>VDFB02273344.1:0-314009 GCA_007258455.2 Sequoia sempervirens | reverse complement strand
ATTAAAGATCATAACCTTTTTCTTTAAAATAAATATGTTCCTTTTATTATCACCAGATAAGTATATTCAACAATTCTTATCTGAAATTTGTAATTAGGATTTATATAATCTATTGGGAAGTCCTAGGCTTCATTGGATAATTGAATTTTAGACAATTTCAATCAAATTTATTTTGAGTGAAAAAGAGTTTGGAGCTTTACCATATATTCATAATATTTAAATCGCTTGTCTCTAGAATGTGGGCTAAAAAATCTTTCATTTATAGATGGTTAATATGGTCAATAATTTTATGTGAATCTGAACAAATTAACCAAGAAAAATTACAATACGTGGAGCCACAAAGTTAACATTTATGAGTATTGTGATTTCAACCAAATTGTGGTGAGCAAAGAAAAGAGTCTTGTTGATGATACAAAATTTTACAGAAGACATAAAGAAGTACTAATTATAAAGTTGTCAGTTGCTGATGAATTAATACAGGAAGTGTGAAATGTCAACTGGGTGGTAACACTTCAGGAGAATTTAAAGAAGCACCAGACACTAGAAGTTGGACGTGCAGTGTATCCAAAGAATTTCATGTCTTTTCATAAGTTGCAGAAAGACATTTCCTTTAATATTTATTTTAATTTAAGGATCTTAGAGACCAGTTGTCTGCCATTGAAAAGGTAGTGGATGCTGATAGTGTGGCAGCTTTATTTTTATGAAGCTTACCATTGTCCTCGTTTGTCAAGCCCTTCAATTTGATCATGGAAACCCAAATGCTTGACTTTGAGAAGTTATCAACACTTGTTTTACAAAAGAAGCTGTGAGAGGACTAGATGGAAAAGACGACCTCAGATAATATAGAAGAGTGCATTCAGTGCAAATATCAAAGAAAAGGGCAAACAAAACACCAGCAGTGATCAAACCATTCCTTGGAAAAAGGTAATGCATCTTACAAATCAAAAGTGATCTTTTTACTCTAAGAAGTTTGTGCACGACAGAAAATATTTGAAGGACTAGCTTTTCACAACAAAAGGGTTCAAACGAGCCAAATGTCATTGAGATTGATGACTAAGACATCGCAAAAGATCTTTCTCTTTATTGTAAACTAGGTATAATCATCTGCATCTGTTACTTGGAATTTTGATTCAGGGACATCTAAACATTAAACATGTTGCAGAGACTGTTATATGATCTTGTTGAAGATAAGAGTAGGATTGACACTGTTCAGTAGGTGGTGGATGGACTTACTATGTTGAAGAACATGGAATTAATGCAAGGCTCAGAGCCACAAACACTAGAAGAGTTAAGTTCCATGGGTTCTGGATGATGAACATAATGGTATTGTTGACCCCACAAACAAGTCAAGAGACACTGACAAATAACTTATGATATTATACCATGAAGGAATGTTTGGGATGATGAATTCTTACGAGCATTGAATGTTGGATAAACACGTTTGGAAAAATAGATTCAGCAAGGTTTCAAGCATATGAAACAAACACATGCAAAGAAACCAAGGACAAGCTTGAATGGAAAACTGCCATGATGATGGAATCTGATGCCTTGATATAGAACAAAACTTGGGTATTGGCATTGTTCCACCAAGGGAAGAAGCTTATTCGTTATAATTGGATTTTAAGGTGAAATGTAAATTAGATGTTTCTTTGGACAAGTACATAGCTTGACCTGTTGCTAAAGGATATGCAAACAAGGTGTATAATATAAAGAAACCTTTGCTAAAAAGATCATTGTTGAAGGCAACTTGATGTTTATCATAAATGTGATGAAGATGTCAAAACCCCCACTTGGGGAATGCTTTCTTGGAGAAGCAGGAGCCACAGCATTAAGGACGGATTTAAAGTTTGAATTGCCTTCCTACATTGCTCTCATAAAGGCAATCAACTTGTGCTCTTGGCAAATGCAGGCATTAATCATGACTTGATAATGGCCTCAATTGGATCATGCTTGATGAACGGAAGAATTTGTCACCCTTATTCAAGATAGCATTGGTATAGAAAGAAGTGAAACTGTTGAAGAGCAACTGATTGATTTCTATATTGAAATAGAAGCACCAACCTTGATGATTGCATATCTGGTGTAACTGGACATGTCACTACCTACAGCTATTAGTTACTACTAATCATCCACCCATATGACCTTTAATGATCCATTGCTATGTGTGGAACTTGCAGATGACAATGATTTTTTTAATTAGGAACGTGGGCTGCAAGGTAGTGTACATTCAGTAATCTTTGTTGTTTGGGTTTGGCGTTGTATTGTGGATGACAGACAAATCTCTCAAGAATGCTCCTTCCTTTGAGTCAGTATTTAGTAGGCAGTTGAAGACATCGTTTCATGTAGAACAACAATTTGACACTGTGGCTATGATAAAAGGCATCTTGGGGCAAGGATGACTCTGCAACATTGGGGTGAAAAGAGCTGAAGTGTCAATTGAAGCTAACAGTCAACACAAGTTTGTGGCCATGGTGAAAAATGAAACCTTTTTTATTAGTATTTTGTACAAGCTTCTACTCAGCATCAATCATATTCCTTGGCAGAAGTATCAAAAGATTGAAGATGAAGAAACTTAGTGTGAGAAGAGGGCAATGGCGCTCAGAGAAGAAATATAATTTGTATTTTACAGAGTAGAGTCGTGAGATGCCAATATGTTGATTTTGTCCAGTTCACTAAAGATACGAGAGTTGTGCATTGAAATTTTTTGTTGGGAGTTTAAAGTACTTCCACATACCTTATTCATAAACAGACCAAGCAAATTTATAAGGCTAAAATGAACCATATTGTACAAGATAGAGGTATGCACTTAGGGTTAGCTAGGAAATGTCTAATTAAAAAAATTTCATGAGGTGCAGATGAATGCACCCCCCTGCCTCTTCTCTATTGGATTCAGTGATTGGAAGGATGCCTTAGTTGGGTTTGCAATGCAGTCTTTTCTAAGATAATCAATGAAACCTTACTATCTTGGTCAATGGTTAATGAGAACCCAGGACTTGTGTGTAGAAATAACCCAACTAGCATTTTCTGGAGTATATGGCTTGCAAGAAATAGCAGAGCATTATGAGAAAAAACCTCATCTTGGGAAGACACCAGGAAAAAACGTTAGTGACAATTTCAACAAATGTTTCCAGCAAGTTCAATATCCATCCTCAAGCTCTGCCACATAACAAAAAAACAATCCTAGCAAATTGGTCATTAGTTGCTTTCACCCCTATTATGGGGATAAAGCGATAGGAAAAATTCAAAAAAGAGAAGAAATTGGGAATCTGCAACACCAAGGTTTCTGGAGATGAAATTTTATGGGATCTTTCTTGGTGGTGTATGTTTGCATATCCACAAAAGCTACAGATAATGAGGTTCAGGCCATTGCCCTTGTAGATGGATTGGCATTGACCTCAGAGATAGGAACTGGAACTGGAGATCATTGTTGATGGTGATTGGATGATTAACATAAATATCACAAAGAAAAACTAAACTGTGAGTTGGGAGATTGAATGTTTTCTCAGAGAAGTTAGATCCCTGGAACTAAATTTGGAAGAAATCAGTTTAACAGTGCTGTTGTGAATGTAATTAACCTGAGAAGCCCTTGAAAAATGCAGGCATCAATCAAGTCCCAATGATGGCTTCATTTGGACCATGCTGTATGAATTTCAAGATAGCCAATCTATCTAGGGATTGTTATTGAAAAATGAAAATAGAGTAAAATGGAGAAAATAGAAACTATTGAAGAGCAACTAATTGATTTCTGTGTGAAATAGAAGGATCAACTGATTAAACATTTCAATAGTTGCATATCTGTTGACAGGACATGCTACTACCTATTGCTTGTAATTGCTATGCTTCATACTCCTCGCCTCCTCTCCCTACTGCCAATCCCTCCTCCCAAAATGATCTTTTATGATACTTTGGTAAATTGGGAACTTGCAAATGACGGTGAATTTATTAGTTAAGGATTTTGGTTGCAAGGAAGTGTACATTCTGCAATTTGTGTCATGTATGGGTTTGGCATTGTTTTTGGGAGGTTTGGAGCTGAGGAAATTGTTTCCATGGTGGGGATGGCAGACACAAATCTCTTTGGGACGATCTTCACTGTGGGACAATATTAAACAACTTTCTGCATAGAAAATATGGATACTCTGTCTATCACTCTGATAGAAGGCATATTGGGGGAGGATGAATGCCTAACACTGATGTCAAAAGTACAAGGTGTGTGCATTGAAGGTGAGTTTCAATATAAATGAGGCCACAAGAAGAGTGAAGCCTTTTAGAATTGGATTTTGTACAAGATTCTAGTCAGTGACAATGATACAATTATATTCCTTGGAGAATGCGTTTTAAAATTTAAGATGATGAACCCAGTGTGAGAGAAGAGATAATGGTTCTTGGATAAGAAAATTAATTTGTATTTGACATACTAGAGCTATGAGATGCCATGTTGAGATTGTTTGGTGGGGGTTTGAAGTGTCATCACATTCCTCTCTCAAACAGACCAAGCCAATTTATAAGGCTATAAGGCTCGACTGAAGCACTCTGTACAAGAGACACGTGATTTTGGCTTTCTATGAAATGTTAAATGCAAGAGAGTGATGACATGTGCATCTTGCAGCTCCCTCTGGCTCTCATCTGTTGGATTCAATCACTGCAAGGACCTAGGAGATGGCAACAAAGACATGAAGTCTTGAATTTTATCATGGAATAAGAAATTTGGGGTCCCTGAGAATGTGATCATTTTACAGATATCTGATCATTCAGGTAACTTTGGGGTGATTGGCCTGCGATGTCCAGTAATTTGTATTTACTGTCTTTACTATTAAATGCTCTGTAGAAAGTTTATTGAAATCAGGTGTAGTTTCTTTGAAGAGTGTAATCTAAATTTTTGCATCCTCATTTTAATGATAGATCCCAGAGTGATCTGAAATGTTGATGCAAACAAAAGTCTTTGCAGAAACTCTTATGGACAGTGAAGACCTTGTTTATAGTATGGTATCTGGGGGTGTGGAAAAAGGAGGGTTGTTGGGCACAGTTTTGAATATGGGTGCAGAAGGATAGATAAGGCAGTGAAAGCATTATGTTTTCAATATTTGGCTATGAAATTGGTTTGATTGATGTACACCATAGGTCTTAGGATATAATTTTGTGATAGTCCAGGATGAAGTTGTAAGAATTCAATTCCATCCTCTCTCTCATTCTGAATCCTTCGACTTCTGAATGAGCTCCTTACGTGAAAAGTAGGGTGGAATTCCTTTAGGCAAGGAATGTGGTAGGTTGGCATTGGTGAACCTATCATTCTTCCTACTCTCACTTATCTATTCTCTTGCTTTTGTTTTCTTGCCATTATTTGTTCTTAGAACTGATGTAAAATATAATATTAATCTTCAATAATAGATTATATGTTCCTTACATTTCTGCACTTAAAGTTTGGAATGTAATCCCGTTTGGTGGGAGATTCAAAATCTGGTATGGCATTTACTTCTTTTTTGAGATTGTCTGTATCTAGCTGTTTTATCATTTATAGGTGGGTGGCCCATTGCAACCCACAGGTTATAAACAGATTTGACACTACAATTAATATTTGAGATTAACACAATCCCTAAGGGAAACTTTTGCTTTATCCATACTATGATGTTTTTTCATATTCAAGTTGAATTAAGTAATTAAAGGTTTGAATGTATTAGGCAAGATGTCAATAGCAGTTAACTGCTTCCCACTCAGGCTATGAGTATGAATGGCATAGAATACGAGTTTCAGGAAATTATGAGGATTGATTTAGAAACAGAAATCACTACTGAAATGAGTTTTTGGAATTTTTGTCATGGTCATCACACTCCACGCTCCCTCGATGAATGATGGGTCATTTCTAAGCAACTTGCTCCTTAAGATGAATTTAGATAGGATGATCCGATGATGTATACAGAAAATTAGAATTTTGAGCTACAGATCTCTTACTTTTAAGGTCATTTATTTATTTTTTGAATGTATTTCATTTAAGTCACCTGCTATTTATAAGGAAGGGAAAATAGCTGTAAAAAATGAGAAGTAATGAAATAAAATATGGAATTTATCTTATTTATATATTAAAATCTGAAGCCATATATTTGATTGTGTTTTGAGCAGTCAGTATATGAGGTTCATACTTTGTGTAATTAAGAACTAGCTAATGGGCTAGTGTATAGTATGAGGTTGATGTATGGCGCAGGTATATGAGGAGCGGCAGGAGAGCAAGAGAAAAGGATTTATTGATTGTTCATCTTAGAGAGCGTGAACCTTCAGAATTTTTAAAGCTTTTGAGCTATGCATTGTGGATATGAAAAACCAGCATCCTCACTGATACCATTAAAAGCTCACTTTAATTCCATGTATGTTCATGCATGCTTTTATATTTCCTCTCCTTAAAATGTTTGTGATGCTTAGTAATCAACACTACTACAGGTACTGTCATATTTTGGCATTAAAGTACCCCATTCTTTCAAATTTTGTTTACAGTACTGGACATTTTGTAATGACACCTATAGTATTTTTCCAATGTTAAATGTAGATTATTGTTTCTCAGAAAAGGTTATAGACAATTTCTTGCTGCTAAGAGATGTTGGATGTTGAAATCCATTCTTGATTGTGGTTCTGCACAATATAGCCTGTTCTCCATTTTCATTGTCATTCATATTGGCGGTCTTCATATTAATTATGACTGTCGTCAGTCATTGTAATTTAAATTGTAGTGAGCTATGTCCAAACCATGGGAGGTTTGTTTCAGCTTGAATATCAAGCAAGAGATGCGTGTTCCTTGTTACTGAATATGTGCCTATTTTTGGAATTTATTTTGCAGTTTAATATACTGACAAGTAGTTTTCTTTCTTATTGGGGCAATTTAAAAATATTTTGTTTTCAAGGTTACTTCCTTTAGAGCACACGTGCTTAAATATTTGAAGATTGTCTTCTGATGGGAACTTGATTAGCATTTGCGTTTAGACCGTTGTGAGCATTCTTTTTTGCCGTCAGTCGAAAATCATTGTATTTCGATTATACAAAATATATACTAGCTGTTCCAACGTTTTAGTTCTGGTTCACTCCAATTGGTTAATCAAATAGACTATATATTTGACCGCTGTGCCATTGTATTCGTGCTATAGATGTGAATTCTTTTGCATGATATATGAGGCAGGAGTTTGTGATATTGGTAAGTTGTATTCAGGACAATAATTCAAAACTACCAGAGGAATGGGCCATAAATAGCAGCCATACTTTATATTCTAGTGGGTTATAAATATGTGAACAGAGGAATTGAATCAATGACTAAATTTTTTCCTGTAATTTATAAGAAAATGATTTCTATACGGGTGATTATCATGCGAATGAACTAAAATAATACTCATTGAGTGGGTGCAGCTCAGTGAATATGTATTTTCACAACAAAACTAGTAAGTCAATGGGTAAAAATGATGTGTATAACTCGTGTTCTTTTAGCAAGAAATTGAATTATAAAGTTTGCTCTTTTTGCGTAATGGGTGCTCGTACTCGTTTAATAGTTGAACAGTCTATGTTATATTGCTGATATAAAGTATGGAAATGGCCAGCGTTTTTTGATATTTGTTTAAATAAAACACATTTGATAATCATTAGATTATGACTTATAACGCCTTCTATATTGGCGTGTGTGATCCATACGTTTCAATCGAAATTTCTGCAAAATGTCGACTTTCTAGTTTTCAGCAATGCCATCTTTCACCATCGTGAAAATCTTTTCAACTGTAGTGCCCGGAAAAGTAAGTCATTAAACAAAGTATAAAAGCAATCATTGAAAACTGGACACTGCGTATAATAAGATTGGTAGAATTCTGACCTCGTTTTTGTATTTATTTAGATATGGTTGTATACGAGACAAATATTTCGGGACATTTATTTCATTAAAATGGATCATTATAAACCCACACACCAGGGGAAACTCTTCCATATTTTAAATGAGACTCTAAATATGAATCAAATCCATGGAAAAAAAATGACTTAAATTAAATGTGCTTCAATTCAAGGAGGCGGTTTTTACGTAGCATATACGTTATTTCACAGGTCATATTGAATGAAAGGGTTTATAGTGTCATCCAGTAGAAATTAATCTCATTTTAAATAGAATTAAAAGATTATTTAAATGATCTTTTAAGGGTTGAGAGTGTTATCCAGTAGAAATTAATCTCATTTTAAATAGAATTTAAAAGATTATTTAAATGATCAAAAGTGGGGAGCACTTTAAAGCTAAATTTATTAGAGCTTTAAAGCAATCTCAATAATAATAATTTAATAGTATAGAATCTTAAATTCATCTATAAGAAAGGTCAAAAATAGTCTCGAATTTGTTAATTTTCAAAGTTATTTTTAGACTTTTAATTTTTTTTTTTTTTAAAGTTTATTTATTTTTTGATAAGTATTATACTCCATAAAAACCATGCCTAATTTATTTATAAAAACTATGCCTTATTTATTTAAAGTTAAAGAAAGTAAATTTTTTATTTAATGAATTAATTTATTTTGTATATAATTATCATTTTAACATCCATGCAAACTATTAAATAGATTGGTGAACATAAATAAAGAAAAGTGGGTAAATAAAAAAAGATGAACAATATTTATATTTTAAGATTATTTTATTAGTAATAAAATAAATAGTACAACTGATGCAAATAATCATAATTTAAAATAAAAAGTAGTTCATATATAGTGAATTTAATATTATTTTATTTATCATTACAATTTGTTAATTTTGATTTATTTCTTTCTTATTTTATAAGGTATCATCAATATTAGGTTTATTATTGAATATTAATTATTTGTTGTATAGATTGTTAAATTTAAGTTTTAAGAGTTTTTATGTATGTGGTCATGATCAATGTAATTATTCAAATAATTTCAAATCTAAGTTAATTAAAACTTCAAAATGATTTTATTTGTAATAAATTTAAAATATTTTTCAAATAATCATGAAGAGAATTAAGAATTGAATGATTGATTAATTGAGACTTTAAAATAATTTTATTTACTATAGGATTTAAAATATGTCAAATAAGTCAAATAATCATAAGGGAAGTTGAGTGTTGAATGATCTTAGTGAAAAATGAAGTGTAACAATATTGAGAAAAAATAATGTAAATAGAAGAAACACAATTCTTGGCAAAATTGTCTTTAATTGTTAGGCTAAGAAATTAGATGAGGGATTGAAAACAAAAATATAAATCTAAACTTAAAATTGTTTATCATTTGTAAAGAGATGCAATGTACATATTTATCAACAACGTGCCCATTTAGTTCATCTCTAGATGACATTTTAATTAATCTTTGTAATAATGGTTTAGATTTTAGAAAACATTTATATTTGTAAGAAATATATAATATTGCTATTACATATAATAATTTACTAAGACCTTTTGATTATATACACAATGTTATCTTCTCTTAATCCATATAATGGTATCTCCTCTTAATCTGTAGGGGTTATAAAGAGATCGACATGCCTATGAATATTTCAAATTTCTTTCAAGTGGTTTTGTTAAGATATTAGGTAGTTGTTTTGTAGTTGGACACTTATTAATTTGACATCGCCACCTTTCATAATGTTGAAGTCAATAGAATTTGGTGTTGATGTGTTTGGTTTAGTCACAAAATACTAGATTTCTTGCATTTTTGATTGTGGAATTGTTGTTTTCCTACAAATCTTCAAGAGCCCTTTTTTTCTTATAGTATATTATGTTTTTGTTGGAGAACAACTAACATTGGTTGCTTCTTGACTTCCAAATGATGAATGTTGATCCTAAATTCATCAGGATGTTTTCATATCTTCCATATTGCTTGCATAGCCTAAATTTGAATATCCAAGTAGTTTACAATTTGCTATTTTGGAGTATTTTAATTTAAAAATTTGAGTTTTCTTAAGATATTGAACAACCCTTTCTTTGCTACCTAGTGACTTTCTCTTGGTCATTGCATGAATCTATAGAGAACACCCACAACAAAAGAAATGTCTAGTTTAATTGTGGTTACATAGATCAAACTTCCAATGACCTATTTGTACTTTGTAGTATCATTTGGTGTCAATGTTATACTTTTTTTTGGGTAAAAAATTATTAATTAAACTCCACCCACAAAAGGCAGGAAATCAAGATACAAAGAATAAAGCATTAACAAATACCAAGTCATCTCAACATAAGAAATCGAGTCACCCAAAGAACACAAGAACTATAGACTAAGAAGCATACTTCACACCAACATATCATCTGACACCAGCTAAGATAACTTGTGAGACCTTTCAGTTGATAGTTGATCCCAACAATTAATTTCCCACTCATTTTGTTGCTTTGAAGCCCACTTAGCCAAACAGTCAACCACTCCATTCCATTCCCTAGGGATATGGACATAAGAAATCGAGTCAAAAGAATTGCCTAATCTTAGAATTTGCTTAGGAATCAACATTGGTTGTTAATGGACACCCTCAAACTTTTGTCCATTAAGTAGGTTAATTAAGATAATATAATATGCCTCAATAATGACCTTCCTCCATTCAAGAGCACAAGCCTTCTCTACTACAACGAGGATGGCATGGGCCTCCATAAAGTTGTTCGACAATAGTCTCATATAAGTGGAGAACAAGAAGACAATCTCACCATAATAATTTATTCCCACACCCCCAATGCCAACATGACCCAAATTTCCTTTAGAGGACCCATCAGTATTTATTTTAAGAACTCCAATGGGGGGGGGAGTCTAGTTGCCTTCCCTAGAAATTTTCTTCTTTGGACCGCGACCCATCTTAACTGACAGATGATGAGCCACTTTATTAGCAAGATCCAACCCACATCACAGAGAGATCTTCTCTTTCCAAAGATTCATCCAAATTACATGACTTCTAGAGTTTCCCAAATCATGCTCACCATCTTTTACCACAATTGATAAGCTCCAACTTGGCATCCTTGGAACATTCTCCTGTTATGTTCTAGCCAAAGCTTCCAGATAATACAAGGACCAATTTCCCATGCCACATTAAGAAAGATAACCTTGGTAGGAGGTCTCCCCAAACTGCTCCAAAAGTCTAGTAGTGAAGTGGCATGAACACATTCCTTATTCCATAAACCCCACCATAAAGCCAAATTTCCTTGGCATAAAGGTGTTGGAAGAACAAATGAGGGATACACTCTTCACACTACTTGCACAAGAGACAAATAGAGGGTCCATGAAATTCTCTTTTCTGTAGAATATGCCAAGTAAGACACCTATTCCTGGCAACCAACCACAAAAAAATTACCCTTCAACCAAGCATACTTATTCTAGACTTTTTTCCACAAGGGAACTTCTCTCTCCTCCCCAACTTGTTGGATAATATGCTAGTATCCTTTAGCAACCGAGTACGACCCCTTAAGGTTGATATCCCAAGCTAATATATCCTAATCATTTGAAGAGTTACAAAAGTGTTTCTTTAAAATTGATGATATGACCTCTCTATCTTCAATTGAGCCTCCCTTAGACCATTCCCTAGAGTCCCTCCAACACACAATCTCTGTTTGACCCAAAGACTGAGTAGACTTAAAATCTGCCACCTGAACCAAACCTGCTTCAATGAATTTTTCACAAAGTTTCTGCAATTGTGGATAAGTAGAAATGATGAGGGGATGCCCATCCTAAGAATCATGCCAAAAAGAGCCTTTGATCCCCTGTTACAAATCCAAAATAAACCCTGTTCGATAAGATTAGCCCCTTTCTTAAAGGTGTTCTAGATTCCAAAGCCTTTCCCTGTGAGGTTAACTTGAGGGATATCAACACCAACAATCCCCCTGAAGTACTTGGAAGTAATAATTCTAGCCCAAAGTTGCTTAGAATTAGCACACCATCTTCGATAGAGTTTGGTAGCCAAAGCCTAGTCATTGGCAATAGATTGTCGCAACCCCAAACCCCCATTCTAAATAGGACTACAAACTGTATCCTAGTTGACCAAACTCCATTTAGAGGCTTCCAAACTTTCAACCCGAAGAAATTTCCACGAAAGGGCATCAAATTCCTTAATAAAACATGAGGGGGTTTCCAAAAGGAAGCATCTGTATATGGGAAGAGCTTGAATCACTGACTTTAGCAGTGTAACTCTACCAATAAAAGAGAGCTAGCGAAAGGTCCAATGGCTAGCCTAGGTGTGGAGCTTATCAAGAATAGATTGCCAATAACCCCTAGCAAGGGGTCCAATTGAGAGGGGAAAACTCAAATAAGTAAGAGGAAGAGTACAAACTGAAATCTTAGAATCCGGGCAATACGTCGCTGAATAAGGGGGGAATGTTGAAGAAAATGATAGAAGATTTGTCCTCATTGATCTTTTTCCCTGAAGCTACCAAGTAAATGTCAAGAGCTCTTTTGAAGTTCTCTGCCTTCTTGACATTGGCTAGGCCCATCAAAGTCATACCATCCAAGAGTTATAAATGAGAGATAGAAGGTCAAGAATTAGCCCAAGACCAACCATGAATCAAACCACAAAAGAAATGATATTTTAGGAGATGACCTAAGCCTTCTACCATCTAAATGAATAGGTACAGAGACAAAGGATCTCCTTGTTGTAGACCTCTTGAAGCTCTAAATAAGGGCGGCACAAGTCCATTGATGATGACCAAGGAGGTAGAAGTAACACAACTCAACACCCACTCAACCCGACCCCGAACAAATCCAAAAGCTAAGAGAATACACTGCAAGAACCTCCATTTGACCTGATCATAGGATTTGGACATATCTAACTTCATAAACATAGGATTTTCCTTGAGGTTTCCATAGAATGGATAACCTCCCCAACAATCACGACCCCATCCAAAATCTTCTTACTAGGCAAAATACCCCCCTACTCCTCTGAGATTAGGGAATTTAGGCATATTTTAAGCCTCTTCGCCAAAAGCTTAATGATGATTTTGTAAGCCACATTACATAAGGCGATGGGCCTAAACTAATCAAAGGATTGAAGTTTTTCGTTTTCTAGGATAAGGGCAAGCAAGATCACATTCAAGGAACACAACATCTATTTGATGTTTTACAACTCTTGGACAATCGCTAACACATCTTGTTTGAGAATCTCCTAAAAAGCTTGAAAAATTAAATTGGAAGTTCATCAGGTCCAAGAGCTTTTCCTTTCTTCATTTGAAAACAACTCTTTCCACCTCATCAAGAGAGGTAGGCTTAATGGGCTCTTCATTCATTTCCATCGACACTAAAGGAGGGATACAATCCAAAACCAAGTCCTCTTCCTCAACCTCCTGGGAAGAATCCTCCAAGAGAAGCGACAAGAAGAAACTCATAGCCTCCTTACAGATGTCTTGAGAAGAAGATAAAATATTGCCATTATAGGATTGTATAGAAGTAATTATGTTCCTTTACCTTCGATCCTTCATAGAGTTATGGAAGAAAGTTGTATTTGTATCCCCTTCTTGAAGCCAATCAATCCTAGCTTTTTGTTTCCAATAAATCTCTTCCTTTAGTTCCCATTTAGCTAGCTCCTTTAGTAACCCAACCTCCTTTTGAATTTTTGTTGTTGTAAGCCCAAACTCTCTAGAATTTCGTGAGGCCTCATTTAAAAGAGATTGAATAGTTGCACTATCTTGGAAAAGATTCCCAAAATATTCTCTATTTCATCACTTGAGTTGATATTTCATGTATTGTAGACTTCTAACAAAGGAGTGCATGGCAGTACCATAAGCTGTTTTACATTCTTGCCACTAAGCGGTCATAAGATTATGTAAGAATTCCTCACACAACCACATTAGCTAGAACCTAAAGGAGGGTTTCATAGCCATATCCGATCTAGATATTACCAACTTTATAGGCTAGCGATCAGAACCCCACCAATCCAAAATATCAGAGCTGGCTAACCAACAATTACTCACTCAATAGATGGAAACAAGGAGCCTGTCCAATCTTTTTGAGATCAAATCTCTACATATTTTGCTATTTCATTACATGGTTGTGCTAAGCAATTTAGAGTTGGTCATTCCAAATTTGCTTAAAAAATCATCAGTATACATCTATAGTACAATAAAAATATACTTAAATTTTTGAATCACTTCAACACTTGAATAGTAATGAAGATAAACTAATATTTCCTTTTGAACACATTTCATCAAATTCTCCTCCTTTATTCTTAAGGGTTGATAGAAGTATTTAAATTTGTCTATATTGTGTGACATTATTTCTCTTTCTCCTTCATTTACCTCAACCTTTAAGTTCTATGGATCCTCTTCCCTACATTCTCTTTCACTTCTCCTTTATCCATGTAATAGAATCTAAGGCAATGCATTAGAATCCTCCGTCCCTTCAACCATCTTCCAAATTCCTTGTTCCCATTGTGGGGCTAATCTCTTCTTTCTCTAAATTTCTCTTCTTATAGCAGTGATATTATCACTACTTTCATCTTCTATAGTATAGTTTTCACTTGTTTATTGGGATCATAGTATGAGAAGGTCCTACAAAATTCATCTTGTACTCGTTTGTTGATTGATATATAATGTTTTTATTATGGATAATAAGGTCCAATAGAACAATTGTACCCTTATCCTTTCATCATTATTTATGTTGGTCATTCTCTTATATAGTTTCTCAAATGGATTCTATGGTCAAAATCTCTGCAATAGGTCTCCTTTACTATTTAAGTATCTTATTTTCCTAAGTATGACCAATGCCATCCAAGTTGGGATGTTGGGTTTATGAGTGTACCACCAATGGATTGTACTACGTACCAAGGTGTCATCTAAGGTTTCCCTTAATTCTTCTCTTTCAAATGCTTTTTTTAATGTTTTCTATATAGCTTAGAAGGTCACCTACTCCTACATTACAAGGTAGTTTAATATGGGAAATTACCCTTATTATGCATTATATCCTATGAGTTAGTGATGTTGTAACTTCCTTTTTTATTAATGTTCTCTACCCCCTATTACTACATTGACATGCTTTCTTTTGTAATGTCACATTGATCTATTTTGTTGACCCTTCTAAGAATATATACCTTTCTAGCTCCTAAAACCTTCTAGCTCTTACCTCTAGTTCATTTAGAATCTATGCTTCTATTACATCCTACCTTTCTATAATTTAATGGATATTGTCTAGTTTAATTTCCCCTTCTCAATTAGGATTCTCATCTATTTCTCTCTTAAGGATCCTTCTTAGGGAGTAATCATAATCCCTTATGATCATCTTCCTCATTAACATCCTTTTATTGAGTAATCTCCACAAATGCACCACTTATATATGCATATGAGGGAATATGTACAAATTTATCCTCTTTATGAAATATTAATTCTTTCGTTTGGAAGTCAAATACCCCAATTAACAGATCTCTAGGTTTATTAAAACATTAAATGCATCAAAAGGCTCCTTAGCTTCTATAACCTTAAAGTCTACTTTTCTCTTTAATTCAAATATATTTACCTCTACATCCCTACAAAGTCCTATGACACTCATAGATGTTGCATAATCCAACAATTCCAACATGATGTTGTAGGGTGTTGCATGTAACACTAGTCTTTGTAAGGCTTCCCAAATCCATTTGGGCATCATACTTACATCGACACCCAAATCTACTAATATTTCTTCATCAACCTATCCGGGATCCTCAATTCTATCAAAACAAGATGTTTGTGCCATTTTATAGAGCTTCCAGTTGTTTCTTTGACTTGTTTCATTATTTTAGCCTCTTTCTTGTTATTCCAATATTTGGTGAATTTTTTCATTCTTTTGAGATTCTTCTTGCACAAATGTAGATAACTCCTTTAACACTAACACTTCTTTTTCAAAAAATCATACCTTGCATTAGTATTCGTTTCCTTCTTGGATAACTTGTTTTACTTTTTCTACTATGGGTTCATGCTCTCTTTTTGTAAGAAAATACTTTGTGTATTCTTCCTCTAAAATCTCTATGACCAAATTATTCTGTGCAATGTCTATTTCACCTTTATTAGCTACAATAACCTTATTCTTCCTCTTAAATTCAATTATGACTTTCTTCCATAATTACTCTTTTATTTCCGTAATTAATAATCTTTTGTTAAGATATTTCCTCCTTCTCTACACCATTTTCTACTTCTTTTTGACATCTACAAGTATTTGAGGGTTTTTATTTTGGTATTCTCATGATTAATTTTGCCCCTTTTAATATATTTGGTCCAAATAGTTCCTTTCTCTTAGTAGTATCCTTTCATTCTTGTATTATTGTGCCACTCTTGGATAATTAAAGGAATCATGGGTAGACTCTCCATTTAATCCCATTTCTTCCATACACTCTTGGCACATTGTCCTCTCTTTCTGTATTTATAACAAGTGACTTCTCTTCTTATGTGACATCAACATATATCTCCCTTTTATCCTACTTTATAGTCATTGTGGTAGTTTCTATTATCATTATAATCATCTCTATATCTATTAGAAGTCCTATCCTTTATGATTTGAAGTGTCACATTTGGAAATGTGTTGATAATACATTAAACTCTCTATTTTGGTTGGTGGTACCCACAGTCATATCTATGGAAAGATCCTTTTTCTATTCCTTTGGTCCTTGCCACACCTCTTTGAAAAGGTTCATTATCTTTATATTTTTAATTTCAATAGGGCTTATATTCCTCTTTAGGCCTTGACCAAAATAATAATGAAGGGTGATCATCTAATTGGTGATCACCCCACTCTTCACAAATACCACAAAATGTACCTTTTATCCTCCTTAGAGGTTCCAAAAGTTACACTCTTAAAGTTTTTAGCTATTTTACTTCCCTCCATGAATGGACACTTTTCTTCATTGGAACAATAGGTGTACCAAATTTTATTTCTTTCATTAGGTGTCATATCTTGATTATTGGCCCCTTTTGCTAGAATTTCCTATTTGATTTTTAGTTGATCCATTTCTGGTTTAAGATTGTCTATCTTAGTGTTTTCTTCTCTTACATTCTCCCTCCTCTAGGGTTTCACTTCAATCCTTGAGGATAACTCCACTGTTCCTACATATGGATAAAAAAATCCTCCATCTAATAATGTACTCTTATCACAATAGTAGTCTAGAGAAAACATTCCAATTTTTGTTTCTCTAATAATGGTTCCTCAAGTTTTATTACAAAAATCTTTAAAAATTTAATCAACTCATTTATAGTCTCTCATTTCTTTGGTATTAGATCACTCATCTTACTCACACTTTGTAACGTGACTTCAAGGGATTGGAAGTTTCTCAAGAATCCTTCCTTCATTTTGGCCCATTCCTTATCATGGTCTGAGCATACTTTTATATAGCATTTCAAATTTTCATCTATGATGGTTCCAAAAAATCATATAATAGTTTTATTCTCTCACTTTACTCCTCCAAGTAGATTCTAAGACAAATATATGTTTAGTGGCTTTTTGTGTATTCTTACCAAAAATTGGTAGTTTGATGTGATGTTCCATTATTTTGGTGATAGGCACCTCTATTTTTCATTGTTTGTTGAGGTTCTTGTTCATTTATTTCTTACCTTTATTTTCTATCCAAATTCCTTGGTCTCTTTCTCCTTAATATTCTTATGTTTCTATTGCAAACAGTAGTTTCCTTGTGTTTTATTGATTTCCCTATCTTTCCTTTATCCCTAATAAATTTTATCTCAAAAATATCACTAGTAATTCTCCACATAAGATTGCAAACTCTTTATCTTTTTCCTTCTTACTTTGTTTGAAATGATTGAATAAATATAATCTCACTTCAAATCCATATTGACTTAAACAACATGAGAGATGACACTTAGTTAGGGGGTTCACCTCCACATGGTGTTGCTTCAATCTAGGAGAAGGTATTTTTGATAACTTTTCATTAGTTAATGAAATTTCATTAAGTAATATTAAAGATTATGTAGAAGTTGATAATCCAACCTTACAGATCCCAATGAACACCTGCAAGCAAATAACCTATCACCAAAGGAGATCAAGAGACACAAGAATTATGCTTTGCAAATATGAAGCAAAAATGCATTACCCGAGAAGTTAATAATTACAAAGAGATCAATCCTTAAGAAAAGAGATCAAAACCCTAAAGGTGAGAACCCTAGGAAGAGGTTTAAATTAGCATGTGACAAGTGTCAAGATCATAATGAATGAGACGACATGACTAATTTAATAATGCAAAATAAAGATTCCTAAGTTTAGCTTAAGTGAAATAAAGTAAAGGTGACTTAATTAATTAATCAATATGATTAAATTAATCAAGTAAACAACCTATTACTCTAACACCCCCCCTTAAGATTAACTTAGCGAGAAGCTAAAAAACTAAGGACAAATGCATGAAAGAAAAGATGGGTCACGACAAACAAGGCCAAATGAGGTACCCATGTACAAATGTAAAAGATCTCTCACAACAGGAGAAAAGGAGAAAACCTTGTGGGAAAAACTCCTCTCCAAAAGAGAGAAATACAAGTGAAGGACTAAGAAGCCTCCAAACAAGAGTGAAGGTCGAAGAAGCCTCCAATCAAGAAGAAATTATCCCAAAAGATAGGAACAAAGGATGAACATGGAAAACACCACTGAAGCATGAGGAAGCTGCAAACACTGTTGTAAAATGATTGCTGAAATGTTGAAAGACGGAATGCAAGAGTATCCATATGGTAAGTGCTCCATCTCACTGAAATGCATGGGTAACTAGCCGCTGCATCTGCCTAGTACATAAGAACAAATACTGTATACATAGCTCACTCCAACATGAAACCAAAAAATTATTAACACTAATAGTAGAAACTCCCCCATAATGTTGAAAAGGGAGAGGTGTTATAGGTACATTGAAACTGAATGCCATAAAGCAGTGCATGAAGAGGAACCAAGAGCATCTGAAGGTGTAGACATGAAAGTACAAGTAGATATAAAGGATGTGAAAACAAAATTCACATACGCATGAGAAAGGTATGAAGGCAAAACAAAGGCAAACATCAACCCCCATGGCACTCTATATCATAGTGCGAGTACAAAAAGGCACAAAATGATGTGCAATTATCCCAATACTACACATACAAAGCCGAGGCACTTTATTTTAGTGCATTTACAAATGATAAATACATGCAAAGTGAGCCCATAAAGTCCAAAAACTACAGCTGAGAAGAAGGATTTATAGAAAAAACCAAAAATAAAATTTGGAAACCACCTGCAACATTGCAAAGAGCTCAAAACAATCTTTCCGACGATATCTTGTTTGCCTATTTTCAACATCGTATGCAAAAGTTATGCTGAAAACAGTGAAGACAACTCTAGAAAAGAAGATCCAACTTTAACTGGAAATAACAGGGACCTAAGAAAAAATCTACAAAAAATACCTACACCACTGGAAAGTACTCTGAGTCCTCTTTCTGACGATATCTTGTTTGCCCGATTTTGACACTGTGGGCAAAAGTTATGGCCTCCGGAAGAAAACAACTCTCAAAGGGCAAAAAACATAGTCTGCAACATTAAATTTGATGACCAAATGGCCGTCGCAGCAAAATTGTGAGCCTAAAATTGACAGCCATATGGCCGTCACAACATTTTTACAATTTGACTTATTTATAAAAAAGTGTTTTTTTTTTGAAAAAAAAAAATTAATAAAAAAATTAAGGGCGGCGGCCCTGGAAAGCACCATTGATGGCGGTATTGTCAGACCACCGGATGGCTGTAAGGCTAGGGGCAGCTGACAGTATGACCAGCCGGCGTACTTAGGGCCGCCTTAGCCTTTAAAAGACTTTTTTTAAAACTTTCTTTTTTAAATAAAAAAACTTGCACTTTTTTAAAAGCTTTTCAAAAAATATATTTTTAATGATTTTTTTGAAGATTTTTTTTGTTGCAAGAAAAAAAATGGATTTTTTATAAAAATACCTTGGAATGTGTGCAGGTGGCCGTACAACAATTTTTTTTTTGCCTCAGAGGTCAACTACTTGGATTTTGACGATTTCACAATCAATCTTAGGGTTTTTGGCTACTATGGATGCAATGGTGAGGTTCGTTTGGGCTCAAAATGCCCTGAAAAATCAGGCACCTCTTGGATCTGGCAAAAAATCCCTTTCTTCAAACCCTCACAAATTTGACAAACAAAAGCCAAATTTGACAAAACAAAGGTCAATCTTGACTATTCAGGTGGTTCTGGATTCAATGGAGAGGTCTGATTTGACCTTGGATGCACCGGAAAACTACTTCAAGGAAAGATCTCATAAAAAAGGAATAAGAAGCTTGCGGATCTGGAGCTCTGATACCATGTAGAAGTTGATAATCCAACCTAACAGATCCCTATGAATACCTGTAAGCAAATAACCTGTCACCAAAGGAGATCAAGAGACAAAAATAATGCTCTGCAAACATGAAGCAAAAATGGATTACCCGAGAAGTTAATAAACACAAAGAGATCAATCCTTAAGAAAGGAGATCAAAACCCTAAAGGTGAGAACCCTAGGAAGAGGATTAAATTAGCATGTGACAAGTGTCAAGATCATAATGAACAAGATGACATGACTAATTTAATAACATAAAATAAAGATTCCTAAGTTTAGCTTAAGTGAAATAAAGTAAAGGCGACTTAATTAATTAATCAATATGATTAAATTAATCAAGTAAAAAACCTATTACTCTAATAGATTATCCCGTCCTTCTCCAATTGCCTCAATTGTGTCAATGAAAAAAATATTGAACATGTAACTTAATTCCTCTTTCTCTACATATTTCTCTATCTTAATTCCCAATTCCCATCATATTTTCTCTTTGCAATCCTACACTTTTTCTATGTATTCCATCTTGAATTTCAAAGGTTTCAATTTTATAAATGAATTTAATAAATCCTCAAACCCATTGTTTTTTTTTAATTCAAGGGGTAAACACTTTTGACCGGAGCTATGAACCGGATACAACCATTCAACAATACCACCCCAACGGGGTTTGAACCTTGGTGGCAAGAACAACAATGCCACCTATAAACCATCATACCATGCCAATACCGGCTCAAACCCATTGTTAACTATAATCCTAATATTTGATAGATTTGGTTCAAAGTATGGTTGTCAAGTCAACATCTCAAGTGGTGGAACACCTTGACTTCCACACCCTAGTTGAGCCCTATTACTCCAAATAGATCTTTTAAAAGGCTCCAATTTTCTACTAGGGTTAGATATTCATTTAAATTATTGATATGGATGTTTAATTGCTTAGTTGTGTTATTAATATTAAGTGGTGCAATAATTAATTTTCTCATTAACAACAAAATCTCAACATTCTCCATATTCACAAAATTCTCAACATCAACAACACCCCTCTCAACACACTCAATTTGAACTATCTATCATGGTGGTGGTGAATTCTCAAAGTTCTCAACATCCTTAATACTTTCAATATTAGCTCTCTTGACACACTCCAATTTTGTTGTCCTCACTTTTTCTATTCTCTTGTAGTATCTTTCCTATCTTTCTTAGACTTGTTTCAGTCTCTTTTCCTCTATGTTAATTTCCATAGCCATCTTAATCTCTTCCATTATATTTCTCAACCAAATACTATCTAATTTTTACATAGGTGGTTTTTATTTAAAATTCTATTCATCCACAATGGATTATTTTATAGTTGCCTTTAGAAATCACCTCTTTAGGATCCCTTTCAAGATCCCCCATTTTCATTAATCCCCTAGGTGCCTAACCCCTCTTACAAGATATGATCGAGTGTATCTTACTTCACAACAAATCAAAGATGCCTCCTTTCTATATATAATATTGTATTATTGAATCCTTTCTTAATACAATGTATTTCTTTTGATTTTATCCCTCTCTTACCAATTTACTAGGGTCTCAATAATGAAACCAAGATGTTGGAAAAAGAGGTAGTGTAGATTGAAAATCTAGGAATATTCTCTTTAAAGTTGTATTTATGCCCTAGTGTGGAGGATAAAAGAAGGATTGTAACTTGTGCTATGAATTGTAAATCAGTGTGTTGGGGTCTAAAATGAATAAATCAAAATATTCACATACATATATTCCTCAAATTCATAAATCATATAGAATAAGCCATTATATATCCATTAAATAGCTTTGTGGTATACAATAAGTAACATCTCAACATCAATATATCATATACTTTTTATATCATCCATCTATTTATTATTCACACTCATTTCATAAATTCTCTCATTTCCTTCTTATCTATTATACTGTCTCTTCTTTCTTTCTCTACCTTTATGTTGTCTTCCTTTTTATCTCCTCTCTTTTCTATCTCATACATGTAGTGTGTGTGTATGTACATTATTACCTATAGGGACTTGTCCCTCTTTCTTGATTTTTCCATAATTTAGATATATGTCTTGCATTTGGCATGAGGTGGTGGTATATAAATAACACAAAGGCCACACAAAAGGCCTCTAATGCCTTGTTAGTAGAAAAAATAAAAGGAAACTTAAATAGAGTAGTTGAACTATAGAGTAGAAGGAATTTGTGTGGAGGAATTGGTCAAGGGTTTGTATGATGAAATTATATAGAAAGAAGAGGAAATAACAAAGGATCAAATGGAGACAATAATACTTGGTCATGGTATAGAAATAACAATAAAGGAAAAAAGAGAAAATATTATAAGAGATGCCATAAAATTTAGGAAAGGATAAAGAAGGAGAATGATGCACTAAACAAGAGCTTAATAGAAAAGAAGAAAAAGTTGAACAAGATAAGGGAAAAGTAGTAGTTGGGGTATCTAGTTACAACAAAATATACAAGACAATTTATCTGAAAGTTACATATAAATACTTCATAAACTATTATCAAGGAAGATTAATATGAAAATTTTAGATCTTTACTATTGAATGCACAAAAGTGCTAAGAGGGGGAGTGGTGAATCAATACTTAATCAAATTATTTTCATTCATCAATAATTAACCAATTAAACCATGACAAGTAGAATAACACAAAATCATACAATTCTACCACCAGATTTATGTGGAAAACCATATAAGGGAAAAACCACGGTGAGCAAGTTGCTTGGCTCTACTGCCCAAATCCAATCTCACATATAAAATAGATTTTACAACAGGTATTTATGGTCTTTAACCAAAGGAGTTCACTACTCCCTACTCAATAAAACTTTCACAATAGAGGTTCACAAGCTCAACATACAATTGGAACATTTCAATACATCTACTTCAATAATGTATATTTCCTACTACTCACTGCCTTCAACAAACTTTCTCATTTTTTTGACACATCTTCTTCACAGTCTCACATACTTTCATTGTTGATCAATCAAGACTTATCTTTGGCACATTTCATTATCAAAGGATATTATGGGGAAATATATTCACACATTATCTGCTAAAAAAACTAACACACTCACACATATTCTCAAAAACTTTGATCTTTTATTTATACCCTTCACATCATTCAAAAAGGTTCTCCATGTTGGCTACAAACAAGTAATATAAGATAGACAATATTTACAACAAGTTAGTTTCAAAAACATTTGTAGTAGAGGGAAAACTTATGCGATCCAAGCTGAAAGATATTCAAGACCTATTCTTCAAGAAACACATCTTAAAAATTAGCACACACATCTAAACACTTGGAGCAAGCCACTTAACATGACAAGTTGGCCCAACAAGCAAACAAACTATCAAACATCAACTCCAGACCAAGGCAATATCAGAGAGACTAAGAAACTCTATTCAGATCATTCCAAAAAAATGATATGGCTTGTAACAACACTTTTGTGTACTCTTTTCATTTTAGATCAACTCATGTTGGCCAAACACTTCATACTCAAAGACAATGATTCTAGACATACTGTTGTACAAGGGAAAATCACATACCAGCTTGCAGAGCAACATAGCCTTTATACACAAAATGATCCAATATATGTTGACATAGATCATTTAGATACCAACAGACCAACCTACTAGGTTGCCAAAACATAGACAACACACTATCATCTACATAACCACTAGTGGTGATCTAAAACATCTAAAACTTGGACTGAGCAAACATACCACCTTCATGAACTAACTCTAAAACCTCAAGGAAAAATAAAGCGATGGGGTGAAATGCAGAAACATTTAGTTCTCTCTTAAAAACTATTCATTGGAACTTAACAATTTTATACTTTGATAACACCAAAACACTATGCGATAAATCTTATGTATAGAAACTTGGAATATGTATACCTTACAATTGTGCATAGCTAATACTTGAATTGCAAGATCATATCTTCATATGTTGAGAGGTGCAGAGAATTTGACAGAGCTTCTGTGAGACTAATCTTGTGCCTTAGATTTGAACCTTGTCAACTAAGGCATTTTAACATTCAACCACGAACTTTGAGTGATGGTGTAAAGTAGTGTACTAGTGAAATAATTTTGACATCCAATCATAAACTTCAATAGATGAGATAGGATTATATCGTTTTGACATCCAACCATGAACTGTCCTTCAACATAAGTGCATAAGGTATCAACAAATGTTGAAATCAATGACAACACACTTATCTGCATATTTTCCAACATTTATAATTATAAAAAGGAGAAACACATAAAATATAGATAAAATCATACAACATAAGTGAAAATTGGGAAAGCACTTTTGAGAGAAAAACACCACTCCAAATTATCCCACTATATTATTTAGTAATATTAACATGGTCACAATACAATTTCAAAGTAACCCTTTACAAGAGTATCACTAATATATAAATCTAGAGTGATTTCGGTAGCATAATGGTACATAGAAATTAACCATACAAAAATATACTCCAAGAAACAATATATAGGTGAAAAAAAAACTAGAAACCTAAAATGGATTGGGAAAAATATTATTAAATACAAAAGAGGTATGGTGACCATATGCCAACACCCCTCTTTTTTTCTTGTTCCTCTTAGCTATATTTAGCATATTCTCTTATAACATGTTATATATCATAAATGTCATATTTTACCACCCAAAATTGGGTGGCCCAGTTTTTATTCATTCCCAATACATAAATATGCTCCATTATAAACCTATCATAATATTGGTCAAGATAACAAAGTAACCTCCCTCTTATATGATCTTATGAATTGTAAAGATTCTAATATAGTAAATATTATCATAATGACCTTACAAATCTATAAGATGTTGAAATATGGCCAAACAATCCCACCTCAAATGGGACACCATATTCTCCATGTGAAGAAAAATCTACTAAAGATGAAAATATTTCCAACTCAAATAATATGCCTACTTCTCACATGAGGAAAAATGACACTAAAGATGAAATAGTAAATGCATACAAAGTTAAATAAATGAACATTAGGAATATAAGGTTGAGATGCCTTCCCACAAAATTACCCTACCTATCATATATATTAAAAGAGAAAAAAGGGAAAACGAACACTCAAATTTTGATGCTAGGGGATGTGAGGCCCATAAACTTATTTGTTCTCATTGGATTTTTCAAAGAATCTATAATTTTTTTCAAAGTATCAACCTTCTCTATTACCACCCTCATATCCTCTACCATGTCATGAATAAAATTGTACTAGAATTCAATGTGCTTCATCTTTACATGAAAGTTCAAGTTCTTTTCCAAATATATGTCAATTTACCTATCACATATAACTATAATAGCTCTTGGATCAGCCCATCATATTAACATAATATCTTAGGCAATATGGATTCCTTAAAATCACGAGTAGCATCCATGTTATCTACTTCTATAGAGGAAAAAGTGACCACAAATTATTTCTGACTCCTTCAATTAATAGTACCATTAAACATAATGAAAACATATCTTGAATCCACAAGCCCATGAATAGTCATCGAGTGTAAGTTCCCTATGGAATTACATGCCTTACAAATACATAAATACCCTCTTCACTATAGCCAAATGTACTCATTTAGGGTTATCCATGAAACACCCAAGGACTCCCACTATTTGGGAAATGTCTAGTCTTGTACAAATCACAACCTACATCAAACTCCCAATAGAATTATTAATATTTTTACCTCATAGTGGCTAAATTTTCACGAGGGAGTCATAATGTTTTATAAAGTTTAATTTTTTGAGTCTAGGTTTGTAGGGGTTTAAAATCATGGTAAAAAAATCTCATTCATTTGTAAGAGGGGTTTTAGGCACCAAGGGATAGAAAGAAACAAAATCAAATAAAAACAAACACTTTCATTATACTAAATGCCACACCAAGAGAGGGAATTGTTAAAAATTTCCCCTTTTGAAAGTTTTAAGGCTGGAGACCCATGCAAAAGGAGCAAGTTTATGGTTTTTCTAGTTGTTTTCTTTGAAAAAATCTCTATTTTTCTTGTGGAAGCAACACCCGGTTGTTAGGAATATTTACCATGTTTCAGAGTGTAGACACCTAAAATATTCCCTAGGTCTATTCATCATCACTAAACCTATCATCTAATCCCTAATCAACCATTTCATCACCTAGACCTACATCCCATCACCTAGTCCTAATTAACCTAGGACATGTCCCTTTCACCTAAAGTCCTTCACTTAAATTAAATAATACTATTATTTAATTTATCATCTTTTCCATCTCACAAATGAATAAATAAAAAATTATTATTTCCACCTATTATCCAATTCACCCATGTGGCTAAAGTAATTAAATAATATCATTATTTAATTAAGCCTATTTTCCCTTACCACTTTCCAAGAATAATGGGGACCTAGGAACACTTGTTCTTGTGCTCCCATTATTCTCTCAACACAACCCTAGAATCTAGCCTCCCTAGATGCACATATATCTAACTTATTGCATGTCTTTAACCACTTACTAAACTTAGTAAATCATCCTAACCATGCAGATTATAACTACCTTATCTCCACCCTCCATGTTTTCCTAGATCATAAGGAATTCCTCTCAACTATTCTCCACCCTTGATCTTACAATTGAATCATGACCATCCATTCCCCATTCCTAAAATCTATAAATTCAAGCATCCTCCCATCCAAATCAAGGCAATAATCATTCAAGCTAGGTACATGTTACCAAATTGGTGATCTTTGAGCAAAGATAAAATCCACAAATCAATCATCCAAGGAGAAAATCAAACCACAATGGAGACTATGGTAACATGTTATGTTGATTTTAATGTTATGCTTTGTTGAATTTCTCTTTTGTGTGCTCTATCTAAAGGTTTGTGATAGTTTAGATAAGATTGTCTTGCACTACATTTAGTTCCATTTCAATTTTGTAAATTAGCATTTACATTCTAGCGACTCTGCTAGGGAGCACCCTTGTATTTCACTCCATTTTGCATGTTGGTGTTTTGTGGTGATTTCTCACTAACTATTTTTACAAGCCTTTGAGTGAATTTTAGGTATCACATTTTTATATGTGTCTCCAAGAGAAAAAAATACTAAGCAATTATGATAAGGATTCTTGAGAGATGAATTTTGACATAAAATACTTAGTATCTTACTGATAAACAAATTCTAGGTGTTTGCAAGCCTAAAGGTACGCTATATAGAATTTTATACTTTCGTACTAAATCCATAACATCCAACGATCATACTCTTGTGTAATTATATTTTGAGGGATGCAAGAAAGAAGTATACACAACAATCCAAAAATGTATATACTCATGTTTCCGGTCATATACACGTCTGTAAAATTTTGTGAGGATTTTGGCTCTATTTAATTTTTGTTGAAATACATCTATAAAATATTAAAATCCACATAATTATTGTTCAAATTTGTTTGGAAACAAAATTCACAGGTGAATTGACCATGAAAATGCCTAAAACCATATGTTTTTATTTAAAACTGCCATCAAAAAGGTGAAAATTGGTCAAAAATGCCCCAAAACAATGATTTTTTTGGGTGAAACCATCTTTAAAATGCTCATAAACCATGAGTTTAAGACTAAAACCATAGTCAATAGGTTTAAAACCATGAATTTTAGTTGCAAAATTACTTAAATGGATAAAACCATGATTTATTAGGTAAAACCACCCTTAAAATGTTTAAAACCACCAACTTATCGTAAAATCTACTCTTCAAACAATAAAAATCACCACCCAAACTAGGAATATTTAATGCCATTGGAGTTTAGTTTTTAAATAATTTGACATTCATAGAAAGCTAAAGTGTAGACAAAATGCACTTATGTATGTAACATTATATCATAACCCACATCCCCCATCCCACGTGCGACACAAAACACCCAAACAAAAATACTTGACGGACGGTCAAAGCACACCAATGGAAAAAATTGACGGATGGACGTTGACCCGCCGCCTGCCATTGCCAGTCCCGTCATTAGGAAAACATGTCACCGCCGGTGGGTTTTCAAAATCATATTTCAGAATGGACAAAAATCCCAAAATGTGGAATTCAAAACCATTATTTGCAAATAGCAAAAAGCCCAGATGAGGTCCCATTTTGCCGCCATTTTCCACATTGACATTTTGCAGGTTGCTAGAGAGCAACGAGAATGAGTTGCAGGCATTTGGAGGCTAAAGTAGTGCAACCACCCTGTTATGCCTTGCATAACCACCCCATTTTATTCTGGAACAAAATGGGTCCCCTTTGTTCTTTTGTCTTTTGGGCCTTTGGTTTTCTGCCTTAGGCATTTTTCTTTTGTTTTGTCAGATGTGGAACTGGGACCAATACCGAGCTTGGAATTCACCAAAAAGTTTCTAGTTTTGTGCCGTTTCGATTCCAGTTCTAACAATTACTCTTTTAGTGTCTTTTGTTTTGTCGGAGCCGGGTCCGGATCTGAATCAGAACATTGAACTCTTCAAGGTTCCCGATCCGTGTTCCATCCCAGCCCTGACTCCGCCTTTCCCTTTATTTCTTGTGTTCAGTCATTTTCTTCATTTGGTTTTATGTCCTATGTCTTAGGTGTTTTCTTTTCACCCTTAGGCATTTTTCTTTTATTTTGGTGGACCCGGAATCGGAACAGAAACCGAACTTGGAATTCCTTCTAAGTTCTGTTTTCTTTTCCTTCCCCGATCTTGGTTCTGCTTTGTTCATTTGTTTTTCCCCGGTTCTAATTGTTTGGTTGCGGGGTGTTTTCCTTCCTTCGTATGTCGTTGGAGACGGGATTAGGATCGAACCTGAAATTGAAACTTTGAAGAAGTTTCAATCTCGGATTTAGTTCCGCCCTCGGCCCCATTTTTGTTTCACTCAGGATTGATTTTTGCTCTGATCCCACTTGTGTTTGTTTCCTCTTGTCCCTCGTGTTTGGTTTCTTTTGCAGACGCAGAGCTGGGATGGGGTCTAAATTGGGAAATGATGGTCATTCCCATGGCTTGTTCCCATTCCAACTCTGATTTTGGTTCTGATTTCTTTTTAGCCTCGGCCCCCCACTTTTGAAGGTAGGTGTTGTTCCTGGTTTGGTCTTGGTTCCACCCCTGCCAGTTTTGAAGGTAGGTGTTGTTCCTGGTTCGGTCTTGGTTCCGCCCCCGCTAGTTTTGAAGGTAGGTGTTGTTTCCAATTCTGTTTTGGTTCTGCCCCCACCAGGGTTGGGTTCCTTTTGTCTAAAAGTTGAAGGCATAGTAAAAATTGAATGAAATCATAAGCAATAGTGTATTTTATTATAATATATTTTATACACTTCTGGGGACTAATCGAGACCTTGTTTTGCAGGATTACTTTGTGTACATAATTGTATTTCTCAAGGAATCTCATTGAAAGATGAAGGCCTCAGAGAGAAGTCTTGCTGACCCGATAGGTTCTTGCCGACATATTTTGTACCCTCGGTGTAGCATGTTGAGCTCAGTGTAACGTCTCGCTGACCAAGCAAAGTCTCCCCAAAATGAAATGAGCTCTTAGAAAAAGGACACGACTTTAGTGTAATGTCTCGGCAAGGGAAGCTAGTCTCGCCAACATGGAATGATCTTGGCGTAATGTCTCGCTGACCCTAATAAGGTTTTGTTGAAACAGAACGAGCTCGGGGAGAATAGAGGAGCTTGTTATGATGTCTTGTCGGCTAGTGATGGTATTTTCGATCATTTTTAAACCTTCAGCATAACTAATGGAGCCCGTCGTGATGTCTCATTGATCTGGTGGTGTCTCACTGACATATGATCTGGTGTTAACTACTTTTGATTGCTTGGGAATCCCATGTGAAATATGTTCGCCCAATCAGATAGAACTAAAGGCGAACCCTGGATAATTTGACCGATCGGCTATGAACCAGAGGAAGGTCAACAAAATGCAATGGGCATGGATTCGCTCTATGAAGGAGCCGATGGAGCAATTCAATGAGCATTGGTGCGAGGATCTGATGAGAAGTCCAATGCTACTTCTAGAGGACAGTCAACGCACAGAAATATCTAAGAGTAGGAAGAAGGCCAAAGGAAGGAGGAGGAAACCGTGAGTCACAGTGCTAGCTAGAGTCGCTACTGGTAAGAGAGAGATCAACATTAATGATGATATTTTAGAGAATTCAAAGCGGCTCCGCTGGAGTTCGAAGATGGACATGAAGGCCAAAAGTAAATGCGGTAGTTGCAAAAGATCTGAAGGTTTTCTCCTAATGACGATCCTTCACCAATATGGACAATAGGGATGCACATTTAATGTAGAAAAAACTTTATTCAAAAGATATGGACGACAACCCTTCTGAAGGAAGATATTTTGTAAACCCTAAAACCGGGGCCAACATTCTTTTTGGGAGGTGATGTATATAGGGAATATTCTTTCTCTTTAAGAGAAGAGTCTGTTTTAGTTAGAGAGTTTTTTTTTTTAGTTGGAAGATATAGATAGAAGTTTTAGGAAAGATAGAAGGGACGAAAAATTGCATCCAGTTTCTTTGTAAAGGGAGCTTCTTTTGTCTTCTTAGTGAGGAGTGATATTTAGCCGAGGTAGTAATGTATCCCTCAAGTTTTCTTAGTGTAGACGGAATGATCTGAAGACATAGGTTTTCTATACATTGGTGATTGTGCTAGATTTGTAAATGTTGCTTATCTGTTTCACCAATAGTAGGAGCAACCAGACTTGAATCTACTTCATATTGTGTTCCAGAATGGTATTTATCTTGACTTAATCATTTGATTTGAGAAGCTTTCAAGGAATGAAGTGTTATTTTGTGTTTTAATTAAAATGGTAACTAGTAATTTGTTGTGGAAATCAACACTGTGAATGGATGCAACTATGTTAATCACAAGTTAATTTTGTTCTTCAGTTTTAGTTTACAATTCCTTGAAATATATCAAGTTTGGTTAAGTTAGATGAATTATCATTCTTTTCATTACCAAAACCTTGATCTATCTTTTTCTGTTTCTTTAAAAACCCTAGTTAAGGTAGGTTTAAATTCATGCTCAATCTTAGAACAATCCACAAGCTCAACACCAAAAGGCCCCTTGAACATTACTATTACATTGACCACTAAGCAACATCAGCATAGTTGAGAACCAAATACAAAGACCTTGGGAGCTAAGAAATCCATGTGTTGTCTTTCTCTTTTAGGAGAAACAAAATAGTAATATTCTGTTTAACTGTTGCTGTACCTGTTGTCACCTAGAATTGCACCCTGTGCAAAGTTTACAAAAAACTGAGCATTCTAGAGCAACATGGGATCATCTCAAGGCTATGGGTCACCTATAACTGAAATGAACCTCCGGAGAAGGCCGGCTTCCTTTGGTGTCACCTAAACTATTTTTTTTTTGAGAGGAAAGAGGGAAAAGATGCATAAATTAAAGAACTACACTAGGGTGATACACTGAAATGATAGGAACAATAAAAAACTCAACCTACACTTGAACACCGATGATAGCCATGGGACTGCACAACAAGATCCTGCAGATCACATATACAAACATGTTTGACATGCACATGCCTTCAAGAAGGAAAGGAAATTTTTCACAAACTAGAAGATCATGTGCAAGACTAAGTAAACACAGTTTGCAATCTACATGATACTACTTCTATAAAGAAAGGCATGAAATGAAACAAAAGCTATAAGGAAAGAGAAAATTTCACTAAGTAGCTCAATGAATCACTAAATAATGCACAATACTTCACAAGAATTAGAAGGCAAAAAGGTGGGCCATCAATGGTAACCAAGGCAGATTTTGTATATTATGTTCCAAATTGGGTTACAAAAATGTGCTAGTATGAGAGAGGACTGCAAAAGGATCACAGACTTTAGAAGAGCATACATTTGAACTCCTTAAAAAGAGGCAAAAAATTCCTTATATACAGACTGTGTCGGCCCCTTAGGGCTTACAAAATATCGAGCTCAGAAAAAAATCTAGCCTTAGATCTTTTGATCGAAATTAATGCAGCACCCCTGTGTGTCCTAGTTGTGAAGAGTCATCCCCGAGAAGCCTTCTGATCTTTTGCAACCATCGCATTCATTCCTCTATCCTCGTGTCTTCGTGAAACTCCTCGGTCAAACGCCTTGAATGCTACTGAGTTCACCATCGATTCACGTTGCATTCATCCTGTGTTGGCATTCTATGCTCTAACTAGGCTGCCACAGTTCATCTCAGCTCCTCATGGTTGGTCGAGCGTTTCCCACACAGGCTCGGCAGGCGATCAAAGCTCTCTTCAAAAAGAATTGCATCTCGGTGAGACACTGAAAGTGTCTCACTGATGCAATTTTGTTCCTTGCAAATTATCGACATAACATGGTGCTATCGTTGAGAGCCTTATCGAGCTTCAGATCTCATATCGATGCTGCCTTTGTGGTCGCCAAGACAAGTGCTCATTGGTAAGACATCACACCGAGCTCCTCCAGTCATACCGACATCTGCTTCAGTCGTTGAGACACATGCTTTATCTTGCCGACGAGTCCACCTATTCCAAGTATGTCGCTGTAGCTTCCATCCATCGAGGAGACCTCACATAGACTGCATTTGCTACACCAAAAGCTTAATGCATTCTGAGTCACTGTGACAAGGCGATTGTTATGCCGACAAGGGTCCCTCATTATTTTCCATTGGTGAGATCGAAGGTCACTCGCTGAGACCTTACGGCGATCGCTCCAACCTATACCGATGAGCACACCCAGTGCCGAGGCTTCTTTATCTTCTATCGGTGAAACCATGGCCTATCAACCAGACCCTTTGCCAAGCACACTAATCTTCCTGAACTCACATCTTTCGGCCAGACCATTGCTGAAGTCATAACCCTACACGAGATCTCTTCATTCTTCGGTAGAACCTCACGCCTTTGCCGAGACAACATGGAGAAACCTCCCTCATCTTGGTGAGCTCGAACCACTTCAGCAAGACTCCTTTTCATTTTGGAGGCCCCTCTATTCGGTGAGACTCTTGCCGATCTTACCTTGCATGTCGCCAGGACTTCTTGATAAAGCATTGTCGGCGAGACCCCACCTTATCGCCGGGACATTTCGGTGAACACTTTGTTATGCCAAAGGATCTTTAAGTTGGGGGGACATCCTCTTATCACCGGGATGTCTCTCCGAATGTTGTTTGTTATGCCGAAAGACTTGTTTTATGGCAGCTCTCTTTCCTGTCGGTGAGACACCGGCCGTTCGCTAGGACCCTTTACCGAGTGCCAGAAGTTACCCCAAAGCCCTTGGTCGCCATGAATCTCCTCGAGTTCACGATTGAATGGCCTATCAGCCAGAGAAATCCATGCAATAGGAGGTCACGCTGAGGCCTCAATGTTATAGCGATAGGCTTTGCAGCTCCATTCGACAAGACAGAAACTAGGTCACAGTGACCTGTTCAAATCAGATAGTATCAAGCAGCTAGTCGGCTAGACAATGAAGATGTCACACCGACCTAGCTCTAATGGAGGCTGAGGGTAGAATATTGAGGCATGCTTTCAACAGAGCAGGCCTCCGACTGAAATCCCTGTGAAATGTCATCAGATGCATGAAGTAACCCTCAATGGAAACATCCATCTGGCCCTTATGAACATCTACAAAATAGACGTCTTACCTGATTGAGCCTACGGGTGAAAAATTAGGTAATATTACCATTTTGACTATCAACAAAAATTGGTGCTAGAAGGAGGGCAGAAGGGAAAACTAGATAAAGCTGGGTTTTTCTCACTAGAAAGGTCCCGTAGAGTTCTTCGATCAGCTGAAAATCCATTGCCTTTGATAGAACTCAAGACTCCAATAAGACATAAGAGTCATAAGACTGGCTCAACCATCATACCACCCTTATCAGCCCCGCTCACTCCACCAGGATTTTCCCCAATACCCTAGTGGATACCTATCAATCCACCACCACCTCCATCTCAATTGTCATCATAGCTGGTTTGACCCATCTATCAGTTGGCTCAACCACCACCCCCACCAATGGCATTCTTTCAAAATAATCCCTCTCCATTGGGGACTATTCCTAGAGGTTTTCATGATATGCCCAAGAACCCTAAGAAATTCTACCCCAAGTACATTCATGGCGAATCAAGGAGTGCTGAAGAGCACATACAAGCTTTTAAGGATGTTTGTACCAGAGCTCAGATAGCTCACCATGATGTAGTTTGCAGGTTGTTCCCTTACTCCTTAGGGGATATGGCATACAATTGGTACCTTAATCTTCCTCAAGGTTCCATTCTGACCTGGACACACTTGAAAAATGCTTTCATCAATCAGTTCAGGTTTTATGTGGATCCAGCTCTTTTATACCACCAATTTGCTACCATCAGGAAAAAGCCATGTGAATCCTTGCCCTTGTTCAACACAAGGTTCCAATGAATGTATAGGAGATTGCAAGATCCCTATCTAGTCACTAAGAATAGTGCCATTCAAGCTTACTTTAGAGTTATAGACCCCTTGCTTGGCTTATTCCTGCAAAGGACTTATCAACCAGCTGATATTGATTCTCTATCCAAAGTCTATCATTGAGCTATCAAGCTGCAACAACAAATCAGTTCTCAACAAGGGAGTTTGGGAGGAGGTTTCCCTTCAATAGGATATTAGATGCATAGCCTAACCCCTCTATTAAATACTGTCCTGGGAATGTCTCCTTCCCATTATGGACCTATGTCTAAGTTGCAGACTAAACCTCCTATTCCATTCTTCGCTAATGGAAATCCTGACTTCTTCCAACAACCACAGGTTCCTCAAAGTTCCCATAGTCATCATAACCAAGTTGGAACACCAAATCATGGTGGTCAGCTTCCTGTTGCTAAGAGTGTGGAAAGTGAAAAGATAGTTCAACTTACAAATGAGGTGGAGACCTTGGAAAAAACACTGTCTCAAGTTACAAATGACATGGCTTAGCTTCGATTGAACCCCTCCCAAAACCAAGGTAACTACCCTAGTCAAAACAACAACAATCAAGGTAACTATCAGAATCATAACAATTACAACCAAAGGGGTTATCAAGGCCAAAACTTCTCTAATCAAGGGTATCAAAATCAAAATAGAGGATATAACCAAAGGAAAAATAACAATAAAAAATGGAATACAAGGCCCAATAATGGTGGATTTTTGCACAACTATCAAGCTAATGAGGAGAGATCACATACTGCAAACGTGGCTGACCTCAACTTTATGACTAATTGGTGCAGGCTGCATGATACTGCAACCCATTCTGAGGTGAATTGCCCTGAAATGGAGAAAGTTGTCAAGATGGCACAGGAAGATGCCCAAACATCCCAAGGGAATCCTCACAAAGAAGGTGGCTCAGTAGATACAACAATGACTTATGACCTCTTTGAGGAGGAACCTTCATTCCCAAGGCAAGAGGAGAATGAACTAGAGGAAGATTCATATGATGCCCAAGCCTTTCAGACGAAAGGAGGACACTTCTTGAGAAATCAGAATAAGGGTCCATTCACTACATCAACACCACCTAATCACATGGTGCCTCCAAATCAAAGTGCTGATAATAACCCTCCTCCACCAAAAGGCCTGCCTGACTTCCATAACAAGGGTAATTCCTTTGGTGTTTTCAAAGGTAGTGCGAGTTGTAATACAAAATTTGATATTGTTTCTGAGATGCAGAAACAAAAAACTTTTTTGTCATATTTTGACATCCTAAAGTGGTGCCTTGCCCAATGGGAGATAGTGTTGAAAGCCTTGGAGCAAGCTGATAAATCAAAAGGAAAGAACAAGGTGGCACCTACTGGGGACGTGAACACATCCTTGTATAGAAACAAGGTAGGTACTCCACCATTTCTTTTGAGTTTAAGAATTTGTGGGAAGAACCTACACAATTGTCTGTTAGATTCAGGGGCTTCAAGCAATGTTATGCCATTTTCCATATGCAAGAAGTTGGGATTGAACCCTATTCAAACAAACAAGAAGGTCATCCAACTTGACAAAACGAAGGTTAATGTAGTGGGAGAGTTGAGAAACATACATATGCAAGTAGGATATGGTCCTAGGGTTCAAACCAACATAGACATTCAAGTAGCAGACATTTCAGAGGCTTATGGTATGCTGCTGAGCAGAGATTTAATGAAAGGTATAGGGGGTATCTCTCCCTTGAATTTTCACATATGTGGCTACCATGGAGGGGAGTGCCTACTTAGATTAGGATTGAAAGTGAACCCCGCCTCAAGCATATCATCACTGAATATGATTGCCCCAATGAGGTAGCCTATTTCAAAACTGGGATAGGGGTTTATAAAAGGGATGAAATTTTAACCTTTTCTGTTCTTGATCCTAAAGAACTGCCAATACCAAAGTTCCCTAATCTTGTGATTAATGAAAACCAACAAGCATTGATCAACAAGCTACAATAGGATTAGCTGGTCTTAGGGGAAGATACCGATCTGCAGAATCTTCTACTCCCTAATTGGTGCAAGGTACATTACCAAAATCATTTTGAATTGAATTTCCAACCCTGCATTGACATTTTAAATCATGTTTACCAAGCTAAGGGTTCTAGCTTAAGCCACCCTGAGATCGTTGCAGATCACTTCTCGTTTGAAGTTAAGGAAGCAATAATGTTAACCAGGGATAGGATACCTTCAAAGGAAGTTTCTTTTCAAATTGAACCTACCCCAGACACATTTCCAAATCAGCATATTGATGAGAAGCAACCCCAAGGTTTGTTTGACACCCCTGCACTCACGAATATACCAAAACCCAAGGGGTTAACCAAAGGCACAAGTGACTGTCAGAAGGATAGCCCCAGATTATATGATATAACTAAGCAAGCATTGGAAAGTGTACCTAAAGAACCTACAGAGCACCCTTTCCCTATATCTGATGCAAAAGATCAAGTAGCCCCACCCTTGGCTCATTCTATCCAAAGGCCCACAATAGCCCCCCAAAGACCAACCCTAGCTCACGATCAGCTATGGACCCTCACATTTGATGGATCTAAGTCCAAAATAGGCTGTGGTGTTGGGATTGAACTAACCAGCCCGAAAGGGAAAACCTTCTTTGCTTCTTATAGGTTGCAGTTCGGGTGCACTAACAACGTAGCATAATATGAAGCTCTAACTCGAGGGCTGATGTTCACACATAAGAAGAAGGTCATTGCCTTGGTGGTCAAAGGAGATTTAGAAATAGTTGTCAAGCAAGTGTACAGGAAATACACATGCCACAATAAAAGGTTGGCAACATATAGAAATAGGGTATGGAACTTGGTTGAGGACTTTGATGCCTTTGGGATTAGTTTAATCCCTAGAGAGGAGAATCAGATAGTTGATTCATTAGTTGTTGCTACAAGTACCTTGGAACCTATGCAAGGCTCCAAGCTTAATAAATTCTCAATGGAATTGATTTCTACCCCTGCTGTTCCTACTAATGTCAGGAATTTTTAGGTTTTTGATGATGATCAACATATTCTTTCTTTTCTAGCAAGCTCAGATGTTTTTGAAGGACATATCATTGATGAGTCCAACGGGGATCAAGGAGATTGGAACCCTGAAGATTGTGATACAAAAGGGGTCCTCAATTTAAAAAACAATAGCATTCCTAAGGGAATGGTAGCCTTGGAAATAATTTTTGATTCAGACCCAAGGGCTCGAGAGAAGATATCCGCTGAAGATAAAGGAGGTGAATATGAAATTGTTAACTTAGTTGATTCTATCCCTAAAAGAATGTCTACATATGGAAAGCCTGCCCTGAAGCAATCAGAAAGGACATATTGATGGCATTGAAGAAAGATATTGCTGCAGTAGCCTGGGGGTATGAAGACCTAAAGAAATTTGATGCTACTGTAATGACTCATACTATTCCCCTGCAACCCGAAGCCAAGCCATTTCAACAAAAACAACACCCTATCAATGCCTTGATTGAACCATTGATCTTCAAAGAAGTTCAAAAATTGCTTTCTGCAAGGATAATATTTCCTGTACACCATTCAACATGGGTGGCTAACTTAGTTCTAGTTCATAAGAAAAACAAAGAGATCAGGCTATGTGTGAACCTCAGAAACCTGAATGGAGCCTTAAAAAATGATAACTACCCACTTCCTTCTCTAGACGAAGTCTTACAGACTATTAATGGATCTCAGATGATATCATTCTTGGATGGTTATTTTGGATACAATCAGGTGATGGTTAACTATGAAGATAGGATGAAGAAAACCTTCACTACAAAGTGGGGAACATATGCTTATAGAAGGATGCCATTTGGCTTAATAAATGCTGGAGCAATTTTTCAGCGCGCCATGGACATAGCATTTAAAGACTTAATCAATAAATGCATTATTGTTTACATGGATGACTTGATAGTATTATCCAAAGATAGACTAAACCATGCCATAGACTTAGCCAAATTTCTTAAAAAATGTATCCAGTATGGAGTCTCCTTGAATCCCAAAAAGTGTATGTTCGAGGTTTCTAAAGGGAAACTTTTGGGACACATAATCTTTGAGAGAGGAATATCGATTGATCCAGACTGAGTTGAGTCCATTCTGAAGATAGCCATTCCAGGAAGTAAGAAAGAGATGAGATCCTTCTTTGGAAAGATCAACTTCATGAGAAATTTTATCACAGGCTTCATAGAAATTGTAAAACCATTGAATGAAATGATGAAGAAAGATGCCAAAATAGAGTGGAGTGATGAGGCAAAGGCTGCATTTTCACAAGTCAAGTGATCCATCTCGAAAGCTCTAGTCCTCACTAGCCTTGACTACTTGAGGCCGTTCTATATTTATTCTTTTGCCTCTGAACATTCTTGTGCAGCTGTCCTAACTCAACGAAGGGAAGAGGGAGAGGAGAGGCCAATCGCCTTCATGAGCTCCCTATTTAAAAATGCTGAGATCAAATACCTACCTCTTGAGAAACAAGCTTTTGCACTGGTCTGAGCTGTCAAAAATTTTAGGCACTACATTCTTCGAAGCCAAATCATTGCTGTAGTTCTTGACGCTGCTGTGAAGTCTCTACTTATGCAGAGTGAGCTGGGAGAAAGAAGAGGGAAATGGATGGCCATCTTGCAAGAGTTCGATCTAGAGATATTCCCTATGAAACTTGTTAGAGGCATGGGTTTGTCTAAATCCATGGTGAATATTGGTGAGAACATTATTTGCCAGCAATAAACTACTCGGTCCTTTTCCAATGGCTCTTGGTATGCTGATATCATCAGTTTCATCCTCAACAATCGATGTCCGGAGGGAATGAATGCCACTCAAAGGAGAGCACTGAGAATGAAGAGATCTCATTAAATGCTCAAAGGAGGATTACTATATAGGAAGAATTTCAAGGGAGTGTACCTACGATGCCTTGATCAGCAGGAGGCTAAACATGTGATTACTGAATTTCATGGGAAACACGACATAGGTCATGGTTCTACAAACTCATTGGAACACCAAATCCTTAGATCCAGTTATTACTGGCCGTATGTGTTTAAAGATTCCCATCATCATACAAGAACATGTCACGCATGTAAGATCTTTGCATCAAAAGAACACCATTCAACCATTCCCTTGCAGCCTGTCTATGAGGTAAGGCCATTTTCCCAATGGGCATTGGACTTTATTGGGGTAATTAACCCAAATTCTTCTACAGGACACAAGTTTATTTTGACTGCTACTGATTACTGCATAAGATGGACAAAGGCTATACCTTGCAAGAACAACACTATGGAGGTAGTAATCAAGTTCCTCACCGAATGCATCACCACTAGGTTTGGAGTACCCTTCGCATTGGTATGTGACAATGGCTCTTCCTTTTCTTTTGCCGAGTTCATTTCATGGGCATATGATCAGAAAATTGTCTTGAAATACTCTTCAAACTATTACCCACAAGGAAATGGAGTTGTAGAATCAACCAATAAGAATCTCTTAGGGGTAATTAAATTTTTTTTAGAAACAACCCTAGGGACTGGCATACCCAACCGAGATTTGCATTATGGGCATATAGGACTAGGATTAAGACTGCTTTAAAGACTTCACCATTCAAGATAGTGTATGGACAAGAGCTTGTGTTTCCTATTCATTTACAAATACCTATCCTTGAGTTCATGAAGAAATTCTACTCTAGTGATGATAGGATAGAGGTAAGATTAGCTGCCTTGTTGAAATTAGAAGAGTAGAGAGATGCCGCCTTGCAACAATTCTCTAGACATCAAGTTGTTGTCAAACATTAGTTTGACAAAAGGGCCAAAATCAAGGCTTTCAAGATATCAGACCTAGTGTTGTTATGGGATAAAGCTAGTGAAAAGAAGGGAAGTCACCAGATATTCGATAAGCTCTGGTTGGGTCCCTATCAGATTGCTGAGATCCTAGGAGAAAATGCTTTCAGACTGAGCAGTTTAATTGGAGAACCTGTTCCCTTGCTTGTTAATGGGCAGTTTCTTAAGCATTATTTTGAGTCATAAAACTTGCTAATTTTCTATTCTGCATTTGTTGTTCTTTATGTAAATAATTTGTTTGTTTCTATTTGTAAATAATTTGCTCTTCTATTTGTAAATAGTTTTGTTGTTTGTTTATTTATATTTTCTTTCTATCCTTTTGTTTCCTTTGATCATTTACTTTTGTCTTGTTTTGTTTTCTGGGGTTTATCTATTTTTCCCCTCTTTAAATAGTGGGTTGTTATCTGATGCATACTTTGGTTGTTAGGAGAGAAGTGGTTTAGATATTTTCAGGTTTGTTGATGGGGTGATTTTGTCCTAAACTCCTTGTTTTATGCCCATCGCCAATAAGAGTTGTGGAAGGTCTTGAAAACAAGGTGCAAAGTAAATAACCTTCATTAGCTCCTCTGAATATGTCACAAATCGTTAAGATCATCTCTTTTTGTAATGGTATATTTGTCCTAGGGTAATAATGTTGTAAGATTTGAGTGAAAAATCTGAATCCTAGGTGCTGTTATGAAGTCCATGGTAGTTTTCAACCTAGATCAGACATTAAACATTTGACATATTGAGAAAAAATTGAATGAAATATCTGAAACTCCAAGAGAAAAGAGAAAAAGAAAGAATGAAAAGAATTATCTAAAAGAAAATGGGACTCAATATGAATGGGTGATTCTAGTATCTCTATTGGGGCTATGGACGCTTGACTGGCAGTAGCGCAATGCTGTGAGAAAACTAGAGGTATCTCTGTCGGGGCTATGGACACCTGATTGGCAGTGGAGCAATGCCCGGGATATCATTAACTCATGTATCTCAAATATTGCACATTGTTGTTTGAAAGATGGAAGATTTATAAAAAAAGTGATGCACAATCAAGCACACACATAGATTCAGGGATAGCCAGTGTTGATTTACATTTTGAGATTCTAGCTCAACCTTGGTTATTAAAACTGACCCAACTGGAGTTGTGATATTCATAAACCAGGAGTTCTGGGTAGCTAAATTCTTCAGTTTCTTGAAAATGGTTAAACCATTTTCCTCAGCCGAGTCGCCATTTGTTATGCCTTGCATAACCACCCCATTTTATTCTGGAACAAAATGGGTCCCCCTTTGTTCTTTTGTCTTTTGGGCCTTTGGTTTTTTGCCTTAGGCGTTTTTCTTTTATTCTGTTGGATGCGGAACTAGGACCAATATCGAGCTTGGAATTCACCCAAAAGTTTTTGGTTTTGTGTCATTCTGGTTCTGGTTCTGACAATTCCTCTTTTAGTGTCTTTTGTTCTATCGGAGCTGGGTCCAGATCTGAATCAGAACATTGAACTCTTCAAGGTTCCCGATCTGTGTTCCATCCCGACCCCGACTCTGCCTTTCCCTTTATTTCTTGTGGTCGGTCATTTTCTTCCTTTGGTTTTGTGTCCTGTGTCTTAGGTGTTTTGTTTTCGGCCTTAGGCATTTTTGTTTTGTTTTGGCGGACCCAGAATCAGAACGGAAACGAAACTTGGAATTCCTTCTAAGTTCTATTTTCTTTTCCTTCCTCGGTCCCAGTTCTGATTTGTTCGTTTGTTTTGCCCCGGTTCTAATAATTTGTTGTAGGGTGTTTTCCTTCCATCGTATGTCGTCGGCGATGGGATTGAGATCGAACCCAAAACTGAAACTTTGAAGAAGTTCCAATCTCGGATTTAGTTCTGCCCCTACCCTAGTTTTTGTTTTGCCCGAGATCAATTTTTGCTCTGATCCTGCCTGCGTTTGTTTCCCTTTGTCCCTCGCTTTTGGTTTCTTTTGCAGACGCGGAGCTAGGATGGGGTCTGAACTGGGAAATGATGGTCATTCCCATGGCGTGTTCCCATTCTGAATCCGGTCCCGGTTCTGATTTCTTTTTGGCCCCGCCCCTGCCAGTTTTGAAGGTAGGTGTTGTTCCTAGTTCGGTCTTGGTTCCGCCCCTGCCAGTTTTGAAGGTAGGTGTTGTTCTTGGTTCGGTCTTGGTTCCGCCCTCGCCAACTTTGAAGGTAGGTGTTGTTTCTGGTTCTGTTTTGGTTCTGCCCCCACCAGGGTTGGGTTCCTTTTGTCTAAAAGTTGAAGGCATAGTAAAAATTGAATGAAATCATAAGCAATAGTGTATTTTATTATAATATATTTTATATGCTTCTGGGGACTAATCGAGACCTTTTTTTGTAGGATTACTTCGTGTACATAATTGTATTTCTCAAGGAATCTCATTGAAAGATGAAGGCCTTGGAGAGAAGTCTTGCTGACCTGATAGGGTCTCGTCGACATATTTTGTACCCTTGGTGTAGCATGTTGAGCTTGGTGTAACGTCTCGCCGACCAAGCAAAGTCTCCCCAAAATGAAATAAGCTCTTGGAAAAAGGATGCGACTTTAGTGTAATTTCTCGGTGAGGGAAGCTGGTCTCGCCGACATGGAATGATCTAGGCGTAATGTCTCACCGACCCCAATAGGGTTTTTCCAAAATAGAACGAGCTCGGGGAGAACGAAGGAGCTCAATATGATGTCCTGCCGACTAGCGATGGTCTTGCTGATAATTTTTAAACCTTCAACATAACTAATGGAGCCCACCGTGATGTATCATCAACCTGATGGTGTCTTACTGACATATGATCCGGTGTCAACAACTTTTGACTGCTTAGGAATCCCATGTGGAATATGTTCGCCCAATCAGATATAGTTTGACCGATCGACTATGAACTAGAGGAAGGTCAACATAATGCAATGGGAATGGATCCACTCTATGAAGGAGCTGATGGAGCAATTCGACAAGCACTGGTGCAAGGATCTGATGAGAAGTCCGATGCTACTTCTAGAGGACGGTCAACACATAGAAAGATTTAAGAGCAGGAAGAAGGCTGAAGGAAGGAGGAGGAAACCGTGAGTCATAGTGCCAGCTGGAGTCGCTACTGGCAAGAGAGAGATTGACATTAATGATGATATTTTAGAGCATTCAAAGCGGCTTCGCTGGAGTTCGAAGATGGAAACGAAGGCCATAAGTAAATGCGGCAGTTGCAAAAGATCTGAAGGTTTTCTCTTAATGGCGATCCTTCACCAATATGGACAATAGGGATGCGTATTTAATGTAGAATGAACTTTATTCAAAAGATCTAGACGTCGATCCTTCTGGAGGAAGATATTTTGTAAACCCTAAAATTAGGGCCGACATTCTTTTTGGGAGGTGATGTATATAGGGCGTATTCTTTCTCTTTAAGAGGAGAGTCTGTTTTAGTTAGAGAGTTTTTTTTTTTAGTTGGAAGATATAGATAGAAGTTTTAAGAAAGATAGAAGGGACAAAAAACTGCATCCTGTTTCTTTGTAAAGGGAGCTTCTTTTGTCTTCTTAGTGAGGAGTGAAATTTAGCTGAGGTAGTAATGTATCCCTCAAGTTTTCTTAGTGTAGACCGAATGATATGAAGACAGGTTTTCTATACACTGGTGATTGTGCCAGATTTGTAAATGTTGCTTATCTGTTTCACCAATAGTAGGAGCAACCAGACTCGAATCTACTTCATAATGTGTTCCAGAATGGTATTTATCTTGAGTTAATCATTTGATTGAGAAGCTTTCAAGGAATGAAGTGTTATTTTGTGTTTTAATTAAAATGGTAACTAGTAATTTGTTGTGGAACCAACACTTTGAATGGATACAACTGTGTGTTAATCACAAGTTAATTTTGTTCTTCAGTTTTAGTTTACAATTCCTTGAAATATATCAAGTCTGGTTAAGTTAGATGAATTATCATTCTTTTCAGTACAAAAACCTTGATCTATCTTTTTCTGTTTCTTTAAAAACCCCAGTTAAAGTAGGTTTAAATTCATGCTCGATCTTAGAACAATCCACAAGCTCAACACCAAAAGGCCCCTTGAACATTACTGTTACATTGACCAGTGAGCAACATCAACACAGTTGAGAACCAACTATAAAGACGTTTGGAGCTAAGACATCCATGTGTTGTCTTTCTCTTTCAGGAGAAACAAAATAGTAATATTCTATTTAGTTGTTGCTGTGCCATTTTGACCGTCAACACACCCCTCATACGAAAACACATTTGATAAGTGTGGGCAGCTAGCTAGCTGGCAAGTATGTATATCTACTAGAAATATATGCCATTTTTCCATTCTACCTAGGAATTTTGAAGAAATGAATGGCTATTCATTGCGAATATGGGTTTTCATTTGAAATGCAAAGTTGTTTATGTGTTGTTGTGTTGAGGGTTTTTAAATTTTATGATTGCTGAATGAAATAACTAACAACCCATTGTGGAAATATGAGTGAAATAATTGAATAACATTTATAGAAACTAGAAACCATGCAAAAAACACAATGTGGGTTCTGCAATGACATGATATATTTTGAAAACCACATAAAGCCTAGAATGTCACCATTGTTCACATTCTTATTTTGAAGGTTGCAAGGTTTTCCTTGGGAAAAGGGGTTTTCATTTGAAATGCAAAGCTGTTTATGTGTTTTTGTGTTGAGGGTTTTTCAATTTTGGTTTCCTTCCGTCTACTGGTTTTAAAATTTTGTGATTGCCGAATGAAATAACTGACAACCCATTGTGGAAATATGAGTAAAATAACTTAATAACGTTTATAGAAAACAAAAAGCATGCAGAGAATGCAATGTGGGTTCTGCAATGAAATGATATTTTGAAAACCACATAAAGCCCAAAACGTTGCCATTGTTCACATTCTTATTTAGAATAGGAAAAAATCCCAAAACGTGGCATTCAAAATCATAATTTGCAAATAGCAAAAAGCCCAAATGAGGTTCCATTTTTGTTGCCATTTTCCACACTAACGTTTTGGAAAACACACTGTCTCCTAAAACCATTTACAAGTAAAAATCCAATTGGTTACTCACCCATGACCTCAATTTGGTATGTTTTGTGATTGTCTTGAGAACCTTTTGTGAATTAGATAGTAAGAATGTAATGAAATTGGAAAACAATAGGTATTATGAAACTTACAAGACACAATGTTGTTATACATTGTTTATAGTGTTGGAAAATACACTGTCTCATGTCAATTAGTTCATTATGAAGATTTTTTTTTAATGCTCCAAAATGTAATGAAGTCCACTTTCACATTTTTGAAAAACTCTTTGCTATAGTCCAAATGTCATTTCACTTTCTTCATCTAATTGAAACAAATAAAATTCTTGCATTATTTGCAGTGTTGGAAAACACACTATCTCCTCTCAGTTGCAGAGGGTTTTACAACACTATATGGGTTGCTTGTTTCTTAACACCTAGGGTTTTCCAACATGAATTTTTACAAAACATAATGAATGTCTTGAAAATATTTTGTAATTTAGACAGTGCGATGTATTGAAATGCCCCTTCAAAATTTATAAGGACTTTTAATTTGAGTAAAAAATGCATTTAAGTTTCACATGATTGAAAAAAAAGTGCACAAAATATTTGTAATTTGGAAAACACAATGTGGGTTTTCAATTATTTGAATCTCCTTGTTTAAATGTAAAGGGTTGTCTCATACTGAGTTGCTTGCTTCTTAACACATGATTTTGCAACATTGAATTTTACAAAACAATATGAATGCCTTCAAAATCATACCTTCCATTGTTGTGTTTTCCAAATGGCATCAACAAGGAATTTTTCACAACAATGTGAGCATTTTATTTGGTTGAATTGGATGAGGAAAGTGAAATGCCATTTTGATTGTACCAATCAGAAGAGAAAAAATAAACACAAATAAAATGCTCACATTATTTGCAGTTTTCAAAAACACATTGTCTCCTCTCAGTTATTCCCTCATGAAAACTGTTTGTTTTGTACGCCCGAAAAATGTAATGAATTCCATGTAATATCTTGATTAAATTATTTTGCAAATACGAAATAAATTATCAAATTAGATATCTTTTAAATTGCACCAAACAACACCATACTATGTTTAAATGATGAAAAACTGATGAGGAAAGTTTTTGCACTGACATAAGCATGCAAATACATCAATTTTTTTCTGATAACATCATCCAACAACAATGCACAACTGTTGTGCAAAACTCAAGAGAAATTACAAACCAAAAGTTACTGTTGAAAACCCAAATCACACATCCAACTCCAAACTTCAAGATGTTGTTCTGAATAAAAAATGCATTAAGGAATGCTTTGAAAATAAAATATGTTTTATGTTAATAAAAACAACACCAATTGATAACCCAAATACAAACAAATCCTTAGATTTCCAAACTGCACCAAATAGTGAAATCAGGTACAATGAAAATTTAGCTATAATCTTAAAATTCAACATAAATCATTGTGCCAATGGAAAAAGAATGAATTGTTGTTGATATTACAAGTTTAATACACTATTTTTATGTTCATGACAACATCAAACAACCCTAAACCTTTCTGGAATTTGCACAATGAGAAAGGGCAAACAAACCCACAAATTACAACCAAAACACTGTATCTTCTATTACAAAATCATCAAAACTCTAAATAGAGTCTAGGTGGAAGAAATACATGAATAAAATATAATAAAACAACTACCAAACTGATAACAATATCAATCTAAAACTATTCCAAAATCTAAGCACTCCAAAATACAAACCCTACCAAACAACTCAACCAAAAATCCATATAAAAGCCATCTTTCAGCACCAATGCAACTCCTGTGTGAATTCACGCCTGTAGGCCCTTAGACCCATTGTCCTTGAGTCCAAATATCCTTGGTTTTCCATCCATAGAGATTCTTTCTTCTTTGGTTTCCCAGCCTCAGAAGAATACAAAACCTGTGAAGGAAAATATGCAAGAATGAATCCAAAAAAGAAAGAAATTGCATTTTATGTGTTGCCTTCTTCATGAAGCTTCTTGGGTGCCAAAAATCCATGTCAGGAATTGAAGAAATCTTACAATTCAAAATTTGAAACCACCTTCCCATAAGTGAACCTCCTCTTCCTCCACCCAAATAGAAATTGCCATTTAATACAATTTTTGATTTTATTTCAAAAAGGCTAATAATTGCCAATTTCGAGCTTCTCCTAGTCCCACACCCCTTTTGGCTCCAAATATTTAAATTTACATCTAATAATTTTTCATTAAAATCTGATTTAATTATTTCACCATAAAAGATATTATTTTCCTAATTTGTCTTCAAGACTTGACTTACTATATTAGGATAATCAACCTTACTAAAAATAGAAATTGCTATTTTTAGAAAAAAGGGGACATGACAAGTCCTCCCTTCCCAAAATTTATTTTCCTCAAGAAATTGTAAACATATTTCTCCAATATCATGCATCCAATTTGATCAATCATACCAAACTTCATACCAAGCCTTGATCGTGTATTTTCTTGAAGTTGCTTCTTCCTCTTAAGAATCCTGAAGAATCCCTAAAATATTTTCCTATGTTGTATAATATCATGACACCAATATTTAATATGCAACCTAAAATCCAATATTACATATGTACTTGTATCATGCTTAGCATCTTCTTTAATTAACAATCTCTCCCTTTCAATCTTTCTCCAAAATTGTGTATGTGCACAGTCACCAAGAAAGATAAACCAAAATTCCTTGCAGCCTTTGATATATATTTGGTTTATGAAACACAATGGAATATTATAATATAAGAATAATACTAAAAAATAATTAATACATTTTAAGACAATTACCCTTTTTATCTTGGAGTTGTTGGGATACTGCTTGCAAGAAACAACATTATTTGTTCCAAACTTTTCCTTAGCTTGATGGATGTTGTATGAAAATTCAAAATATAATATATATAAGAAATAGTATAGCTGAGGAATAGATATTAACATCATACAATAACAATGCATACTCCTCCCAAATTTGAATTTTAGCCCTGCAAACTAGTTTGGTTCTTTAGCTAGTGATGCACTGTCATTAGGAAACTTGCACTTGACACTTCTAAAATAAATGATTATGGTACAAGTTTGATTTTTGCACTCAATGAGTCTATTATAAACTAAAATGCATCCTTTACAATATCAAATACATAAGTTTTAAATATTTACTTCTTTTACCTCCCTAGTATCGAAATATGCATTGCAAGAATGCACAACAAAAGACCCATTTTTATCTCAACTTGAGAGATGTTACCTTCAAATTCATGTGTTGATCTATAATAGAAAGAGTTCAATATAGAAGCAACAAATAGCATCATGAAATGACAAGTACACATTCTAGAAACAATTTCTTCTTTCACCCTTGGGAAATAGAGACCCACACTACCGAAAAGCACATTGATTACCTCAAGCTTTACCTTAACTTGAAGGATATTAATTGAAGCTCCATGGAATGGTTTTGGAAAACAATAGTACTATAGAGGACCAACCATTAGCATAAAACAACAATAATATTCATACCAGAACACTCTAAGTACCACATCTATAAGTAATAAGACATTTTGGTGGAAGATAATGTACTCCCTGTGTACAACTATTAGCACCTTTTTATCACCCAACATAATTTCAAAAATGATTATAACATAATATATAATTTTTGAAAACCTCCAATCTTCATGAGTGATAAGGAGATACCATGAAGCAATCATTCTAAAGAATCCATCCTCGACCATATTGCCAATTACCCATTTTTCTGGCTCATTACTCAACCATATTGAATCAAGAGAATATTCAATCCAAAGCAATCCATCTTCATCTCATATTTTCCATATACCCAATGTTGATTGTACTTCTTGAGAGTATAAATGACAAGAAATTTTTTTCCATACCTATAGAAAATTCCTTTTGAAACTTTGAACTTCATGCTTCCATTTATCATAGGTTCCCATTTTTGCATTGATAGATTCCATTTATCCTTTTCTAAAACACCATACTCCTTCACAAAATGATGTGAGAAATCTGAAATGGAAAATTTCAAGCATGTGTTGCTTATCTTCACAAACCCTTTCAATTATTCTTGTGTTGCAACCTCTTGTATGCCTTGAGTACTCATGACTTGGCCCCAGTATGTAATATTAATCTCCCATGTAGATACTAAATTATGAATTTCTTCATTACCATAGTCAAATAAGAAGTGACATCCTTGAATCCTATAATTTGACTCTTAGGCTGCAATTCTTGAACCATGTGTTTCTTCACCTCACTTTCCTTAAGCTCATTTTGTTCAATTTGGTCCTCCCTCCATAAGTTGTTTATTTACAACCCATTGCAAGCTCTAAGACATACTGAATTTCTTTGTCATAGATTGACAATCCATTTCCTAGATCTTTCAACTTATTATTTTCACTTTGAATAGAATCCAACCTTTGCAAAAATGGAGCCCAATCACCTTCTCTTATGACACCATATTCTTTCACAAATGGATGAAATAAATTTGAAATAATAATTTCCAACCATGAGTTGGTTACCTCTAAAGGCTCCTCAAATTACTTCACCCATTTTCCTTTCAAAAACATAGCCATTGCAACCTTTGGGACTAAGATATAGAAGTTTTTACATGAATTTTGTTCACCCAAAAATTTTTCCAATCTTCTTAACTTCATAATACCAGAGGCTTGTAACCTTACATTCTTCATGTATTTCTTGTAGCTACATATCCAAAATTTCATAGCATACTTAGTCACAAAATAATGAATATTGAGTAGATTCCTCTTTCTCTTACCATGATATAGCATCAAACATCCCAAGTTGACTATTTCCATTTGGCCACCACCCACAATATGGTCTTCAAAAGTGGTACTTAAATCCCATGAGAAATCTATGTACCACAAACATTATCTCATTGTAAAATGGTTAAAATTCTCAACCAATTCCATGTGATTCCATATGCTAGGACAATTTGAAACATGAAACCAAAAGCCCACATCACTTAATTTCGCATTGCTTTCTTGATGGAAAAAGTTTTTGTATTTGCGTGGAAAGAGGCAACAAATCTGAAATTTGAAAATATTTTCCATACCTTGGGCTGAAAACTAAGAGTTCATCCTCCTCTTTGGAATCGATTTCCATGGATATATCACCATGCTTCCATTGTGCTACTCTGAGGCTGAAAACATGTTTATCCACCTTTGCATTTAGAGTCTTTGAATGTATTGTGGAAAGTGCATGTCTCCTTATTTGGAGCTTCTCAAATCTAACTTCAACCTGCATGTTGGTTATGTACAACTTACCTTGATCCCACAACATTATTTTTGAGATATATAAGAATTGAGTAGAATGATTTCCTTTCCACCCTGTATCTCTTATTGCTTATTTTCATTTCCTTGAAAGATATACTACATCGCTATAATGCTCAAAATAAAATTTATCAATAGGAAAGGATTCATCTACAACATCCTTCAAGAATTCATGCACATCAATATGGCTTCTTGGTAGATTATTCTTAGACAACTTTGGATCCCATTTCCAACACACATATTCAAAATGTAAAGTTGATTCCTCATTTTTTTCCTTGATAAAATTTTTATCCTCATCTTAATCTTCATCAATGTTAGATTAAACTAAACGATTTTCATAAATTGGATTAAAATTTTCCACCAATAGATTTTTACCTTCAACTAGGTGGATGCAACCTTTATGTTCTTCTTGATTTTTGCTATTTGTAGCCTTTTCCATATTAACTCCTTCCTTTGCATTACTCTCCTTAGCATCTATCAAGTCTTCTTCCTTAGCAATATTTTGTGGCTCTAATTCTAGTTTGCTGATCTCATCTTGCTCTAGTTCTTCTTCCTCTCTAGCCCATATAAAGAACTCATAAAACGATTCTTGAGTCTTAAAATCTTCAAAAAATCTCTAAAACTCCTCAAATATTTTTATGATAATCTTATCTTGAGGCATAGTTCTTCCTTTGACTTCTAAATACTCAAAAATGTAAGAGACTTCTTTTCATCTTTTGTTAGAAATATGTACTCCTTATACCACTTGGAAACCTCTTTTGCATTGTATGACTGTAAGAGACTTCTTTTCATCTTTTGTTAGAAATATGTACTCCTTATACCACTTGGAAACCTCTTTTGCATTGTATGACTGTAACAGTCTCCCACTCTTAAAAATTGATTTGAAGAAACCCATGATTCACATCAACCATCCAAAAAATTAATTTACCCTACAGGCTGGCAAGATCACAACTTTGATACCACTGTAATATCTCGATTAAATTATTTTGCAAATACTAAATAAATTATCAAATCAAGTATCTTTTAAATTACACCAAAAAACACCACACTATGTTTAAATGATAAAAAAATGATGAGGAAAGTTTATTCACTGACATAAGCATGAAAATACATCAATTTTTTTGCTGATAACATCATCCAACAACAATGCACAACTGTTGTGCAAAACTCAAGAGAAATTGCAAACCAGAAGCTACTGTTGAAAACCCAAATCACACATCCAACTCCAAACTTTAAGATGTTGTTCTGGATAGAAAAATTCATTAAGGAATGCTTCTAAAATAAAATATATTTCTGTTAATAACAACACCAATTGATAATCCAAATACAAACAAACCCTCAAATTTCCAAACTACACCAAATAATGAAATCGGGTACAATGAAACTTTAGCTATAATCTTAAAATTCATCATAAATCATTGTGCCAATGGAAAAATCATGACTTTCTATTGATATTACAAGTTTAATACATATTTTTATATTCATGACAGTAGCAAACAACAACCCAAAACCCTATTGCAATTTGCACAATGAGAAAGGGCAAACAAACCCACAAATTACAACCAAAACACTGTATCTTCTATTAAAAAATCATCAACACTCTAAATAGAGTCTACGTGGAATAAATAAATGAATAAAATCTAATAAAAAAACTACCAAACTAATAACAATAGCAATCTAAAACTAGGTCAAAATTTGAGCACTCCAAAATACAAACCCTACCAAACAACTCAACCAAAAATCCACATAAAAAGCCATCTTTCAGCACCAATGCAACTCCCATGTGAAGTCACGCCTATAGACACTTCAAGCCACTATCCTTGAGTCCAAATATCCTTGGTTTTCTAGCCTTAGAAATTCTTTCTGCTTTGGTTTCCCAGCCTCAGAAGAATACAAAACCTGTGAAGGAAAATATGCAAAAATGAATCCAAAAAAGCAAGAAATTGCATTTTATGTGTTGCCTTCTTCATGAAGCTTCTTGGGTGCCAAAAATCCATGCCAAGAATGGAAGAAATCTTACAATTCAAAATTTGAAACCACTTTCCCATAAATGAACCTACACTTCCTCCACCCAAATAGAAATTGCCATTTAATCCAATTTTTGATTTTATTTCAAAAAGGCTAATAATTGCTAATTTTGAGCTTCTCCAAGTCCCACACCCTAAAAGATATTATTTTCCTGATTTGTCTTTAGGACTTGACTTACTATACTAGGATAATCAGCTTTACTAAAAATAGAAACTTCTATTTTTAGAAAAAGGAGACATGACAATCCACCTTCATCTTTTAGAACAATTCTTTGGTGACATAAATATGGCATATCCCTTTTTTCATCTGATTGGAACAAATAAAATGCTTGCATCATTTGTAGTGTTGGAAAACACACTGTCCCATGTCAGTTAGTTCATTATGAAATTTTTTGTTTCGTTATCCTCTAGGAATGTAATGAAGACCACTTTGAAGTTTTTGAACAACTCTTTGATATAGTCCAAATGTTATTTCACTTTCTTCATCTGATTCAAAAAAATAAAATACTCACATTATTTGTAGTGTTGGAAAACACACTGTCTCCTCTCAGTTATTCCCTCATGAATTTTTTTTGTTTCGTATGCTCCAAAAATGTAATATAGTCCACCTTCATATTTTAGAACAACTCTTTGGTGACGTAAATATGGAATTTCCCTTTTTTCATATGATTGGAACAAATAAAATGCTCGCATTATTTGGAGTGTTGGAAAATACACTGCCCCATGCTACTTAATTCGTTATGAAAAAAGTTGTTCGAGTGTTTTGGAGCTAAAAAAATTCTATTTAGAAAAATCACTATCCTGTGTCAGTTTTGTCTGAGCATTTTATTTGTTGGAAATATATATATATATATAAATATAAATATATAGTATGCATTGTTGGAAAAAAAACTATCCCATGTCAGTTAGTTTAGTGAGAGCATTTTATTTTTTCTAAATTATATTCTGTATTTATTTTTAAATCATATGAGGAAATTGAAATCCAACTTTTTGTGTAAGTAAGAGTTGCTTTTGGCTGATTGAAAAGATAGGAAGATTCAGGTTGCTGCGTATGGAGCTGCTAGGCACACATGCTGCTGAGCGGCGTGCATGAGGGTCCTGTCCTCTATGCATGCTGCCTCTTCCTTGTCTATTGCCTTCTATGCTATTGATCTATGGTGGGGTGGGTTTGTTATCTGCTTTGGGGGTCAGTCTTTTCCTGTGGGCTTCTTCGGATTGGTGTGCGGGGTGCGCTGGTGGGGGAAACTTTGAAGTTTGCTATCTTTCTCTTTGTGCTGCTGCTAACGGTCGTTGTTGGTAACAGTTTAGTTGGAGTGTTGATCGGTGGGTTTAGTTTTGGCCTTGGCTGGTTGAGAGGTGAGGGTGTGGGGTTTTTTTCGGCCTGGTAAGGTCTTGGCTTTTTCTTTTGCATGGCTCCGGGGGAGTCATCGGGGGCCAAATTCCCTCTAGATTTTAGAGCTGCATTTGGAGCTTCTTCTCCAAATCGATGTTTGAGGGTTTTTAATAATAGCTTGTTTTCAAATGATCCAAGTAATGGTGGATTCATTCTGGCTGGTGGTTCCCATATACCGATGACAAATGGTTGCCTGGAATGTTCCAAAGATAGGCCGGTGCTGGTTATTCAACTTGAATCGATTGCAGAGGACATTGAATATTTTTTGAAACATGCTTTGCTTTGCAAATTTTTGGGAATGAGGGTATCGCTCCAATTTTTGGATTTGTGGGTTCATTGTACTTGGTCTCCAAAGGGAGAAATGGAAATAATATTGTTAGCTAACAACTATTTTATGGTGACATTTGATTGCATGGCAGATCACAATAGAGTGTTTGAAGGGGGGCCTTATTTTCACAACCAAGTTGGTCTTTTCATCAAACCCTGGCATGCTGGTTTTGATCCTTTTGAGGAGCTTCCAAATCGTGTGCCAGTGTGGGTTCGTCTCCATAGATTTCTAGTGGAATTTTGGCACAATGACATTTTGCATCGAGTTGCTTCGGTATTGGGAAAACCAGTGGGTCCTTCTTAGCAAACTCAAGATAGGAAGGTTATGAATTTTGCTTGTATTTGTGTTGAAATGGATTTAAATAACCCTCTTCCAAATTCTTTGGAAATTCGTGTGGGTTCATGCTCTTGGGTGCAACAACTTGACTATGAAATGTTGCCCTTCCGTTGTTGTCTGTGTCGTGAGTATGGCCATTTATAGAGAAGATGTCTGAAGTCTAAACCTTCTGGGACTCCAGCAATGCAACCTCCATGCAATCCTCCTAAGGATGACAAGGGAAAGGATCCCGTTCCTAGTGAGGTTGTGGGTGCGGAAGGTTTTATTTTTGCTAAGGTTCATAATAGGAATCGGGGTCAAAAGAGGACTTTTAAGGAGAGACAGGCAGGAGATTCTTTTAACAGGTTTGAGGTGCTCGATGATTTTGGTCAACAAGAGGTGAATCCAGGTATGTTGTTTCTAGATCAAGGTGGTTCAGACAAGGTTCAGGAAGGAATTACTCTAGAGTACAACCAATCTTCTCAAGAGACTGGGCTGTGCAATTGGAGCCAGGTATGAGTTTGGTGGTTCATGGAGGGTTTAAGCCTATTGTGGATATAAAGATGGGGGAGGGAGAGATTTCCACTCCTTTGGATAAAGTGGGGGCAGTCTCAGTAAAAGACAATAAGGCTTCTCCTTCGCTAGGAATTCTTCAGAAGGACCTAAAGAAAGGGGCTTCAGAGAATTCCTGCAAAGTTGGGAGAAAGAAGGATTTGGAGAAAATAAAGTTAATGGGGGAGTCTTTGGTGGATTCTGGGTCTGTAAAGACCCTAGATTCTCATTTTTCTAACCCTCCAAAATGATTGTTCTTTCTTGGAATGTAAGGGGCTTGAACAGTGGCCCTCAACAAAAAGCTGTTCGTGACTTGCTAAGAACTCATGCTCATGATATTCTATTTTTATAGGAGACTAAGTTAACTGTTGAAGGTATGATTGGGTTGTTGTCTAAGCTGTGGGTAAAGGGAAGTTGTCAGTTCCTTGGGGCTCAAGGTAATGCAGGTGGGATGGATTTCCTGTGGAATCCTTTGAAGATTCGTCCTTTTTGGTGGGTGTCCTCCAAGTCTTCCATCTCTGTGGTTATCTCAAATCTAGAGTTGGGGGAAACTATTCTTCTCTCAAACATCTACACACCTATTGATTTTCATGGTAAGCAGTTATTGTGGTCTCATATTAGTTTTGTTCGGAGCTTGGCTCCTTTGTTCCCTTGGATTGTTGTGGGTGATTTCAATGCCATTATTGATTTACATGAGAAGAAGGGTGGTAATGCGAGATTGGAACCATCTGCTTTCCTCTTTCGTGATAGCATCTCTACTTTGAATTTGATTGACATTAAGCCTCATAATGGGCAGTTTACTTGGAACAATAGGAGATTGGGGGAGAGTTGTATTGCTGAGAGACTTGACTATTTCTTGGTGTCCTACTTATGGGTTGGTGGAGTGATGTTTGCTAGTTATGAGATTTTGGATTGGAGGGGTTCTGACCACTGGCCTATTAAGTTTTCTGCTTTTTCAGCGCGGGTGGCTTGGTCCCCATCTTTCAAGTTCCAACTGATGTGGTTAAGAGACTCTTCTTTGCAGGTGCACATGGCAGAATGGTGGAGAAGGGGAACACTTGCTTTTGGCACTGCTATGCATTCCTTTTCTAAACTGCTGCAATTTGTAAAATATCAACTTAAAAGGTGGAATAGGCAGTGCTTTGGAAATATTTTTCATGCTAAGGGTGCTGCTCAAGCTATTTCGGATAGTATCACTCGGGAGATAAGGGAGTTTGGTATTTCTGAGGATTTACTAAGGGAGGAGACCCAAGCCTAGAAAGCTCTGGAAGAATGTGAACTATGTGAGGAAATTTTTTGGAAACAAAAAGGCTTGAGTTGAGTGGTTACAGGAGGGTGACAGAAACACCACTTTCTTCTTTAATTCAGTGAAAGCTAGGAGACATGGGGATTCTATGCCTATTCTGGTGAATGATAGGGGTGAGCAGTTATCTTCTTTGCAGGATATGTCTAGAGAAGCTTCACAATTCTTTGCTTCTTTATTTCGTGAGGACTCTCAGGAGAGCTTAGTTGAAGAAATCCAAGTTCTCTCTTGTATTCCCTCTTTGGTCTCTAGAGAAATGAATGAGAATCTCTTAAGGATTATCTCGTTGGAGGAATTAGAGGCTATTGTTTTCTAGATGAAGAAAGGGAAAGCCCCGGGTCCTGACAGTTTTCCAGTTGAATTTTATCAGGAGTTTTGGGATATCATCAAGTTGGACCTATTGGAGGTGGTTCGTGAGTCTATGAGAAACAAGCAAATGTTGCAGGTGTTAAACTCTACATTTCTTGCAGTCATTCCCAAATGTGAGGGGGCTGATTGTCTGAACCAATTTAGACCTATTTCTCTATGTAATGTGGTGTATAAAATCATTTCCAAGCTGATTGCTAAGAGGCTGAAGTGATGGCTTGGAGGGCTTATTTCTAAAGAACAAAGTGGTTTTGTGGAGGATCGTCAAATCCTAGATGGGGTGGTCATTGCTTCAAAGACCATTCACTCTATGGAATCCTTGAAGGAAAAGGCTATGTTCATCAAGCTTGATATGGCGAAGGCTTATGATAGGGTAAGGTGGTCTTTTTTGAGGAAAATTCTTAGTGCTTTTGGTTTTGCTTAGGAGTGGATCTAGTGGGTTATGTGTTGTGTTACCTTCACTTCTTTCTCGGTTTTGATTAATGAGGAGCCTTCCTCTCTTTTTAGTGCTTCTAGGGGTCTTTGTCAAGGGGACCCCCTTTCTCTGTATTTATTTATTCTTCTTGCAGAAGGCCTGGGTAGACTAGTGAAATGTCATGTGGAGTTGGGTTTTATCCAGGGATGGAGATGGGGAAATGGTTTACCTCCTCAAATGCACCTGCAATTTGTTGATGATACGACCTTAATGGGTCTGGCCAAGATAAGAGAAGCTTCAAATTTGCACAGGGTTTTGGATATCTACCTTGCCGCTTCTGGTCAAAGGATTAATGAAGAAAAATCCTCCATTTTCTTTTTTAATACTCCAAGGATTATTCAGAAAAGGATAGCTCATATTTTGAGGTTCCAAATTGGTTCTCTCCCTTTCACTTATCTTGGTATTCCTATCTCTGCTGGTAGACTTCCCAAGGATTCTTGGTAGAATATTTTGGACAAGTTTCATGCAAAGTTTAATCATTGGACTAATCGATGGTTATCTTTTGCTAGTCGTGTTCAGCTATTAAAGTCTGTGGTGCAGGCTCTTCCTATTTACAGATGTATGTTACAGGTGGCACCAGTTGGTTTTGTGAAGGAATTGGACTCTCTGGCTAGGAAATTCCTATGGGCGGGTAGCTTGTCTTCATCCAAGTGGAGCTTGGTTAAGTGGGAGGTTGTGTATAGCCCAAGGCAGTTTGGGGTTCTTGGTTTGCGACAGGCGACTTGGTTAGGGTTGGCTTTGGTTGCAAAGCTTTACTGGAGGTGGTGTATGGAGCAGGATCATCTCTAGGCCAAGATCTTATCTCACAAGTATATGTCTGGGGTTCGGAAGGAGGAGTTTTCCAGGTTTCCTCTAGTGGGGAAAGGTTTGTTATCTGGGGAACGCTTAAGAAAGGGGCTTCATTGATCAAGGATGGCCTATTCTAGATTTGTAATAGGGGGGCTGAGGCTCTCTTTTGGTCTGATTCTTGGGATGGCTTCTCCCCCATTCTACATCAATACCCTAATTTGGTGGCTTTGTCTCATCACTTTTTGGAGATTGGTTGGTCAAGGGTGAGTGATTTTAAGAAATTTTATCCCTGTGGACAGGTGGAGGTGGCCAGGTGGAAGGACCCAAGTGATTGGCCTATTCGTGGGTTGGATGAGGATTGTGTTGTGCTGCATAATATTTTGGCTAGTAGACAATGCAATTCTCTTAGGGATAATGATATTATGGCTTGGAGCCCAAATCCCAAGGGCACTTTCACTGTGGCTAATGGTTATCAGGAGTTTCTATCTTGTAATTTTGGGGGGGTGGAGGTCCCTTGGTGGAAACATGTCTGGAACAAGTTTTCTTGGACAAAGTGTAATTGTTTTGAGTGGACTTTGGCTTTGAACAAATGTTTGACTTGGGATAATATTTGTAGGAGGGGATTCCAGGGTCACTCCATGTGTTTCCTATGTGGCTGCAGCGAGGAGGATTCTTCCCATTTGTTCTTCAGGTGTTCCTATTCTCTGTTGCTTTGGCATTGGTGGTGGGGTGTTTGGAAACATCCTTGCATTCATGCATATTCTCTTGTTGAGTTTTGGGGTGGTCTGGGAAGACCCCCATCCCAGGAATCCTTTCTCCAGATTGTGTGGAGCATTGGCCCTATGTTCATCCTTCAGAAAATTTGGCTAGAAAGGAATTATAGGATTTTTAGTGGAGATAAGATGATGGCTCAATAGGTTTGGCACAGAGTTGTGGGTATGATCCATGAGACTATTGAATCCAAATGTGAAGTGGTGTTTTCATTGGAAAGAAGTGATGATGAGATTGTGAAGAGATTGGGCTTGTAGGGGTTGAATCTAGTTTTTGCATGTGTCAGAAGAGGAAGGAGGGCTAAAAAGAGGGTTCAAAGGGTTGGTCGATGGGTGCCTCCTTCAATAGATTTCCTAAAGATTAATACTGATGGTTCCTCTAGAGGTAACCCTGGACCTGTTGGGATTGGTGGAGTTGGCAAAGATTCTTCAGGATCAGTCATTTTCCTGTTCTCCATTCATAAGGGGCAGTATTCAAACAACCTTATGGAAGGGCTGACAATTCTCTAGGCTATTGAGAGTGCTTGTACTTTGGGTTGGCATAAGATTATTTATGAATCATACTCATAGATTATTATTAATATGTTGCTCAAGCAAAGGGTGGTTGAGGCTAATTGGAAAATTGCGTTGGTGGTTTGAAAGATCCTGTAGAGATGTGCTACTTTAGAAGTGGCGTCTTTTGTCCACATTCCAAGAGAATGGAATAGGGTGGAAAACTATTTGTCTAAGTGGGCTTCTGAGCATTAGGATGATTGGAGGATTGAGGGGCGGAGCCAATTATCCCCCGAGTATGTTCAAGAATTAGAGAAGGTCATAGCTGATGATATGGAGGGATGAGTTGCTGGTGGTTCTTTGGTTGGTGGTCTTGCTTTTGCTGGTTGTTCTTGGGTTTTCCTTGGTGGGAGCCTGGGGTTCCTTGATTCTCATGTACTCTTAATTTCTTGATTTCAATAAAGTTTTTACCCCTTTTATTTAAAAAAAAGAAGTAAGATTTGCTTTAAATTGTGAAGGTCAATGGACTTCACTACATTCCTATTGTCTACAAAACTAAAGGTTTTCATTAGACTCATGCTTTCTACATTTAATTCTATGAAACAAATAACTTGTAATTTTCTTGGGACACTGAGCACCTAAGTTGTCTTGTCCATAAAATATTTTTCAAGAAATTTCCTAACATTATTGTCCTTTTTAGAGAGTACAAAATTAATTTGAATGATCTTCCTCTTGAAGCACAACTTTTAATGCACTTCCAATTAATTTTGACCACAGTTTGGGTAACTCCTCTTTTATCTCATTGAATCAAAATTAGGAAAGTAGAGTTGTGTTGATAATTGAGTGGAATGCATTAAAATTTGCTTGAAGAGTAGGAATATTCAAATTACTATGTACTATTTTTGAAAAGGATAAATGTTAGGGAAGTTCGAGAAATTTTTTTGATGGACAAGAAAATTTCGTGGAATGTGTCACAAGAAAATTATAAGTTATGAGTTTGGCAAGTGACACTTATGAAGCTTTAGAAGTAATAAATAAAATAGCTATTATAGTTCATAGTGGAAAATAGGTTATGTTGTAGAAGATATTCATGATAGAATTTGCTTGTTCAACTCCATCCATAGTAGCATCTCTCAATTTCTTTGCTTGTAGAAATTGTCATGCAATATGAAATCTCTTTAGTTTTTCCACTTGTGCATTGCAATCTTCCCTTTTCTTATATTGTGCATGAACCTTCCTCAACTTCTCAAGAGCATGAAGGATCTTTTTAGTCAATACAATAGGTATCTCACTCATATTGCTTTGCTTCTTTTCAAGTGTTTTTAGAGAAGAATCATTTTTCATTCCATGCATTCTAGTACCTACTGCCTTTGGTTTTGCCTTTCCATTTTCGCACTTCACATAGTGCACATGCTCCTTCTTCAAATTCTGAAGAGGAGCAACAATCTCTTCAGTCAATACATTATCTATCTCATTCACTTTGGTTTGCTTCTTTTCAAGTGTTTTTAGAGTAGATTCCTTTTCAATTACATACTTTCTACTACCTACTAGTCGAGTTTTGTGTTGCCATTTTTTGATTGCACATACTGCACATGCACCTTCTTGAACTTTTGAACAACAGGGAGAATCTCTTCACTCAATAAATTATCTTTTATCTATCTCATTCAATGCGGCTTGCATAATTTTCAAAGGTGATCTTCATTACATTCTTATTGTGTACTAAACAAATATTTTTCATTATGTTTATATAGTCTATATATAACTGCATGTTGGAAAACACCAGGCGTGTAAATAAATTGAGGTGAGGAGTGACAAACCAATTGGGTTGTTACTTTGTTAATTAGAAAAGGTTTTGATTACATTCTTACTATTTTTTAAAATTCTAGGTTGGAAAACATTGGGAGTTATAAAGCCTACAACCCATATACTGCTCTAAAACCCTTTAGAAGTAGCAACCCAATTGTTAGTCATCCCTCACCTCAATTTGGTATTTTTTTGTATTCCCTACTTGCAACTCCTCCTCGTGCTCATGCAAGCCACACGGCCCAATTTTATCGATCGACAGGAGGTGGGAAAACCAACCTGACAATGCCATTATCTCCTTGCTACATTTCCATAATTTTTGCTCCCATTTGTTAGTTTCGTCACTTTTATCCCTTGTCTAGTGGGCCCTGCACTACACCGTCTCACCATGTTATGTATGTTTCTATGTATGGTTTCATGCATTTTTTGTATGTACATAGGTGCATTTTGTCTAGAGATTAGCTGCATCCCATTATATTCTTACTGTGTACTAAATAGAACTTTTTCATTACATTCTTACTGTATATATATAAATGCATGTTGGAAAACACTGTGTGTCTAATCAAATTAAGCCGAGGGGTCAAAAACCAATTAGGTTGTTACTTCATTGATCATAAAAGGTTTTGAATACTTTCTTACTATTTTCTAAAATACCAGGTTGGAAGACACTGGGTGTTATAAAACCTGCAACCCACATACTATTCTAAAACCCTTTACAAGTAACAACCCAATTGATTAGTCACCCCTCACCTCAATTTGGTATGTTTTTTTGTTTCCCCATGTTCAAATCCTCCCTATGCTCTTCACCCTTCAGGTTTGAGCATGGAGATTGAAACATAGAGTGTCATCCAACATGTAATTATTTTGTGCATTATCATATTTAACCAATTCGATCAGCTGCTATTTTTTGGTCAATCAAGGTGATCACCAAGGTTTTTATCGACTTCTTAACCTTTATTCTTGAATAACCAATGGACACTATGCTTTGCAACCAATTAGTCTTGCAATAATCTGCATTTTTTTAGCTCTCTGTACAAGTAATGATATGAATAGAAGTTTGACAGTGGTGCATGGTATCTTTCTTGTTTATCTGGTATGCCCTTATTAATTATGTAAGTTATGGACTCTTTCATATTCCAAGAGAGATGAGTTTGAGATATATCCGAATGAATGTTCAGTGCTTCATAGTTCCAGCAGAATGACAAAATGGAAGATATAATTGTTGATATATATTACTAGTGTTAGCGATAGGTTAAATTAGAAATTAAATTCCCATTATACAATTTAATGTGTTTGTTTATTATCTGTACAAGCTGGCATGTTGCAGTTAGTACAACATATAATCCAATATTAGTGAAGTTTGGAATGAAGTGAATTCTTTGTAGCACCAAATATATTTAATTTACCAATTAATCTATTGCTAACACTTGTCTTTCTTCCAGGTGGCTGATATAGGCGAGGAAGAAAATTTGAACAAAACAAGGGCAAGTGGATTGAGAAGGATCATGGTTCAGGAGAAGTGAAGCTTCTGCACTAAATACAAGTGATTTTAGTTTTCATAGCTTGAATTGCATGTGTACTAGACAGTTAAATTTCCAAAATTTATTTTGCATTTAGAAGTTCTGATTTATATATATGAGATGCTTAGTGTGGGGAATGCAAACAATTTGCAGTTTAATTTAAATAAAATAAATGTTACATTATTGTGTGTGTTTTAAATCCCAAAATTTTATGTGAATCATGTTTCCTCATTGGAGTGCGAGTGTTGCACAGGAAATGCTTAAAGCATCAGTGAAGGGTGATACTGCATCCTTTTAATTATCCTTCTCATAATTGATTTGTGTTAATTTTAGGATGATTTCTGCAACACTACATCAGTATCATTATCTCCCAAAATAGAATAGGAACCTTTGGATCCTTGGTAATTAGATTAGATATATTTGGAAAAGAACATAATATTTATGAATTTACATTAGAGTATTTCTCTTTTTTATATCATGTACCTTTGTTCAGTTGTGAAGCATCATTGCATAGTTGGTTTCATAAGGTTGTGAATAAGGAACATTGTTATTGTAATTGTTTTTACTCAATATAATATACCATACAAACTATAAATGCAAGGCCATAATAACACAGAAATGGCCATTAGGCTTCCCAAATTTTGTAATGGAATTGTTGTTCCATAAACACAATGCAAAATTTTTGTAAACACAATGTGTTTTGCAATGTAGAAGCCTCTTTACAAATATGAGTTTTCCTTGTTTCCCATTTTGGAGGTTTAGAAACACAATATGTTGTCAATTATGCAAAAAATTATATCGAAAAGATGCACCTATGTACATACAAAAATGCATAAAACCATACATAGAAACATACATAGAAACATACATAACATGATGAGATAGCATAGTGCGGGGCCCACCAGATGGGGGATAAAAGTGACGAAACCGGCAAATGGGACCAAACGTGAGGGAACCGATAGGCAGGAGTTAACGGTGCCATCGAGTCAATTTTATCGCCTCCTGTCGGCCAATAAAAGTCGGTCCCATGGATTGTAATTGAAGTTTCATTTTTAGAGAATTTTTGTGGCACAAAAAAAATGGAGGCAGATTGACATGTGCGTTTTTGATTTGGAGAAATAAGGGTGAAAACACGATGAGTTTCCAATCTAAACATTGAAAGATGAAGGTTGGAGTGCAGATGGAGGAGTTGGAGGAGAAAACCAACCAAATCGAGGTGAGGGGTACTAACCAATAGTGTTGCAGAGGGTTTTACAACATTATTTGGGTTGCTTGTTTCTTAACACCTAGGGTTTTCCAACATGAATTTTTACAAAATAGAATGAAGTGTGTACTATGAAGTACACTATGTATTGATGGTTAATAGAGTCCTCCTTAAATGAGAAATGCGCTATTTGATAAAATAGAACCCCATCTATATGTTTGTATATCTGTATTTGAAGACAAATCTTGGGTATAGGTAAAGGCGAGCTTCAAAACACATTGTGTTTGCTAACTTGCACTACACAATGTTCACCACTTTCAACAAGTTTATTCATTATTACCAATAACGACAAGAAATTGGTGTTCTTGCTATTTGTAATGCACACCTACATATATAGGTTTAAAAAGTAGAAGGGCTTGGGTATGTTGTGATGTGGAGGTTGACAAATGTAGTGTGTTATGAAGCATGCAATTTGTTATATACTTGAAATTTAAACACAACAATGAAAGGTGTGATTTTGAAGACATTCATTTTGTTTTGTAACATTCCATGTTACAAAATCGTACGTGTTAAGAAGCAAGCAATGCACTATGATACAACCCCTTACATTTAAACAAGGAGATTCAAATAACTAAAAACCCACATCGTGTTTCCCAAAATACAACTATTTTGTGCACTTTTTTTTTCAAACATGCCAAATTTAAAAACAACAATGGAAGGTGTGATTTTTAAGACATTCATACTATTTTATAAAACTCCATGTTGCAAAACCGTACGTGTTAAGAAGCAAGCAACCCACTATGAGACAACCCTTTACATTTAAACAAGGAGATTCAAATAATTGAAAACCCACATTGTGTTTTCAATTAATACCTCTGCTATATATTTTGTAGATGGGAAAAATCTTGGAAACCTATCAATGAATACATCGTTATATATTTAGCATGGTTTCCCAGTTTCTATAAACTTTATTCAGTTATTCAATCATATTTCCACAATGGGTTGTTAGTTATTTCATTTGGCAATCACAAAATTTTAAAACTAGTAGATGGGAGGAAACCAAAATTTAAAAACCTTCAACTCAAAAACACATAAACAACTTTGCATTTCAAATGAAAACCCCTTTTCCCAAGGAAAACCGTTTGTTTTCTTGTCAATGAAAACCCATCTTCACAATGAATAGTCGTTCATTTCTTCATAGTTCCTAGGTAGAATGGAAAAATGACATATATTTCTGGTGGATATACATACCTGCTAGCTAGCTAGATGCCCGTGCCTGTCAAATGTGTTTTCGTATGGAGGGTGGCCACACTGCTTCAGCCTCCAAATGCCTGCAACTCCTTCCCATTTCTCTCCACCAACTTGTAAAATGTCAGTGTGGAAAATGGCAGTGAAAATGGGACCTCATCTAGGCTTTTTGCTATTTGCAAATAATGGTTTCGAATGCCACATTTTGGGATTTTTTTCCATTTTGAAATATGATTTTTAAAACATGATGATGGTTATGATGCATCTAAAATGCATTTTTTTAGGGAGAATAGCCTCATACCAATTGCAGAGGGTGATCTCCTTACAAAACCACATGGATTACACATGATAACATATTGCCCTTTTTTAGGGATTAGACATGTCTGATTATGTTATCATGTCAAAGACATATTTTTTTAGGAATAATAGCTTGATTTTACTATATTTTGTAGGGAGATTAGCTTCTACACTGCAATTAGATGTGGCTATTCTCCCTAGAAGAATTCATTTCAAAGGCATCATAACATACAAAAATACATTAAAACATACAAAAATGCATACACCACATGATGGGACAATGTATTGTGGAAAATAATTGGAGGTTGGAAAACACTGTGTGTTGTGAGTTCTTCCATTCTACACGTTGAAAGCTGAAGGTTTGAGAGCACAGGGTGAAGTTGCAGGTGTGGGATATATAAGACCATACAAATTAAATTGAGGGTGAGTAATGAATTGGGTTGTTACTTGTCAAGGGTTTTAAAATGGTATTTGGTTTGCAGGTTCAATAACACTTAGTGTTTTCCAACCTATAATTACACATTGTTGGCCTTTCCATTGCAAGAAAAGGTTGACCTGTTAATGCTCGATACAAGCGTTAGATAAGACCTCTATAAAAACATGACAACATTTCATGACAACTGGGCATCTTTGGAGCAAATTTGCAATACTTGCAAAACAAGCTCTTCTCTCCAGCACACATCACCACCTCTTCCACAATCTGATCCATTGAGGTCCATGATGTCAAAAGGTGTCATCAATGTATGATGGAGAAGTGCATGTTTTTCAAATGAGAAAGGTATGCTTCAAAGTTGCCCAGTTGTCATGAAATGTTTTCTAACACTTGTATCGGGCATTGAGAGGTTGACATTTTCATGCAACAACAAGGTCAACACACATAGACAATATGAATGTAATGACAACGTTTTGGTTACTTACACAGTAAGAACCCAATTGGTTGGTCACACCTGATGTGAATTTGGATAGTTTTATGTATCCTCTAGCTACAATTATATTGTCAATATGAATGTCTTGGAAGCCTTTTGTTTCGTACACAGTAATAATGTAATGAAGTTCACATTAAAAATATATAATAACTCTTAGTTACAGTATAAATTGTATTTGAATTTCTTAATATGATTAAAACAAATAAATGCACAAAATAATGACAAATTGGAAAATAAAATGTGGGTTGTCAGTTGTTTCATTCTACAAGTTTAAATGTAAACACTTGAGAGGACGGGGAGGACTTGTAGGTGCTGGATACATTTGATTGCAGGTTTCTTAACGCCCTGTGTTTTCCAATTTCATTACATTATTGCTATCTAGAAAGCAAAAGGTTCTCAAGACAATCACAAAACATACCAAATTGAGGTGAGGGGTGAGTAACGAATTGGGTTGTTACTTGTAAAGGGTTTTAGAATAGTATGTGGGTTGCAGGATTTATAACACCCAATGTTTTCCAACCTAAAATTTCACATTATAGTTTGAATGTCTTGAAAAGATCTTATTATTTAGACAGTATGAATGTAATGAAAGGAACCTCCAAAATTTATAACTGTTAGTTATGGTATAAATTTCAATTCAGTATCTTAATGTGATTGAAAAAATAAATGCACAAAATAATTGCAGGTTGAAAAAAATAGTGGGTTATGTGTATAGAATTTTACAATACTATGTGGGTTGTAGGTTTGATAACACCATCTCTTTTCCAACCTACAATTTTGCTGACAGTAGGAATGTATTGAAAACCTTTTTTTTATTTAGACAAAAAGAATGTAATGAAAGACAACTTTAAAATTTATCACATCTTAGATAGAGTAAAAAATGCATTTCAGATTCCTCTTATGATTGAAAAAATATATGCTTGCTTATTGTAGATGTTGTAATAAATTTCTGAACTTTAACTGTCCATAACACTTGCAACTATTTTACATTTTATGACAAAATAGGGATGCGTGCTATAAAAGGGAAAGTGCTTCGTACAATGGAAAATGTCGTTGAGGTGGTCAGCACACATGAGAGGGTGTGTAGTGGCACATCTTCTTCAGGACGGTCACATTCCACAAACGTTCAAGTATGATCCAATAATTACAAGATGCAATCAAATGTATAATTTTAATCTCTCATAAGTGGTTACGATGTTGACTGGAAAGTGGGAATATTTTAATCAAGAGGCAACAACCGTGGTACATAGGAAGTCCCCTCATTTTAGGAAAATGCTAAATACTGAGGCAACAACGTGTTCGATAATTGATTGTGAACTTCCAATTTCCCTTTACTTCCAATGCGTCAATCATAATGCTTTACAATTTTAGTTAGAAAATATCATGTCTATTACAAATATGCTAATTTTGATAGTATATCATTCCTTCGATTCAGGACGATAATTAGGGAGACCATCACGCTCTTCCCATAGTTATGACAAAGAGGAAGAGCATGCAAAGGGAGACCCTAAGGATGGGGAGGGACCCAATGAAGCACGAGGGTGATGTGGAGGACGAGAAGGTAGATATAATAACTCAATTATTGCATCATTTAGTTGTGTGTATATGTTGTGCATTCAAATTATTTTAATATCAAATATATTAAGCGATTTTCTTTTCCGAATTTGTTGTGCAGGTTACTATTGAATACAAAAGAGAAGTGGAGAATGCTAGATATGTATATTACTATATTGTAGAAGAATGTACGAGAAAATTTCATGATTGGAGATTGTTCAACATTCATAGGATTTAGCATCACCACCTTCCTATTCTTGCGGCACCAAATTGTGGCCGAAGTGCGTCGAGGGGGGGGAATCAAAATGCCCCCCTCCTACCCCTAAGAAATTGAAAAAGTATCTACAAAAGAAGGTGGATAATATGGAGTACCAACTGAATCTATGGTAGAATCTCTAGCAGAAGTGTGTTATTGAAAGGGTGTGTAGAAAGTATGGTAAACATAGCTTCCATCTACTTTCCAAGGAAGGAAAGCACGAGGTGAAGGAGAAAATGGCATTATACAACAATGAGGAGAACAAGGAGAAGAGAAGGAAAAAAAATTAAAATTGCAGGAGACAAAGAGAAAGGATTGCATGGTAATGTCAAATTGAACTGTTAAATATGAATTTTGGTTGGTTCATATTTTTTTGTTTGATGCATACAAGGTTCACTTAACGTTAACTTACATGACATGACAGGGCGATGGTTGAGAAGTGGTTCTTTCCACCCAATAGAGTATTGTTCATTCAATAGAGGAAGCTATGCGCATGAAATACCAAGATAATGATGTTCCTCCCAACCTGGAATTAACATTTAGAAGAGGCATTGTACATGGTCAAAAGTTTCAAGACACCCTCACAAGAAGAAATGAGAACAAACAGTGATCTCAAAATATTCTGTTTAAGGTTTGTTTTGATTATTTCAATGAATTGGTTGCATGCATCCGAATTTGATGTGACATTTCAATTGCTGCTATTATAGGGCAAGAATGAACAATGAAGTGCTGGCCTCGAGTAGGTTATTGTTGATTTGGAAGATGAAGTAGTGCCCATGAAAGCACAAGATGATGTTGTTCCTCTTAACCCATTGTCTAACATTGAGAAGAATAAGGAGCGTATATGGTCTAAAGTTTCTTCTCACCCTCACAAGACGAAACGAGAACAAATGGTGATTTCAAAATATTCTATTTAATGTTTGTTTTAATTATTTCAATGAATTGGTTGCATGCATCTCAATTTGATGTGACATTTCAATTCCTACTATTATAGGGCAATGATGAACAACAAATTGTTGCCCTTGAACAAGATATTTATGATTTGGAAGACTAAGTAGTGCCCATGGAAGAACAAGATGATGTTGTTCCTCCCAACCCGCTATCTAACATTGAGAAGAAGAAGAAGGAGCATACATGATCAAAGGTTTTCTCTTGCCCTCTCAAGAATAAATGAGAACAAATAGTGATTTTTAAATCTTCTATTTTGTTATCATAGAATCTAGCAGCACTCGATTCATAGATAACCCCCTACGAAACTTATCCGTTTCATAGTTTTGTGTACTTCAAGCACACAAAATGAGGAAAATTTCAATTCACCTCGATGTGTGGTCTAACACCTCAAACAGTCCGTTTGAGTGTTCCCCCCTGTTCGTCTTTTGAAGAGCTTCAAAACAAGCATCTTCATGAACTTTCAACCCTTGAGAGTTAGGTAAATTGTCAAACATGTCAAGGCACTAAAAATAAGCACTCCTACATATGCCTTAGTTGATTTTAAAACTCCAAGTGTCAAAGTGCTGAAAATTAGCACTCCTACACTTTGCTCCCTCTGCCAAAAATGCACAAGCGGTGAAAATCACCGCTTGTGCACTTTTTGATTTTTCAAGTTTACCAAATGCACAAGTGGAAATTTTCACCGCTCATGCATGGTTTTTGCCATAATATGTGCCTTCATTAATGTGCATGTCAAGTTCACTAATGAAACTTTTAAATCACTTAAAAGTGATTTTAGTTTAATCCTCCCTCATTTCAATTTTCCATTTCTTCTTCCTCATCGAATTGGTCTTTCTGCAACTCCAAACAAGGTCACAACTGAGGATTTTTTTCATGATTTCTCGAGCTAGAGTTTTTAGCATTTTGTGTTTTCTCATGGTACTTCATTGTTTCTTCCCCTTCACCGATTTCTCTCCCTATTTATTTTTAAGAAGCTCTATAAATTCTTTTTCACATGTCACCATTCACATTTTTTCTTTGTTTAAGGTTGGATCTCTTTATGTTTCAATTCATTTTCCTTTTGTAAGGTCACACCTTGTTTTTCTAGCTTTCCCTTCTTCGTACCCTAGTTTTTGTTTCTCTTCCCCATTCCCCGTTCTTGTCTCTTGACCTTCGAATTTTCATCTAAGCTCCAATTCTACAAGCGGCAAAATTGTTTCATTTAGCATGATGAAGTCTTCAAATGTTTTCTAATGAAGATCATCACTCTTGGTGTTTGAGTGGTGATTTTCACTACCCGAACACCAAGTCTTCTTCACACCAAAAATTTCATAGTGGTGAAAATTACCACCATTTCACTTAAAGCATTTTCACAACTCCATGTAGGAGAGATGAAAATCACTGCTCCTACATGGAGTGTCTGGTCCTCAAGATGGAAAAGTGGTGTTTTTTCCCAGTTGAACATGATTTTGCAATAAAGAAGGATATGCTCAAGCGAGAAAATTCAGCGCTTGAGCATGATAATGCACTTTCTTTCAAAATGCAGAGGCGTTTTTCCCACCCTTACACTTCAACGCTTTCCAAGTGAGAAGACATGTTAAGGCACTGATTTTCAACGCCTTGACACTTTTGACATATCAAAGGAAAAAAAACATGTAGGAGAACTAATTTTCATTTCCCCTTCATGTAAAGTCATCATCTCAAGTGTAGGAGCGCTTATTTTTAGTGCCCCTACACAAAAAGCAATTTTTTCCCCTAACGCTCTGAAATTGCTCCGCTTGCACTCCAAACCCCGTTTCTTCACTCATGCTCTATTTTTTGTGCCAAATTGCTCATTTCCACTTGCTCTGAGTTGCTTTCTTGCCTCACACTTCCCAATGCTATAGTTTCACCTAACATCTGTTGATTCACCATCCTTGCAGTTTCTCTCCAGATCTCGTCAAGTGATCCCGAAGGTGATATCCTTTGATCTTGGTTCTTCTAGATGACAACAAAAAAGCCTCCATCTTCTTCTAAGAAAGAGGGAAAAATGAAATATAAATACCAAGGCATCTTTCTGCCTACAATGGTGATCTCGAAGGTGGACGAAATCAAGGACACCAAAATTGGTCATCAGGACCTTGAAGACTTTGTAAAAAGAATTGAAAAAAATCCCTTGGAAGACTATTACACCTTGATTGTATAGCTACAATTGCATAGGAAAATGTATTGTAACAATTGAATCATTTAGATGAATAAAACATGTTTTTCTTGTTATCAAATGAATGTGTCCTATTTAAATGATTGTCTCATTTGTCTGATACTTCTATTGATGTAATTCTTGAATAAATGTCACATGTAAGTTATGGAATAATGTTCATTCTAAATTTTGAGATGTTTTATGTATATTTCCTTGTTGTGAGCATATGACTCCCGTTGTCGTGTCATGGTGTGCAGGAAAGAGGACCATTCCTCCAGGTAGAGGAGAGATATCACTCGGGGAGGAGCTTGGTCAGGTAAATAGTAACGAGTACCAATTGAGCATACACACATCCATTAGACTGAGTAAGCTAAGTCAGTTTTTTGAGTTATGAATAAGTCATCCGTAGGCTTGTATGTTGACATTAGGAGTCTTGTCTACTTCTGTATGCATGTATAAGTAATGCTTGTTTGTGGAACTGTTTATGAAATTATGTTATTGGTTAGGAGGTGGGCATGTCTACATGTATATAGTATATACACGTATCCATAGGTATATTCATGTCAATATAAACGTATGAGGGAAAATGGATATGCTCGTACGAGTGCATTGATATAATACACTTATGTATACGTGTACATAGAGGAAAATATACAAACAAATATACATGTATATATACCCACAACCAACCCAATATATATATGAATATTAATAATATTATGTTAATATTGCCTTGGAATTTACATATACACATATATACACATGTACATAGGTATGTATATTGAGAGTATGCTGACTGGCTCGCAATATACGTACTTATCAATTAAATATGTAAATGTGTATATATTTATATATGTAAAGGTATATATATATATTTAATATTATATATATATATAATATATAGTTTTAACCAATATATATATATATATATGTATATATATAAGCTTATTTAAATTATAAAATTTAAATATATATATTAATTTAAAATAAAACTATATATTATATATATATAAGAAAATAAATAAATATATTACCAGCTTGAAATAAAAGAATGGAAATCGATATAGTTTTAAAAGGACTTTATTTTAAATATCATAAAGTCAAAATTTTAAGTCGATTCATGGAAACATGAAGTTTAAACTATTGAAATCGATTTATTTCATCGGACAAAATGATTCACTATAAATGCAACACATTTTTGAGAAAGATCATGTGAAAACATTACAAAGGAGAAATATTTCATTTGGAAACTATTGTGAACATTTAAAAGTTTGAAAATAAAAGGAAAACACGCCTGGAAGAAGTGTCACACTTGAAGCGCACAACGTGAGAAAGAGTGAGAATAAAATGGAAATGCTGTCCTTCCAGCCACGAAAATTTGAAAAGTGGTATCCATTTAGCCTTGACTCCTTCTAAAACAAACTCTCAAACAAATTTCATCAAATTTCCCAAAATTTGAGTATGCCTGGGAGGTGTCGACTCAGGAAATTTATCCATGTGTGAGTTGAATCTTTCTTGGCTTGTTGTCAGCAAAGAAGGGTGAATAGCCTCTGATTTCTGCCACATTTTATACTGGAAACATTCAAAGCCTTGTCTAGAATTTTACATGCCATCAAATAAGGGAAATGGTTGAGCAGGGGGTCTATATAAAGCCACCTTGCTCACTCTTTATCTTCACTATTCACAATCTGAGTTTAGGATTTCTTTGGAGAGAAAATCATATTTTTTGAGAATATTTAGCATTATTTTTGAGAATCATTGGCTGAGAATCATTTTCTATTATTATCTTTTCTGAGTTCAATAGTGAGAAGCTGAGATTGCCTTTTAGCTGTGTATTTTTTTCAGAGTTTAATATTTGAGAGGGAGTTAGAGTCTAGTCTAGAAGTTGGCTGGAGGTCTTTTACTGGAGGCGTGAAGAGCAACAAACATAATCAAGTTCATCGTCTTTGGGAAAGGCATAAAACCAAAAATTTTGTTCTTCTTTCATGTCTTAGAATGAATTTCTAAATATAAATATGAAAGTTTAATTACTGAATGTGCAAAGATATAGAATTGCAATTAGTTCCATACTTTAGTTAGATGAATAAAGGAATAATCCTATGTTGTACCAAGTAATTATTGTGCTTTAAATAATTTTATTGCATGTTTTATGTTGTGTATGCCTATCAACATTAGTGCGTGAATTACACTAAGTTTATAGATGCATTAATGAGTGAGTTTCATTATATGTATGAACTCCATATAAAGAGTATATGTTTTCAAGTAGTTACTAAATACTAGGAAGGAAAATAGGGTGTAATAAAGTATTGATCACAACAAGTTATGAGATTAACTTAGTTAAGTTAACAAAACTCCTAGGATGAATATGTATAGTATAGGAGGGAAAATTGTGAGTACTTGTTATGCTGACCTCTTTTCTAGTAGTTAGTTTGATGTAGGGCGTCTAGGGTACGTACTACCCTGGATAGACCAACCTACGTGAAGAGTAAGGAAGCCTTAAGTCAAATTGAACCTGACTAGTGCATGTGATAGATGACCTACATTCTTTATTGAATGTAAATACTTTGACCAAATTAGTGCTAGGAACAACTTGCACTTATTTGTGAAACTACACTGTCAGTTCACCGTGATCCTGAAGTACATACTAGTTCAAGAGATGTCGTATGCACAAGACCTAGTTATGTAGGAAAACAACACCATGATCAGTTGGTAATTTTTAAAGGATAACCCACCAATCTCTTCTTCTAAGGGAGGGCCATTCATTGAAAAATGAATGTGCAGGGGACCACATTATAATTCCGTGGTTGGTGGAAAAGCACCTAAGTGATTTTTCTCCTCCTCAATAATTGGCTAATGGACCAAGATTTGATAGGACGATCTCTTGGACCTTCTTACTTCTATTTGTACCAAAATATTACAAGCTATGTATGTATCTTGTACTTGTTTACTTTGATTTCTTTTGGAAAGAAATAGTTAAAATTGCAAAATGTTATATCATGTTTATGAAATGGAAAATAATTTTTTTATTGAAATGGCATTGTCTTTACTTATTATTGTTAAATTGTGAAAATTTTATTTGACATATGGGTTTGGTCGTTACAAAGACAACTTGAGAGCCATTTTCCATAGAAACTTGCATCGGGTGTCCACATTCTTGACATCTGCTCATAATACAAAGTTCATTCTCCAGGTTGCATCCCGCTACATCCGAGAGAGTAGAAGTGTAATAGATTCCTCTGGAAAATTTATGATGAGACTTGACCCTAAATTCTTTGACATTGTTTTTAGAGTTCCACACATGGAACAATACACAAATATTTCAATGCAACAAGCACAAGAGGTTTATGATGCAGATCAAACCAAGGCTAAAAATTTGATTAACAACCAATACTTGAAAACACCTAGGCCCACTATCTCAAGATGGTCGAGGGGGATTCCTCGAAATGACTTCAAAGAGGATGTCAGGGATATGATTACTCTCCCAAGCAGGGTTAAAGGATTTCCTGAGTCATCTCATTTTCAAGAGTGGATGTATGAATACATTCAGATCATCAGAAGAAAGAAAAATCATATTGATTGGGGACCCCAAATCATGATGAAATTCATGAGCAATTGATAAATGTTCCAACCACTCTCAAGTTCTACATGAATTCTTATTTGGTGTATGCTACTGCTATGATGAGACAATTCCTAGGGTTATCTACAAAGGGAAACTGACATTCTGTACCTGTATATGAATATTTTTATCAGTTGAAACTAAAAGAAAGTCTTCATCATTTTGGAGGGTCATAGATGCCTTCTTTGCACCTCTGCTTTTTAGTTTTGATCCAACTCTTGAAAATAAGAGGGTGTCAGATGAGGAATACAAAGTGGTGAGTAAGGTTGGTTGTATCTTTTTGCAATTTCTAACTTTCACTTATATGAGGCTAGGATGCTATACTAGGTACCCTTACATGTTGCCTAGATATCCCTTAGATAAGTGGATACTCATGGAGCTATGCAGACAACTGATATCAGTTCACAAGGAACGCATGAGAATTCACAAACTAAGTTCCAAATTCCCATTGATAATTGGGAGGTATACTGTTCATAGAGTACAAAAGGAAAAGTCAGTCTCTACAGAGATGCAAATCATAACTATCAGGACAAGGACATATACATATAGATTTGACTTTGATTACCGGGATGTGAAGAGAAAATTGAAAAAGGATCACATGCATGTCTATCATTTTGAAGACATATGGGATGATTTTAGGGATGAAGAAGACATCTGTAAAATGGAGTTTTGTAGGTTAATAGTTGAGCAAATTAGAGAGTTGGGTGTGGCTGATCTACTAGAGGATTTCCGAGATCCTAGCAACGTCTTGAACTCTGCCTGTGAAGAAGACAAGATTGCTAAGAGGCCCTTACCTATGATTCAATGGTCAAAAAAGGAAAGTATCTCTATTAGGAAAAGGCTTGCTCCCATCTTTCCCAACACAACAGAATGGTTGCATAAGCACAGTTTCCAAATGAAAGGTTTTAAGAACAAATTAGAAGAAGTACCAGGAGGAGAAACTAGTCAACAACCAGAACTCCACTCAAAGAAAAAACAACCGACTATTCCCTCTTCTTTCCAAAGAGGTCCTAGAATAAAGTTCACTATTGGAAAGAAAGTTACACAAGATGTTGAAGAACAAGAAGCAACAAAGTTTGAACCCACACATGCAACATGAAAATATGTTGCTTTTGAGGAACAAAATTTCGAAGAAGAAGAATGAACCATAAGTGAAGAATTTGAAGAAGAGTTTGCATCAGAAGAAGAGTCTACAAAAGAAGAGGAAACCAAAAAATATGAAGGAGAAAAGGAAGGTAATGAAGAAGAACTTGGGCATGACGATGAACAACAACTATCTCCTTATGAGAACATTGTTGAAAATCTTCCTAAACATCATTGCCTGTAACTTCAAATGTTCCTCATACACCTCCCAATCCTAAAACTCCTCTACCTCATCTTCGTACATCACCTCCTCCCACATATACCATACATACAGTGGAAGTTTCTCATCCCTCTGCAACATCAATCGTGCTTGCCACTCCTCTCGCAGTTTCAAATATACAAACTGTTGATATCTTGTCAAGCTCTACATCATCCATCCCCAATTTGTCATCTCTATCTTTTGATATTTCATCAAAAGCTGAATTTGACAGATTTATGAATGAATCTTTGCAAAGTCAACTTGGCGTGCAATTTACCATAGCAATCATGACAGATACTACCCTGATTGTCACCATACCTGTCATTTCTACAAAAAGCAGCTATGACACAAGAGTTGACGGTGAGTCAAGAAGCATATACTCCCTCTCTTCCTCCTTGGTTAATCTCTCAAGTATCAAAAAAAAAGGAACATATGATCTCTCTAGAAGAGCTAGACCTTGAAGAGATAGTCCCTCTAAAAGTCAAGGGTAAGAAAAAGGCAAAGGTACATTCAAGGCTTCATGTTGACAAGACTAGTCATAAGTTTGTAGAAATTGGTCTACCCCCATAGGAGGAAGGCAATGTAAACATGGAGGACTACACAATCATGAGAGTCCAGCTCAGAAAAGTGACAAATAAAGTGCCAAGGAAGATGCACAAGTAATCTTGGATGCGTTGGAAGAAAGGCTTGACAAAATGCAACAAGCTCGAAACATGTATAAGTAGAAGGCCGGGCATTATGCAGCTGTTTTGAGGAGACTTGCAGGATCTTCAGGAAATGTACAACCTTTGGCTATGGTAAGCCTTGAGGACCCAACAATGAAAAAGTCAGAGAAGTTTTCCTCCAAAGGTAAAGTAATGTATGATTTCATTAATAAAATAATAGAACATGGTTCACAAGTCATAGTTGTTGTTGATAAAAAGGCCACTCAGATAGCCAAGCTAAAGTCAGAGCTTTGCCTCTTTCATTCATGACCAAAATGAGAGGCCTCAAGCATCACATTCAAGTGATCAAGTCTCTTATTGAAGATCTCCACCAAGTGCAAGAAAATGTCGAAGGATATTGTACTATCCTTGACAAGGATCATATTTTTCTCTCGGCTAGTGAACTTTCACAGATCTACAAGGAAGTCGTCATGAAGCAAGTAGATGATGCAAACTTTTCAAAGACCTCCATGAATGCAATTTGTGACATCCGACTTTCTCTTGATAATTTGAAGAAACATCTTGATAGGTGCAAGAAGTTACACTCATCTACTAGAAAATCAATCACCAGAGTTCACACCATTGTGGATTACATTGTTGGTCCAGATGAGGCATTCATCCTAGAGACAAAGAAGAGATATGAAGACTTCCACACCCAAAGAAAGGAACCATGAAGGCTTCTTATCTCCAATGTTGAATATTTTTATGATTTCCTTTACACATTTTGTAAATAGTTTTCGACATCTTATGTCATAAGAGCAAATGCAATTGCATGTAAAAACATAGATGTTTTCCTAAAAAGATGGACAAAATTTTTGAATAAGTGAAAGTTAGGTGAGATTTTCCTAATTTAGCTCACCTAACTTTCCTAAATTCACTCATCTACTTTTCCTAGATTTTCTCTTCCCTCTCTTTTTTAAATAAGAGGGAATTCTTTTGTAATTTTTATCTTTTATCTTTTTCAACGAAGTGCTACCCATTTTGAGAAGAAAATACATGAAACTTTGTGTTCATATTTGTGTATCTATTTTGATCAATAAAGAAGAAAGTTGCATACTATAATTTGTGTTGGATCAATCATCTTTTGGATTTGATTAAGATTGGAAGTGATTAGTGTGTGAGATCTAAGGGCTTTGAATAAATCTGTGTAGACTTTGTGTTGCACTCTTTATTCAGATTTGTGTTTATGTTTGGATAACTATTGGTGGATTATATACAAGACTTTGTGCTTGTAATTGTTCATGTTGTTCATGGAATTTCTGTATCTAAGAATATTTTGTGCTTCTAATACGACAATCATTACATCTCTCAAGGATCCATCAATGAAAAGCTATGAAACAACTTTGTGCCTTCGTGAGCTTTTCTTTCTTATTTTATTATTTATTATTATCATACTGGTATCTTTAAGCTTTTCTTTGACAAGATAGAGATATTAGAATTACTGCTTTGTTTTTAGTTTAAAGTTGTATTGAATCAGTATTATCAACCGTGAAGCATTGTAAGACATTTTCTCTAAAAAAGAGAGAAGTATGAATGTGACACACCCCTATCTCATAATTGTAGTGTAAATTTTGTGAATACTTAATTAGTTTTACTTTAGTTTTAGTAAACAGTAAGAAAGGCACATCCCCTATTTGAGAGGAGAGATTACATCTCACACAACTGTGGTTGAAATCAAGGTTGTGTAATCTATTGAAAAGGGATTACATAATTTTCACCCAACATATTTAATGTTTGTTTTGATTATTTCAATGAATTGGTTGCATGCATTTGAATTTGATGTGATGTTTCAATTTTTGCTATTACTAGGCAATAATGAACAATGAAGTGCTGCCCTCAAACATGGTATTGTTGATTTGGAAGGCAAAGCAATGCCCATGAAAGAACAAGATGATGTTGTTCCTCCCAATCCGTCGTCTAACATTAAGAAGAAGAAGAACCAAGAGTGCACATGGTCAAAAGTGTCAAGGTGCCTTGACATGGATAAACTAGAAGAAATGGTGAATTCCAAATATTCTATTTAATGTTTGTTTTGATTATTTCAGTGAATTGGTTGCATGCATCTGAATTTGATGTGACATTTCAATTCCTGCTATTACATGACAAGAATGAACAAAAAAGTGTTGGCCTTGACCATATTGGCCATGTGGTTGCAATTGAAATAGGAGACGCTAATAGAGATGGACATGTAGATGGGGAGAGAACTTGCCTGCAAGTGGGGTAAAGAAATAAAGATGGACATAGGGACAGGGAAAGCACTAGATTACAAGTGGGAGAGGGTAATAAATATGGACATGGGGACAAGGAGAGTGTTGGCTTGCAAGGGGGAGATGGCAATAAAGATGGACATGGGGACCAGAAGAGTAGTGGCGTGTCATCTATATGGGTAACAAACACAACACACTTCCATGATTATGTTCTAATTTCTTTATGAATCCTTTAATATGTCTTGAATTATGATTCATGTCAATGACATTTCCATTGCAGTGAAATCCTATTGATGAATAGATGATAGAGTTCAAGGGCATCACTTTTAAGATCGATGATCAAGTTGATCTTTGGAGGCAGCATAAACTGGTTTCCAAAGGCATTGTACATGTCAAAATTAATGGTGAAACCCACATATTTAAGCACCCAAAAAATTGTGTGAGAGTCAACATTGTTGAGGCTATTGCTGGTGACTGCACAGTGCTTTTTCCACGTCTTGGTGTAGATACCATCGAAGAGTGCGTGGGCGGCTTCGTGATATGGAAGCTCTCCAAGTTGAAGCATTATCTTCTAGAGGTACATATAAATGATATGTTGCTATATATATCATACTACCTTATATTTGTTTTCATCCATACATTAATTTTTCAAATTGTTTCTTATAGGCTGAAGGTGTTCAAAGTGTGAAGGACAAAGCAAAACCTCTCCAAAAATCTATTGTTTTTGCATTCATCATTTACGAGGGTTTGTGGAATTAGAATCACCCATCCCAAAATAAACAACAACCCAAAGAAATGTGACATATGTTACACATGAATGAACTCAATTGCAAAGAATAGGCAGTGTAGGATATGATGAGACAGACTCACAATACTCATTGTGCATTGTGGGATTCATTATTTGATTATTGAACAATTATGGTGTAGAGATATACTATTTTCATATGTTTGAACACTATGTTGTTATACATTTGATATCATACTTTTCACAGCTCTCTATAATTACATTATCAACAATGTGAAATAATGGTAGGCAATTCTAGCTGAAGTGTTCCTGTTTATGGTAGCTTGCTTATAAATGAAAAAGATAAGTTGACATGTAAATATTTTGACCTCAAAAAATTTGAATATAGCAGTCAATGGTATTCAATACAATAATTGCATACATGGTATTGAATAGAGTATAGAAATAAATGTTGTGTATGTATATGTATGAAACTATGTGGGCAACTATTTGCATTGTTGGAAAACACACTTTCTCCTGTCAGTTATTTCCTTATCAAAAGTTATTGTTTCCTTATGACAACAATTTAATGAAGTCTGTTTTCAAATTTTAGAATTGTTTCGTACAATAAAAAATGACATTTCCCTTTTTCCATCTGATTGGAAGAGATAAAATAGTCAAATTGTTTGTAGTGTTGGAAAACACACTGTTCCTTGTCTGTCATTTCCTTATGAAAATTTTTGTTTGGTTACAACCATTTATGTAATGAAGTCCACTTTCAATTTTTAGAAGAACTATTTGGTACAGTACAAATGAAATTTCCCTTTTTCCATCTAATTGGAAGAGATAAAATGCTCACATTGTTTGCAGTGTTGGAAAACACACTATCCCCTATCAGTTATTTCCTTATGAAAATTAATTGTTTCGTTACAATCAAGAATGTAATGAAGTCCACTTTCAATTTTTAGAACTATTTGGTATAGTAAAAATGACATTTCCCTTTTTCCATCTAATTGGAAGAGATAAAATGGTCAAATTGTTTATAGTGTTGGATAACACACCGTCCCCTATCTATCATTTCCTTATGAAAAGTTTTGTTTGGTTATGAGCATGAATTTAATGAACTCAACATTCAAATTTTAGAACAAGTCTTTGGTACAGTAAAAATGACATATTCCCTTTTCCATCTGATTGGAAGAGATAAAATGCTCACATTGTTTGCAATGTTGGAAACACACTATCCCCTATCAGCTATTTCCTTATGAAAAGTAGTTTTTTCTTTACAAAAAATACTATAATGAAGTCCACTTTCAATTTTTAGAACAACTATTTGGTAGAGTGAAAATGACATATTTCCTTTTTTCATGTGATTGGAAAAAATAAAATGCTTGCATTGTTGGAAAATACACTGTCCCCTGTCAGTTATTTCATTATGAGAAGTATTTGTTTCATTACAACCAAGAATGTAATGAAGTCCAATTTCAAATTTTAGGACAACTATTTGATAGAGTGAAAATGACATATTTCCTTTTTTCATGTGATTGGAACAAATAAAATGCTCACATTGTTTGCAGTGTTGGAAAACACATTGTCCCCTATTAGTTATTTCCTTATGAAAAGTATTTATTTCATTATGACCAAGAATGTAATGAATTCCAATTTAAATTTTTAGAACAACTATTTTGTAGAGTGGAACTAGCATATTTCCTTTTTTCATGTGATTGGAACAAATAAAATGCTTGCATTGTTTGTAGTGTTGGAAAATGCAATGTCCCCTGTCAGTTATTTCCTTACTAAATTTTTTTATTTCCTATGCTCCAAAAATGAAATGAAATCCACTTTCAATTTTTAGAACAACTATTTGGTAGAGTGGAATTGGCATATTTTCTTTTTTCATGTGATTGGAACAAATAGAATGCTTGCATTGTTTGTAGTGTTGGAAAACACACTGTCCCCTACCAGTTATTTCCTTATGAAATTTTTTATTTCCTATGCTCCAACTATGACTAAGAATGTAATGAAGTCCATTTTTCAATCTTTTGAACAAATCTTTGCTACAGTAAAAATCATTTCACTTTCTTCATCTTATTGGAACAAATAAATTGCTCACATTGTTTGCACTGTTAGAAAACATACTGTCTCATGTTAGTTATTCCATCATGAATAGTTTTTGTTTCGTACGCTACAAAAATTTAATTAATTCCTCCTTAAAATTTTAGAACTACTTGGTGACGTAAATATGGCATTTCCCTTTTTCATCTCATTGGAACAAATAAAATGCTCACATTGTTTGCTGTTGGAAAATACACTGTCCCATGTGAGTTAGTTCGTTATGAAAAGTTTTGTTTCATTACGACTGAGAATGTAATGAAGTCCAATTTCAATTTTTTCAACAACTCTTAGCTACAGTAAAAAAGGCATTTCATTTTCTTCATCTGATTGGAGCAAATAAAATGCTCACATTGTTTGCAGTGTTGGAAAATACACTCTCATGTCAGTTATTTTGTCATGAATAGTTTTTCTTTTGTATGCTCCAAAAATGTAATGAAGTCCACCTTTAAATTTTAGAAGAACTATTTGGTGACGTAAATATGACATTTCCCCTTTTAACCTGATTGGAACAAATAAAATAGTCACATTGTTTGCTGTTGGAAAACACACTTCCCATGTCAGTTAGTTCATTATGAAAAGATTTGTTTCATTAAGTTTTTTTTTTTTTTATTCAACATTTTAATGTTTCCATTGAATAGGAGGTTTATTCCAGTTGCAGGTTTTTGTATTTGATTTCTGGTTTTGAATATTGTTTCTAAAAATGTAGTGTAGAGAACATACGATCTACATCAACCACACATTAGGATGACAAGGAAAACCCTTTCCTAATAGGCAAGTAAAGGATGCACTTTGGCTTGTGCCCCAATTCGCAAAGAACTCACATCCTTTTCAAGCCATTCAAGTTTAGCTTACATAATCAAAATCATGTTAATTTTAAAGCTTTGTAAATGTCAAAAGTCCTTGCAAAAGGAAGGAGAAATATGTTTTTTTCTATGTAATATATTAATTGTCCATAAATGTTCAAAAAAACACTGTAAATATATAACATGGAAACAAGTGTGAGGGAATAGCTAATGACATCAAAATGCTATTGATATTGGATACAGTCATATAGAAAATCTTTGAAAACTTTACAAACATTTGTGACTAAATATTATCAAAATGTTTGTTATAATAACTAAATAGTTTCTAAACACTATCAACTACGTCAACCATTTACAAAAAATGTATAATTTATGTATTCTCAATATTAGGAAGGATTTGGCGCACTTTGATTGTCAAGGTAGAATTCACAACATACAATGTAGGCACCCCGTAATTTGCATGTATCATCTTGAATGATGGTCTAACATGGTGGACCTCGAACCTGACAATGTGGTCAAATTTAAAGCAACCATTCCTCCACAAGAACCATGTGATTACTAATTAGAGATTCTCCCTTAAGGAATCTCATAAACCTCATGCTCAACTCATTCAGAAGATTTTGCTTGTAGATGATTACTATTGGTTTAATGCATACCTTCCAGATGCATCCAGCTAGGAAAATGTCTCAAATTTCTCGGTAAAGAGACATTGGACAATCACATATATTTACAATCTCTATTTATAGATTGTAATTTTTAACATCCATGCTCATTTTTTCCCATACTTCAAAGACAGTTAAAGAAATGAGCATAATTATGATAGTTGAAATCACTGTACTTTGGCCCTTTTCTATCAATTCTCTTTAACATATTTTCTTGCAACCTGTACGAGAGAATCAATTCCTCTATCTAAGCAAGAATATTACATGGAATATATGGGTGGTAGTTGGTCAACCATCTAGAGACCCATGCTTGTGAATTGTGTGACATCTTCTATACTTGCATCAAAGAAATTATTATCTTTCACTCTCAATGCTGACCAAAAAGCGGTTGCAAAGCTACATAATAGTATTGAAGAAGATGCATGTGCAATGGAAAAATGGCAATGCACAAGTGGAGTAGCATGTACTAAAAATCTTGAAATGAAAAAGGAATTTTCTATGAAAATAGTGGAAAAGAAGTGACCAAAGTGAAAGAGATAGATAATGTTTTGATTGAAGAGATTATACCTATTCTTTAGAAATTGAGGAAGGAGTGTGTGCAGTATGTGCAATGGGGAAAAGGAAATGCACAACTGGAGTAGCAGGTAGTTAAAATGCCTGAAATGAAATACAAAACAACTTTTTCAGAAGATACATCTGCATTCTCTAATTACAAAGACACTCTCAATGTTGACCAGAAAGTGGCTACAAAGCTACATAGCAGTATTAAAATGTCATGCATGTGCAGTATGTGAAAATAATGTAACAATATGGGACAATGTGTTTTTCAACATTACAAAAATGTGAGCATTTTGTTTTTGTGCAATGGACAAATGACAATGCACAAGTGGAGCAACATGTACTACAAATCCTAAAATGAAAAAGGAATCTACTATGGAAACAGTGAAAAGAAGTGACCAAAGTGGAAGAGATAGATAATGTTTTGACTAAAGATATTCTACTTGTTCTTCGAAACATAATGAAGGAGCATGTGCAGTATGTGCAATGGGAAAAACAAAATGCACAACTGGAGCAACAGGTTGTAAGATGCCTAAAATGAAAGACAACAATTTTTTCAAAAGATACAACTAAATTCTCTAATTAGAAACTCTCTCAATGCTAACCAAAAATCACCTGCAAAGCTACATAATAGTATTGAAATGTCGTGCATGTGAAATATGTGTAGATAATGTGACAATATGGGACAGTGTGTTTTCCAACACTGTAAATAATGTGAGAATTTTATTTTTGTGCAATGGACAAATGGAAGTGCACAAGTGGAGGAGCAACATGTACTACAATTCCTCAAATGAAAAATGAATCTACAATGAAAACACTTGAAAAGAAGCGACCAAAGTGAAAGAGATAGATAATGTTTTGACTGAAGAGATTCTACCTATTCTTCAGAGCTTGAGGAAGAAGTGTGTGCAGTATGTGCAATGTGAAAATGGAAATTACACAACTAGAGCAACATGTACTAAAATGTCTAAAATGAAAGACAAAACAATTTTTTTCAGAAGATACAACTGCATTCTCTAATTAGAAAGACACTCTCAATGCTGACCAAAAAGAGGCTGCAAAGCTACAGTTATTGAAGAAGGCACATGTGAACAACTTTTGGGTACAAATTTATGTGAGTGAGACACAACTACATTCTCTAATTAGAAAGACATTCTAAATGCTAACTTCATTACATTCTTGGACTGTACGAAACATAAAATTTTCATGAAAAATAACTAGCAAGGGATAGTGTGTTTTCCAACATGGAAAATAATGTGAGCATTTTATTTGGTCCAATAAGATGAAGAAAGTGAAACAAAATTTGGATTGTAGGAAAGATTTGTTCAAAAAATTGAAAGTGAAACAAAAATTTTCATAATGAACTAACTGACATGGGGTAGTGTGTTTTCCAATAGTGCAAACAATGTGAGCATTTTATATGTTCCAATCAGATGAATAATGTGAAATGCCATTTTCCCTATAGCAAAGAGCTGTTCAAAAAATTGAAAGTGGTCTTCATTACGTTCTCAGTTGTAATGAAACAAAATTTTTTATAATGAACAAAATGTAATGGGACAATGTGTTTTCCAAAACTGCAAACACTGTGACCATTTTATTTGTTCCAATCACATTAAGAATGTGCAATGCCATTTTTTATTGTACCAAATAGTTCAAAAAATTGAAAGTGGACTTCATTACATTCTTGGTTGCAACAGAACAAAAACTTTTCATAATGAACTAACTAACATGGGATAGTGTGTTTTCCAACACTGCAAATAATGTGAGCATTTTTTTTGTGCAATGGACATATGGAAACACACAAGTGGAGCAACATGTACTAGAATGATTGAAATGAAAAAGGAATATACTATGAAAACACTTGAAAATAAGCAAGAAAAGTGAAAGAGATAGATAATGTTTTGAATGAATAGATTCTTCTTGCTCTTCACGGGTTGAGGAAGGACTGCATGCAGTATGTGCAATGGGAAAATGGCAATGCACAACTACAACAACAGGTACTAAAATGCATGAAATAAAAAAGGAATCTATTGTACAAGCACTTGAAAAGAAGAAGTGAACAAAAACATAATGAGTTGGGTGGAGAAATGAAAGTTAGATGACAAAATTGTAGATAACTTATGTTAACAACTTTTAGAAAAAATGACATGCTTACCTACAGACTGAGTTTCATTGACGTATGCTTCAACACTCCTTACTAACTCTTCAAGAAGCAACAGAGTGAACACACATTGGTTGACATCAGCTTATCACCATAGCCAAAATTTTATAAGGAAGCATGCTATTGCATATTTTCATACCAAAAAAATGGACTTACCTACGCATAGTTGTTAAATTGGAACCATACCTTCCATTGGGTTTACACTCACAAAAGAGAGTTGTCAGTAAGGAATCCTTTCCCTAGATTGGAATGCCGAAGCAAACAAAAAATACCAAAAAATAAATCAGAAAGTTTATAACGTGGTAGAATCCACTTAATGGAAAAAGAAATCTGCAATACCATTCCTATTACAATATAGAAATTGAAACATGTTTTCTCATAATCACTTGTATTAGATGTCGTATCCTCTACCCCATCCATAGAAACTATGCCTGAAGTCTCACATTTCATATTGACGTTCATATTAAAGCTATTGTTTGTGGACAAGGGAAAGGAGTCACACAAAGGAGTTCAGTGATTTGACTATTGTGTAGCACGCTTCGTACAACGGGTGGCATGTCGAGGATGATCCCTGCTTGCACTAAAATATGGACACATGTGAATGGTGTTAGTTGCAACTGCATCGGGATCATGAGTAAATTCAAATGGTAATGCATTCGATTGCTATAGATCTTGTAGAAACCTCTTGACGCACTATGCATATGATTGTACTTGTTCTAGACACTGGGGTGGTGTACGCATAATTTTCTTCAAGATATCATTTGTGTCATTCCAAATACACATTTTTTGCAAATGTTCATCATATACATGAGTGACAGAAGGATCTTGTGTAGGGGTGAGAAGATTAGGACTATTTTCTTCGATGCCCCCCTATGATAATGTCTCATTCAAATTTGTCCCTCTATCAATTGGTTGACCTCCCTCATCTAAATGACCACACACAAGAAACTTGTATTAGGTAGTAGAAAATGAAAAACACAATTGTATCCCATAAATTAACACAATTCGAATTGAAATTCACTTATCGTGGACCACCCCTTCAGCAGCAGATGATCTCTTAATCAATTTAGCAACCTTAAGGACAAGTTTGCAAGTGTTCCCCTGCAAACTCCAAGGGCACTCACAAACAAAAAGGTGCTCACCAAATTTTTGAATGAGGTAGTGGTTGGACCTACTTTGACTTTTCACCCAGTACCATCCAGGATATGTTTTCTCTGGAACACAATGATCGTCTGGAATTGCCTTGTCTTGCTCCAAACTAGATTAAATATTTAAAAACTTATAGTTCATAAAAAAACCATAGTTCTACAACTTTTCCTTTTTCCTAAAGAATGGTTCCATTTTATACACAAGTGTGTAATACAAATAGTCCATTCACCTTGTGCATTTTTTTTTATGATCACACAAGTACCAAGTTTTGAGCATGCAATGGTATGAATCAATGGTTGTATTTGTATCTTGGTTGGCATGTGGGAATATTGACAATTTTTTGCCAACATGGTTATGAAAAAAAAGCCAATAGTCAAGTAAACCATAACATATTAGAGGTAATGTAAAATAATGTGAATCGTGTGAATCAAATGAGGTGATAGAAATTGTCAACTCACCAATTCAACCATCTCCTTCGCACTAGGTCTTCTTGAAGTACTCTAAAAATTGGGGCTGATCAGTGAACTCCTCAAAGACAAAGTTCAAAATCTGAGTGATGTTCTCTTCGCTATCACTGATCACTATAATGATAGTGCCAAGTCTATGGAAGATGTCCATTTCCCTTTCCTTAGCTACGTACTTATATACATTCTTTGAAAAATCCTTTTTAACATGCCAAATGCATAGAAGCACACAGTATCGAAAGACAACCCTAATAGATAATACAAATGATATTGTTTAGCACTCATCTTCATGACAAAGTGGCATTGAAAATAAATAGCAAATGAGAAAGGTACGCAAATGAAAAAATAGATTCACATATTGTATGGCATGAATTTTTGTAGTCACATCATCAGTCAAAATGCATTGATTCTCCAATCGGTTCTGGCTCTTCTTCCATGGGCATGCAATTTGCATAGCCACGTAGAGATTTCCTTAGTCTTGTTTTGTGAGGAGACTACCCATGCAATAGGAACACCACTCTATTGCTCATTGAAAACGAAAAAAATATACAATGGAAACTGTAGACATAACAAGTTAGCATGAGCATTATTAGGTTTATAGCCAATGAGATCATTGAAAATAAGAAGAACTATTTGTCAATGTTTCTAATGCCTCACCCCATATTTGTTAGTGGAAAACATGGAATCCATCAAGATGACTGAATTGTGCTAGTGGAAAACCATTGTATCCAACATCCATGGAGTTTGAACCCTGATAACGAAAGGTGTATCATTCCTATGGGGCCGTTGAAAGTAGAAGTTGTCAAAGTCCTCTCCATTCCACATTATGATACTTGTCGAATTGAATCTATTTTTTTATGCATGAATAGAACGTACCTTTCACCAGGAATTCATTACATCCTTTCTTGTAACGAATTGATCTCTCTTTAACATCATTCCATAGAAGATAGGATCACTAACATTTCTATCCATTATTGCATTGATACTCACATCCATGAGTAGAAGGATTTCAATATAGCTTCTATATTATGTGGATAGATTAGTAGCCAACATGGAATGCCTATCTCCACTTGTGCCACCAATGCCATGGAAAAATTCACCATTTTTATTGACGTAGAACAGTTCTTTGTAGAGAAGATAGGAAGCATTGGGTCTGTTGTGCATAACCTTTACAATGAAGTGGCATTGCAACCTCATATTTGTATAAACCTTTTATTTTTTCTCTTTTGTGGTGGAGGCTAGTTTCTATGGTCTTTAGGACCGTATTGAAACCAATAGCTATAAAGAAAGCATCATCTCATCATCTTGAAGCAAGAGAGAGTAAAATATCATTGGACCATACACATGAATGTTGAAAGATACAAACCTACACCACGTAATTTTCTTACCATAATTTTTGTCATCGACGGGACATATGATGGTACACTTTTTTTTCTTGGACATAAATGTAGTTTCAAAACCTTCAACCAACATTTCACTATGAATGAAATCATCAAGTCTATTCGAGGAATTTTTGTGATAAGGTTGAGGACCCGATCCTTCTCGATGTAAATAGGAGTCCACTATAAATTGGAAGAGGAAAAAGGAGAGCCTTCATCCCGTACATCTTGCACCTTGAAATTATCTTCCTTATTCCATTTCAAACCTCTCCCCATTCTAGGAAAGGACGAAATTGGACAAACATTTAAAATTAGAGTGGATTGTGTCAAGAAAAAGAAAGAAATTATTCATTGAATGTAAATAAAATGTGCTTGCATGGCTGCCACTAATGTGAAACCAATAGGACGTTGCCAAATTCAACTGAGGAAAATTAAAGGTGATAGATTGAATCAAGCTACACATAAAATATAAAACAAATGTGGGTTGGAAATTAGAATGTCTATCTCAATGTACAAGTGGACATAGACAACAACAACACAATCAAAATCATATGTGGAAATTCAAGGATGAGTCCATTTTAGTTGTGCCACACAAACTTGTTTTACCTGAAGAGGAATGTTGTGAAAACCAACCATCATTTTCAAGTAAACTAGTGTTGTTTGAGAAAAAGCATGATGAGTGGTTCAACCTACAACTTGTATGTGGCGTTCAAATGTAACGTGCATAACAATATGTAATTACTTCTACAATTACAACATATGTATTATTTTGGGAATATATGTTGGTTCTGGTGCATGCGTATGAGTTAAAGGAGAGGAAGGGTTAGAGGGAAACCAAAACCTTTGATGACAACCTTGTATGTAAAAAAAAGTGCATCCATTGCTACCAGCAACACCAAAATGATAACATGTTTGTTGCATCTATTGACAAAAAAATGAATCAGTAATGGAGAGAATGAGGAAAGGCAAAAAGGTGTAAAATATCCTATCAACCATGATGTAAGCCAATATAGGTTTGCAAACATAGCGTGTAGTTGAACCTCCAAGTAGACATAAAGATCACAAGTAAATTCAAAACCCCACATAAATATAACTAAGATTTCAGAGTATATGGGGTATACAAACCTCTTTTACCTGAGGAGGCATTGTTATGCCCTACATAACCACCCCATTTTATTCTAGAACAAAATGGGTCCCCCTTTTTCTTTTGTTTTCTTCACCTTTGGTTGTTTGTTTGGGGTCCTAGGAGTTCTTTTGTTTTCCTCCTAGGTCTATCTTTTGTTCTGTCAGATTTTGGTTCTGCCTCAACCAGAGTTGAGTTTCTTTTTGTTACAAATTGGGAGAAATGATAAAAATGATATATTTTATATGCTTTTGAGGACTAATGGAGGCATTGTTTTGCAGGGTTAAGTCATACCTCTGATGCATTTCTCAAAGGAGTCAGTTGGAAACCATGCCTCAATCAGATTTGGTACAAAACTCCTCAAAGAAGAAAGTCGCTGAGACCAGCTGGTTGTCTTGCCGACTGATAGTGTGTTATATTCATTTGAAATCCTCAGGTCGCCGAGACATTTTGGTCGCCATGAATTTTTCTATCTCTCTCTGACCGAAGAAGTTTTGCCAACAGTTGTTCACAAGGCCAGCGTCAGGGAAATGGTTTGCCTTCGGTGTGACCTCTGGCTAACAAATGGAACTCTCGCTGAAAGGATTTGTCATTGGGGAGAAGTCTTGCTGACAGGGTGGAGTCTCCCCAAAATGGTCCGAGCTCGCCGAAAGGAGGTGTCATTGGTATAACTCCTGGCCGAGGGGTTTGAGTTCGACATGAGGTCTTGCCGATCAATGGAGGTCTCATTGAAATGGAATGGTGCCTTTGGTGTAATTTTTTGCACTCACTGTAATGTCTCACCAATAGGGTGAGGCCTCATCGAAAGAATAGTGGCTCAAGGAGAAGTCTGGCCGATTGCTGGATCTCTCGTCGACATGGAAATGTCTCGGTGTGATGTCTCACCAACCGAAGGTGGTTTCACCGATAGTGGTGCACAAGAATATATGACTTTGGTAAGGCACTTGGCTGAATGGTTTGTCTTCGACATGAGGTCTTGCCAACTGAAGAGTCCCGTCGATGGTTTTAAATCTTCAGTGTGACTAGTGGGAACCCGCTATGACCTCTTGCTGACTGAACAATGTCTTGCCAAATGCAGATGTCTTTCGAATAGAGGAGCACAATGATATAACTCTTATGGGCTCACTATAATGTCTGGACGACAAGCGATGGGTCTACTGTGGACTTCGGTGAGACCTCTTGCCGATAGCGATAATCTGGGTGACAATTTTGGATATCGATATAACTTTTGGAAGCTTGGTATGACCTCTTGACGATAGTTTTAGGCTATGTTGATTGCTGATGTGAAGTATAATCACATCAAGGAGACATGGCTAGTGTCTCACCAACATGTGATTCTGTTTGAAGAAATTTTGATCGCCCGAAGATCCTACGTGGTGTCTGTTCAACCAATCAGAGGAAGCTAAAGGTGAACCATTGGAAGTTTGACTGATTGAATATTCTTGTGAGGAAGATCAACAGAGTATAAACAACATGGATCTACTCTAAGATCAAAAGTGATGGATCGGCTCGGTGAACAATGGTGTGGCGATCTAACATGAAATTCAGATACTGTCTCTCGAGGGGGTCAACTTGCATAAGGATATGGAATGAGAGGAAAGTCGAAAGGAAGAAGGGGCCACGAGTCTCAGTGATAGTTGGGATCTCTACTAGAAAAGGTAGATCTACATTTATGATAGTGCTTCAAAACATTCAAGGCAACTCTGCAAGGAAGTTCCAGGGTGGACACGAAGGCTAGAAGTTAATACAATGGTTGAAAAAGATATAAGGGCCATCCCTGGAGTGATCCTTCACTGGAATGGACATGGGGATGCACATTGAATGCGATTAACTTTATTCCAAAAGATCTGAGGGCCGAACCTTCTATAACCGACTAATATTTTGTAAACCCTAAAATAGGGTCCAACACATTCTTTTTGGTATATTGTATATAGGAATTTTTGGAACCGTTTTGAAAAAAAGAAAGAAAAAAAGGCAGTAGAGACTAGTAGGAGAGTAGAGGAAAAGGAGATACACAGGGAGAGATAGATTTTGAACAGTAGGAATTTTCTAAAAGTAGATAAACTTAAGAGTAGAATAGAGTAGGAGCTAGATTCAGCAGAGGCAGTAACATATCTTTCAAGTTTTCTTAGTGTAAATGGAGATGATTTGAAGACATGGATTTTCTAAACATTGGTGATTGTTACAGATTTGTAAATGTTTCTTATCTGTTTCACCAACAATAGAAGCAACTAGATTTAAATGTACTTCATATTATGCTTCAAAATGGTAGTTATCTTGGGTTAATCATTTGATTTGCAAAGATTTCAAGGAATGAAATTTTATTTTATGTTTTGTTTAAATAGTGATTTGCAATCTACTATTGAAATTAGCATTGTGAATGAATGAAACTGTGTGTTAATCACAAGTTAATTTTGTTTTGCAGTTGTAGTTAGGAATTCCTTGAAAGGTAACAAGTCTGGTTAAGTTGGATTAATTATCATTCTCTTTAGTTCCAAAGCTTTGATATATCTTTTTGTGTTTCTTTAAAAACCCCAGTTAATGTAGGTTTGAATTTATTTTTGATCTTAGAACAATCCAGAAGCTCAACACTAGCAGGCCCCTTGAAAATTATAGTTCACATCAACCACCAAGTGAAATCAGCACAGTTGAGAACTGATTACCAAGACCTTGGGAGTTAGATATCCATGCGTTATTCTTTCTCTTTCAGGAGAGCAGAATAGTAATATTCTATTTACTATTGCTGTGCTCATCTGACTCATCAACAGTTAACTGGTGCTAGAAGGAGGGCCTAACAAAGCAAACTTGATAATACTGGGATTTTCTCACTAGAAAGGTTCTGTAGAGTTCTTTGATCAGGTGAAAATCCACCACCTTTGATAGAACTCAAGACCCCAACAAGACATAATATTCTCAAGACTGGGGCAACCATCATACCACCTTTGTCAGCTCCACTCACTCCACCAGGATTTTCACCAATACCCTAGTGGATACCTATTAATCCACCACCGAATCCATCTCAACCCATCCAACAACTGGCTCAACCACCACCACCACTACCAATGGAATTTTTTCAGAATAATCCCTCTCCATTGGGGACTATTCCTAGTAGCTTTCATGATATGCCTAAGAATCCTAAGAAATTTTGTCCCAAATACATCCATGGAAAATCAAGGAGTGTTGAAGAGCACATACAAGCTTTTAAGGATGCTTGTACCAGAGCTCAGATAGCTCACCATGATGTAGTTTGTAGGTTGTTCCCTTATTCCTCAGGGAATATGGTGTACAACTAGTATCTGAATCTCCCACAAGGTTTTATTCTGAATTGGACAAACCTAGAGAATGCTTTCATCAATTAGTTCAAAGTTTATGTGGATCCAACCTTTTTACTCCACCAATTTGCTACCATTAGGAAGGAGCCATGTGAATCCTCGCCATTGTTTAATACCAGGTTTCAACAAATGTATAGGAGACTGTAGGACCCCTATCTAGTTGCTGAGAATATTGCCATTCAAGCATACTTTAGAGTTATAGACCCTTTGATTGGCTTATTCCTATAAAGGACATATCAACTGGCAGATATTGATTCCCTGTCTAAAGTCTATTATCTAGCCATTAAGCTACAACTAATTAGTTCTCAACAAGGAAGTTTGGGAGGAGGTTTTCCTTCAATGGTGTATTAGATGTCTAGCCCAACCCCTTTATTCAATACTATCCCAACGATGTCTCCTTCCCATTATGGACCTATGTCTGAGTTATAGACTCAATCTCATGTTCCATTCTTTGCCAATGGAGCTCCTGACTTCTTTCAACAATCACAGGCTCATCATAGTCCGCATGGTCATCATAACCAAACTAGAACACCAAATCATGTCAGTCAACCACTTGTTGCTAAGAGTGTTGAAAGTGATAAGATAGTTCAACTCACAAATGAGGTGGAGACCTTAAAGAAAACTTTGTCTCAAGTCACAAATGACATGGCTCAGCTTAGATTGAACCCCTCTCAAACCAAGGTAATCATCATAATCAGAGCAATAAAAATTAGGGTAATTACTCAAACAACTACAATCACAGCCAGAGAAATTATCAAGGCCAAAACTACCCTAACCAAGGCTATCAAAACCAAAATAGAGTATATAACCAAAGGCTAAATAACAACCAACAATGGAATACAAGGCCAAATAACGAAGGAGTTTCTCACAATTATCAAGCTAATGAGGACAGGACACATACTACAAACATTGCTGACCTTAATTTTATGACTAATTGGTGCAGGCTGCATGATACTCCAACCCATTTCAAGGTAAACTGCCCTAAAATGGAAAAATTCATGAAGATGGCACAGGAAGATGCCCAAAATTTCCAAGGGAATTCAAATAAAGAAGGTGGCTCAATAGATACAACAATGACTTATGACCTCTTTGAAGAAGAACCTTCATTCCCAATGCAAAGTGAGAATGAACCAGAGGAAGACATGTATGATGCCCAAGCCTTTCAGACGAAGGGATGACACTTCCTAAGAAATCAGAATAAGGGTCCGTTCACCACATTAGCACCACCTAATCACATGGTGCCTCTGAATCAAAGTGCTGATAATAACCCTCCTCCACCAAAAGGTCCACCTGACTTCCATAACAAAGGTAATTCACCTGGTGTTTTCAAATGTAATGCAAGCTATAATGAAAAAAATGATTTTTTTTTTGAGATGCAGAGACAAAACCTCTTTATCATACTTTGACATCCTAAAGTGGTGCCCTGCCCAATAGGAGATAGTGCTGAAAGCCTTGGAACAAGCTGATAAATCGAAAGGGAAAAACAAGGTGGCACCTGCTGCAGACATGAACACAACTTTGTACAGAAGCAAGGTAGGTACCCCACCATTTCTTTTAAGTTTGAGAATTTGTGGGAAGAATCCACATAATTTCCTACTGGATTCAGGGGCTTCTGGCAATGTTATGCCATTTTCTATATGCAAAAAATTAGGACTGAACCCTGTCCAAACAAACAAGAAGGTCATCCAACTTGATAAAACGAAGGTTAATGTAGTTGGAGAATTGAGAAATATACATGTGCAAGTAGGGTCTGACCCTAGGATTTTAACCAATATAGATGTTCAAGTAGCAGACATTCCTGAGACTCATGGTATGCTATTGAGCAGAGATTTGATGAAAAGTATAAGGGGATATCTCTCCCTCGACTTTTCACATATGTGGCTACCATGGAGGGGAGTTCCTACCTAGATTAGGATTGAAAGTGAACTTTGCCTCAAACATGTCATCACTAAATATGATCATCCCAATGAGGTAGCTTATTTTGAAACTGAGATAGGGGTTTATAAAAGAGAGGAAATTTTAACCTTTTCGGTTCTTCATTCTAAAGATTTGTCAACACAAAAATTCTCTGATCCCATGATTAATGAAAACCAACAGGGATTGATCAGGAAGCTGCAACAAGATCAGCTAGTCTTAGGGGAAGATATCGATTTGCAGAGTCTACTCCCTAATTGGTGCAATGTACACTACCAAAATCATTCATAATTAACCTGCCAACCCTGCATCAACATTTTAAATCATGTTTCCCAAACTGAGGAAACTAGCCTAAGTCACCTTAAGACCATTTTAGACCACTTCTCATTCGAAGCCAAAAATGCAGTAATGTTAACCAGGGATAATATACCTTCAAAGGAAGTCCCTTCTCAAATTGAACTTACCCCACTCACAATACTGGACCAACATAGTTACGAAGAACAACCCCAAGGTCTATTTGATACTGCTGCACTAACAAGTATACCAAAACCCAAGGGATTAATCAAAGATACAAGTGACTATCAAAAGGATAGCCTTAGATTACATAATATATCTAAGCACGAATTGGAAATTGCACCTGAGGAACCTATTGAACACCTCTTACCAATATTTGATGCAAAGCATCAAGTTCCCCCACCTATGGCTCATATTATCCAAACACCCATAATAACCTCAAAGCGATCAACCCCAGCTCATGATCAGCTATGGACCCTCATGTTCGATGGATCCAAGTCCAAAATAGGCTATGGTGTTGGGATTGAATTAACCAGCCCGAAAAGGAAAACTTTCTTTGCTTCTTATAGGTTGCAGTTTAGGTGCACTAACAACATAGCGGAATATGAAGCTTCAGCTCTAGGGCTGATGTTCACACATAAGAAGAACGTTATTGCCTTGATGGTTAAAGGAGATTCAGAAGTAGTTATCAAGCAAGTGCACAGCCAGTACACATGTCACAATAAAAGGCTGGTAGCTTATAGAAATCAGGTCTGGAATCTGATTGAAGACTTTGATGCTTTTGGGATTAGTTTAATCCCTAGAGAGGAGAATCAATAGCTGATTCATTAGTTGTTGCCGCAAGTACCCTCGAACCCATGCAAGGCTCCAAGCTAAAGAGATTCTCAGTAGAGTTGATTTCCACCCTGGCTATTCCTGATAACATCAAGAACTTTCAGGTTTTTGATGATGATTGACATATCCTTGCTTTTCTAGCAAGCTTAGATGTTTTTGAAGGACAAATCATCGATGAGTCCAACAGAGATCAAAGAGACTGGAGCCCCGAAGACTATGATACAGAGGGGGTCCTGAATTTAAAAAGTAATAGCATTCACAAGGGAATGGTGGTCTTAGAAATAATTTTTGATTTAGACCCAAGGGCTTGGGAAAAGGTATCAATCGAGGATAAAGGAGGTGAGTATGAAACTGTTAACCTAGTTGATTCTAGCCCTGAAAGAAATGTCTACGTAGGGAAGGCCTGACCTGAAGCAATTAGAAAAGATATACTGAGGGCACTGAAGAAGGATATTTCTGCAATAGCTTGGGGGTATGAGGATCTAAAAACATTTGATGCTTCTATGATAACTCATACTATTACTTTGAAGCTTGAAGCGAAACCATTTCGGTAGAAACAACGTCCTGTCAATGCCATGATTGAACCACTGATCTTTAAGAAGTTTAGACATTGCTTTATGCAAGAATAATCTTCCTTGTATGACATTCAACATGGGTGGCTAACTTGGTTCTAGTTCATAAGAAAAATGGAGAGATCAGGCTATGTGTAGATTTCAGGAATCTGAACAGAGCTTCAGAAAAAGACAACTACCCACTCCCTTCACTGGACCAAGTCTTGCAAACTATCAATGGGTCTCAGATGATATCATTCCTAGATGGTTATTCTAGATACAATCAGGTGATTGTTAATCATGAAGAAAAAATGAAGACAACCTTCACGACTAAGTGGGGAACATTTTCTTACAGGAGGATGCCATTTGGTCTAATAAACGCTGAAGTAAATTTTTAGCATGCCATGGACATAGCATTCAAAGATTTGATTGGTAAATGCATCATCGTCTACATGGATGACTTGATAGTGTTCTCTAAAGATAGACTAAATAATGCTGCAGACTTGGCTAAAGTTCTTGAAAGTGTATCCAGTATGGCATCTCCCTGAATCCTAACAAGTGTGTGTTCGAAGTTTCTGAAGGGAAACTTTTGGGACACATAATCTTAGAAAGAGGAATATCAATCTATCCAGACCGATTTGAGTCCATTCTGAAGATAACTAGGCCAGGAAGCAAGAAGGAGATGAGATCTTTCTTTGGAAAGATCAACTTTGTGAGAAAGTTTATCACATGTTTTGTAGAAATTGTAAAGCCATTGAATGAAATGATGAAGAAAGATGTTGTAATAAAATGGAGTAATGAGGAAAATTCCGCATTTTCTCAAGTCAAACAATCCATTTCAAAAGCTCCAGTCCTCACCAACCCTAACTACCTGAAGCCATTTTTTATTTATTCTTTCACTTATGAACATTCCTGTGTAGTTGTCCTAACTCAACGAAGAGAAGAGGGAGAGGAGAGGATAATTGCTTTTATGAGTTCTCCATTTAAGAATGCCAAAGCTAAGTACTCACCTCTTGAAAAAAAATCTTTTACTCTAGTTAGAGCTGTTAAGAAGTTCAGGCATTACATCCTCTGAAGTCAAATTATTGCTGTAGTTCCTGATGCTGCTGTAAAGTCTCTACTCATGCAGAGCGAGTTGGGAGAACAAAGGGGAAAATGGATGGAAATTTTGCAAGAGTTTGATCTGGAGATTAGCCCTATGAAACTTGTCTAAGGTCTAGGCCTATCTAAATCCATAGCCGATGCTGGCAAGAACATTATATGTCAACAATACACAACACAATCTTTTTCCAACGACCCTTGGTATGCCAATATCATATGTTTCATGCTTAATAATGGGTGCCCAGAGGGAATGAATATGACTTAGAGGAGAGCACTGATAATGAAGAGCTCCCATTATATACTCAAAGGAGGATTTCTCTACAGGAAATTTTTTGAGGGAGTGTACCTACGATGCCTTGGTCAACAAGAGGCTAAACATGTGATTACTGAATTCCATGAGAAACATGGCACATGCCATGGTTCTGTAGATTTGTTAGCACATCAGATCCTCATATCTGGTTATTACTAGCCGTGTGTGTTCAAAAATTCCCATCAACATGTAAGAACATGTCACATATGCCAAATTTTTGTATCAAAAGAATGCCATCCAGCCATGCCATTGCATCCTGTTTATGAGGTAAGGCCATTTTCCCAATGAGAACCGGATTTTATTGGGGTAATTAACCCAAATTCTTCTGCAGGACACAAATTTATTTTGATTGCCATAGATTATTGCACAAGATGGATAGAGGCTATACCTTGCAAGCATAGCACAACAGAGGTAGTAATCAAGTTCCTCATTGAATGCATCACAACTAGGTTTGGAGTATCCTTCACATTGGTATGTGACAATGGCTCTTCCTTTTCTTCTGCTGAATTCATTTCATGGGATTATGATCATAAAATTGTTTTAAATTATTCTTCAAACTATTACCCACAAGGAAATGGAGTTGCAGAATCAACTAATAAGAATCTCTTAGGGGTAATTAAAAAACTGTTAGAGAACAATCCTAGGGACTCACATACCCAGCTAAGATTTGCATTATGGGCAGATAGGACTAGGATCAAGGCTGCTTTAAAGACTTCACCATTTAAGCTAGTGTATGGCCAGGAGCTTGTGTTTCCTATTCACTTGCAAATACCTATCCTTGAGTTTATGCAAAAATGTTACTCTAATGATGATAGGATAGAAGTAAGATTAGCTGCCTTGTTGAAATTAGAAGAGCAGAGGGATGCCACCTTGCAACAATTATTTAAACACCAGGCTATTGTCAAATGTTGGTTTGACAAAAGAGCCAAAATCAAGGCTTTGAGAATATCAGACCTTGTGCTGCTATAGGATAAAGCTAATGAAAAGAAGGGAAACCACTAGAAATTTGATAAGCTCTGGTTGGGTCCCTATCAAATTGCTGAGATCCTAGGAGAAAATGCTTTCCGACTAAGTAGTTTAATGAGAGAACATGTTCCATTTCCTATTAATGGACAATTTCTTAAACATTATTTTGATTCATAATGTTTGGTATTTTGCGGGGTTGTACATTTGTGTAAATAATTGGTTTTTTGGTTTGTAAATAGTTTGTTTGTTTTCTGTATGTAAATAATTTTCTATTCTACTTTTAAATAATTTTGTTGTTTGTTCATTTGTTCTTTCTTTCATTTTGTTCACTTCCTTTGTTGTTTGTGTCTATCTTGTTTAGTTCTTTGGGGTTTCTTTGTTCTTTCCATTTTAAATGGTGGATTGTTATCTGAAGTATACCTTGGTTATTAGGAGAGAAGTTGGTTTAGATATTTTCAGGTTTTCTGATTGGATGATTTTGTCCTAAATTCGTTGCTTTATGCCCATTGTCAATAAGATTTGTGGAAAGTCTTGAAAAAAAGGTGCAAAGTAAACAATCTTCATTAACTACCTCTAAATTTGTCACAAATAATCAAGATCATCTCCTTTTGTAATGATATATTTGTCCTATGGCGATTGTGTTATAAGATTTGAGTGAAAAATTTGATCCCCCCCAAATGCTGTTATGAGGTCCATGGTAGTTTTCAACCTAGAACAAATGTGAAACATCTGACATATTGAGAGAAAATTGAATGAAATATTTTAAACTCCAAGAGAAAAAAAAAGAACTATCTAAGAGAAAAAGAAGACTCAATATGAATGGGTGATTCCAGTGTCTCTACCAGGGCTATGGATGCCTGACTGGCAGTAGAGCAATGTTGTGAGAAAACTAGAGGTATCTCTGTTGGGGCTATGTACACCTGACTGGCAGCGGAGCAATGCCTAGGATATCATTGCACAACAACTAGAGGGAATCAACTCATGTAGTTCAAATCTTGCACATTGTTGTTCAAAAGATGAGGAAACTTTATAAAAGGGTGATGCACCATCAAGCACACACATAGATTTAGGTGTAGCCCATATTGATTTACATTTGAGATTCTAACTCAACCTTGATTGTTAAAACTGACCCAACTGGAGTTGTGATGTTCATAAACTAGGAGTTTTGGGTGGCTGAATCCTTCAGTTTCTTGAAAATGGTTAAACCATTTTCCTAGTCGAGTTTCCATTTGTTATGCCTTGCATAACCACCCCATTTTATTCTAGAACAAAATGGGTCCCCCTTTTCCTTTTGTTTTCTTCACCTTTGGTTATTTTTTTGGGGTCCTAGGAGTTCTTTTGTTTTCCTCCTAGGTCTATCTTTGGTTTTGTCAGATTTTGGTTCTACCTCAGCTAGAGATGGGTTTCTTTTTGTTAAAAATTGGGAGAAATGATAAAAATGATATATTTTATATGCTTTTGAGGACTAATGGAGGCATTGTTTTGTAGGGTTAAGTCATACCTCTGATGCATTTATCAAAGGATTTAGTTGGAAACCATGCCTCAATCAGATTTGGAAAAAAATCCTCAAAGAAGAAAGTCGCTGAGACTAGTTGGTTGTCTTGCCGACTGGTAGTGTGTTATATTCATTTGAAATCCTCAGGTCACCGAGACATTTTGGTTGCCATGAAGTTTTCTATCTCTCTCCAATCGAAGAAGTCTCACCAAAAGTTATTCACAAGGCTGGTGTCGGGGAAATGGTTTGCCTTCGGTGCGACCTATGGACGACAAATGGAACTCTCACCGAAAGGATTTGTCATTGGGGAGAAGTCTTGCTGACAGGGTGGAGTCTCCCCGAAATGGTCCAAGCTCACTGAAAGGAGGTGTCATCGGTATAACTCCTGGCTGAGGGGTTTGATTTCAGCATGAGGTCTTGCCGATCGACAGAGGTCTCGCTGAAATGGAATGGTGCCTTTGGTGTAATGTTTTGTGCTCAGTGTAATGTCTCACTAATAGGGTGAGGTCTCGCCGAAAGAATAGTGGCTCGGGGAGAAGTCTGGCCAATTACTGGATCTCTCGCCGGCATGGAATGGTCTCGGTGTGATGTCTCGCTGACGAAGGTGGTTTCGCCGACAGTGGTGCACAAGAATATATGACTTCGGTAAGGCTCTTGGCCAAATGGTTTGTCTTCGACATGAGGTCTTCCCGACTGAAGAGTCTTGCCGATGGTTTTAAATCTTCGGTGTGACTAGTGGGAACCCACTATGAACTCCTGTCGACTGAACAATGTCTTGCCGAATGCATATGTCTTGCCAAAAAAGGAGCACAATGATATAAATCTTATGGGCTCGCTATGATGCCTGGCCGACAAGCGATGGTCTTGCCGATAGTGATGGGTCTACTATGGACTTCAGCGAGACCTCTTGCTGATAGCGATAGTCTGGGCAACAATTTTGGAAATCGATATAACTTTTGGAAGCTCGGTATGACCTCTTGCCAACAGTTGTAGGCTATGCCAATTGGTGTTGTGAAGTATAATTGCATTGGGGAGACATGGCTAGTGTCTCACCAACATGTGATTCTGTTTGAAGAACTTTTGACTGCCCGAAGATCCTACCTGGTGTTTTTTCAACCAATCAGAGGAAGCTAAAGGCGAACCATTGGAAGTTTGACTAATTGACTATTCTTGTGAGGAAGATCAACAAAGCATAAACAACATGGATCTACTCTAAGATCAAAAGTGATGGATCGGCTCGATGAACAATGGTGTGGCGATCTAACATGAAATTCGGATGCTATCTCTCGAGGGGGTCAACTTGCAGAAGGATCTGGAATGAGAGGAAAGTCGAAAGGAAGAAGGGGCCATGAGTCTCAATGATAGCTGGGATCTCTACTAGCAAAGGTAGATCTACATTTATGATGGTGCTTCAAAAAATTCAAGGAAGCTTTGTAAGGAAGTTCTAGGGTGGACACAGAGGCCAAAAGTTAATACGATGGTTGCAAAAGATCTAAAGGCCATCACTGGAGTGATCCTTCACCGACATGGACATGGGGATGCACATTGAATGCGATTAACTTTATTCCAAAAGATCTGAGGGCTGACCCTTCTATAATCGATTGATATTTTGTAAACCCTAAAATAGGGTCCAACACATTCTTTTTGGCATATTGTATATGACTTTTTGGGACCTTTTTGAAAAAATAAAAGAAAAAAAAGGTAGTAGAGACTAGTAGGAGAGTAGAGGAAAAAAAGATACACAGGGAGAGATATATTTTGAGCAGTAGAAATTTTTTGAAAGTAGAGAAACTTAAGAGTAGAATAGAGTAGGAGCTAGATTCAATAGAGGCAGTAGAGTATCTTTCAAGTTTTCTTAGTGTAAATGGAGATGATTTGAAGACATGGATTTTTTGTACACTGGTGATTGTGCCAGATTTGTAAATGTTTCTTATCTGTTTCACCAATAGTAGAAGCAACCAGATTTAAATCTACTTCATATTATGCTTCAGAATGGTAGTTATCTTGGGTTAATTATTTTATTTGCAAAGCTTTCAAGGAATGAAATTTTATTTTATGTTTTGTTTAAATAGTGACTTGCAATCTGCTATTGAAATTAGCATTGTGAATGAATGAAATTGTGTGCTAATCACAAGTTAATTTTTTTCTACAGTTGTAGTTAGGAATTCCTTGAAAGTTAACAAGTCTGGTTAAGTTGGATGAATTATCATTCTCTTCAGTTCCAAAGCTTTGATCTATCTTTTTCTGTTTCTTTAAAAACCCTAGTTAAAGTAGGTTTGAATTTATGTTTGATCTTAGAACAATCCAGAAGCTCAACACCAGTAGGCCCCTTGAAAATTATAGTTCACATCAACCACTAAGTGAAATCAGCATAGTCGAGAACCAATTACCAAGACCTTGGGAGTTAGATATCCATGCGTTATTCTTTCTCTTTCAGGAGAGAAGAATAGTAATATTCTGTTTACTGTTGTTGTGCTCATCTGACCCAACAACATGCATGTTGTGATATTAATTTTTCTATTTGGTGTGACTTAACATGAGGAGAAAAAGCACATCTAGAAATTCATGAAATAAACAAGTGAAGGTTGAACCATATGATGAGTGGTTCAACCTGCAACTTTGTATGTGGCATGTGAGTGTAACATGCATAACAATATGTAATTAATTCTACAATTGCAACAATAGATGTATTATTTTGGGAATATATGTTGGTTGTGGTGCGTGTGTATGTGTTAAAGGAGAGGAAGGGTTAGAGGGCAACGGAAACCTTTGATGATAACCTTGTATGTAAAAAAAAGTGCATCCATTTCTTCCAACAATGTCAAAATGATAACGTGTTTGTTGCATCTGTTGAAAAACAAATGAATCAGTAATGGAGATAATGAGGAAAGGCAGAAGGTTGTAAAATGTCCTATCAACCATGATGTAAGCTAATGTAGGTTGGGAAACACAACGTGTAGTTGAACCTCCAAGCGGACATAAAGACCGCAAGTAAATTCACAACCTTGCATATAAATATAACCAATATTTTAGAGTATAATACGGTGTGTACAAACCTCTTTTACCTAAGGAGGCATGTTGTGATATTTATCCTTCCATTTGGCATGACTTAACATGAGGAGAAAAAGCACATCTAGCAATTCATGAAATAAACAAGTGAAGGTTGAACCACATGATGAGTGGTTCAACTTGCAACTTTGTATGTAGCGTGCGAGTGTAATGTGCATAACAGTATGCAATCACCTCTACAATTGCAACAAAAGATGTTTTATTTTGGGATGATACGTTGGTTGTGGTGCATGTGTATGTGTTAAAGGAGAGAAAGGGTTAGAGGGAAACCAAAACCTTTGATGACAACCTTGTATGTAAAAAAAAAGTGCATCCATTGCTGCCAACAACACCAAAATGATAACACGTTTGTTGCATATGTTGACAAAAAAATGAATCAGTAATGAAGAGAATGAGGAAAGGAAGAAAGGTGTAAAATTTCCTATCAACCATGATGTAAGAAAATGCAGGTTGGAAAACAAAACGTGTAGTTGAACCTCCAAGAGGACATAAAGACCATAAGTAAATTTGCAACCCCACATATAAATATAACTAAGATTTCAGAGTATATGGGGTGTACAAGCCTCTTTTTCCTGAGGAGGCATGTTGTGATATTCAACCTTTCATTTGGCATGACTTAACATGAGGAGAAAAAGCACATCTATCAATTCATGAAATAAACAAGTGAAGGTAGAACCACACGATGAGTGGTTCAACTTGCAACTTTATATGTGGCGTGCAAGTGTAACATGCATAACACTATGTAATTACTTCTACAATTGCAAAATAAGATGTATTATTTTGGGAAGATACGTTGGTTGTGGTGCATGTGTATGTGTTAAAGGAGAGGAAGGGTTAGAGGGCAACCAAAACCTTTGATGACAACCTTTTATGTAAAAAAAAGGTGCATCCATGGCTGCTAGCAATGCCAAAATGATAACATGTTTGTTGCATTTGTTGAAAAAAAATGAATCAGTAATGGAGAGAATGAGGAAAGGTAGAAAGGCGTAAAATTTCCTATCAACCATGATGCAAGCCAATGTAGGTTGGAAAACACAATGTGTAGTTGAACCTCCAAGTGGACATAAATACAAGTAAATTTGCAACCCCACATGTAAATATAACTAAGATTTTAGAGCATATGGGGTGTACAAACCTCTTTTACCTGAGGAGGCATGTTGTCATATTCAACCTTCTATTGGTGACTTAACATGTGCAACAAAAGAACATATGGAAATTCATGAAATAAACAAAGGTTGAACCACATGATGAGTCGTTCAACCTGCAGCTTTGTTGTGGAGTAGGAGTGTAACATGCACAACACTATGTAATTACTTCTATAGTTGCAACAACAGATGTATTATTTTGGGAAGATACATTGGTTGTGGTGCATGTGTATGTGTTAATGGAGAGGAAAGGTTAGAGGACAACCAAAACCTTTTATGAAAACCTTGAATGTAAATAAATGTCCATCCATTGCTGCCACTAGCACAAAAAGAATAACATGTTTTTTGCATCTATTGAAAAAATAATGAATCAGTAATGGATTGAATCAGGAAAGGTGTAAATGTGTAAATTTTACTATCAACCATGATGTTAGCCAATGCAGGTTGGAAAACACAGTGTCTAGTTGAACCTCCAAGCGGACATAAAGACCGCAAGTAAAATCACAATCTCACATGAAAAAAGAAGAAGACCTCATAGTATATGGGGTGTACAAACTTGTTTTACTTGAGTAGGCATGTTGTAATACAAATCCTTCCATTTGGGGTGATTTAACATGAACAAAAAAAGTGTATATGACAATTCATGAACTAAAAAAGTGCAGGTTGAACAACACAATGAGAAGTCCAACCTGCAACTTTATATGTAGCCTATAAGTTTAACGTGAATAATAATATGTAATTACTTCTATGGCTGCCAACAATGTCACAAGATAAAAACACGTTCTTTGCATCTGCTGATAAAAAATGAATCAGTAAATGACTTAATGAATGCAGGCTAAAACATGTTATTTTTTTGTGCATTTATTCGTGAAACATATGAATAATTCAAAAAGTAATTTTAATTGTAAACCACAATTGCAATAAATTGTGAATCTCACTTGCATTGAAAACCATAGTGAATGAGAGAGATACTATGTTGACTTAAGAGATTCTTTATGCTCTTGATAAATTGAAAATGAAGCATGTGTAGTATGTGCAAAGGTGAAGAGACAACACAAATTTGAAGGCCAAAAGTTCTATAATTTATGAAATCGAAAAGGAATCTGCTCTAAAAACACTTGAAAACAAGGAGATCAAACTTAATGAGATAGATATTATTTTAACTGAGGAGATTCTTTCCACTTTTGAGAAGTTGAGGAAGGAGCATGTGTAGTATGTGCAATGGCAAAATCACAATGCAAAAGTGGATAAAATCGAGAGATTTTGTATTGCATATGAATTTTCCTGAGCAAAGAAAGTGAAAGATGATGCTATAATTGGATTTGAACTAGTGAATTCAAAAATTTATGAACACAAAACTAAACATGATCAACAAAATCACATCAAGCACAAAAGCAAAAATTCCACCCTTCAACTTACAACAAGCACAAAAATATAAAATACATCCCATAGTGTTTTCTAACTTGCCGATAGTTTATTCATTTGAGGAAGTTGAAATGAAATTTTGATGTGAAATGGAGACTCTCCCCTTTGAATAAGATCACAAAACCTCACAAAATACAACAAGAAAAGGCTACAAATACATAATATGAACATAAACTAGGAAGATAAAACTTGCAACTTGTATTGATGTCAAACACACAAAAGATTACAAATATTTGAAGCTCATGGGCTCTTCTATAATCTTACATGCAATGCCTACAACAAACTCATCATTATCATTCTCGTGCTATTTTCAGTAGGTATGCTAATCTTTCTTCCTTCAGCCACGCACCACTGTCAAGCTCCCCCTCTTCCCTGGTAGAATCTACCAGATATTATCCTATCTTGCATCAAGACACAAAACCTTTAATTCTAGTGATGAGAATTTTCTTTCATACTTTTCCTGACAAACCCTAAGATCGGATACATAATCAATGCATTCAACTGCCCATTCGATCTGATCTTGATTCTTGTCCCTGCGATCATCTGAACCACCACCTTATGCATCAAATCTCATTATAAGTGTTGTTGAAACAAATAGAGCATTTAATTCTCATTTCCATGCCAATTAATAGTATAAACCATTACTCACACTGCCGTAGCCATTTCAAATTTCTCTCTTTGAATTCTGGTTGCCGATCATCTTCTTTCACACCCTGATCCTATGCTTTCCATTCACAGTCGCAACTTTAAATAATGACCGTTCGATAAGCGGTCATTTAAATCTCCTCCCTTTGATATTTTCCTTCATACAATTCTTTCCATATGTGGGGTCCACCAAGACATGCGTCTAAAGTCCGTGCACCTCGTGAGCTCAAACAACGGGACCACACAAACCTTGTGGGGTCTGTGGGCTGTTGTAATTTTTCATCCACATCACCGTCATGCAACTCATAACAATGATGTGAGTTGATATATCGAGCAATTTCTTGTTGCCACTTGTTAGCCTTCATCACAATCCTATTGGGTCCTACGAGTTCCACTGTGGGCACCGTCAGATCTTTCTCATTCAATCTCCACTATTACCTACTAGCCCTGCGGGTCTTGATCAGGTCCTATTGAATTCTTAGCGGGGTATGCAGGCCGCTACCACATATACACCACTGATGTCACCTTCTACTAAATTTGTATGCCTCCCTCATAGGTCCCACCATTTTCCTATCACTCAATTTCCAAAAATCCGAACTTTAGAACCTATTGTTGGAGGTTGTGAAGTTTTTAAACCCATGACATGCCAACAACAAAGAGATCACTAAGACATAAGGTTTTGAAAATCCAAAACCCCATGAAATAGGTTAGGAAAACTTTAATTCCCTTGACTCCTCTCCACCTTGGCCCTTATTGAAATCAAACAAAGAAAAATAAAAGAAAATACAATATTTTTGGTGACATAGGATTGTCGGTATGCCATGGATGCTCCTACATCAGACATCCAAGGTAGAAGAAAAGTGACCCTGCCACTTCTCAAGAGGGTAACCAAGATGTTCAACTTCAGCTTCTAACAACCAAGATGAGTCCTCAACAGGTCTTCCAAACCATTTGACCAACTACTCAAAGTATTGTTTGTGTCTAGTATTCCTACTCACCTTGTTGTCCAAAGTTGTTTCTATTTTCCCCTCTTTTGAAGTAGGTATTGGTATATGAATTGTTTCACCTATGGTACCTTCATCATTCTCAGCTTCATGAAACCTTGTTAGATAAGAAATATTAAATATAGGTGAAATATTAAGTCCACTAGGCAACTCTACTTCATATGCATTACTTGAATCATGCCTACTCACAATTCGGTAAGGTCCAAACTTCTTCATTTTTAACTTGTTATAGGTACCAATTGGAAATATTTCTTTTCTCAAGTGTACCATTACATCATCACCACCCTGAAACTCCTTATTCCACCTCTTCAAATCAGCCTTAGACTTGTACTAAAATTTCATTTTGTTGATATGATTTCGTACCTCCACATGTATGTTCTTTGTGTGTTCAACAAAGTATTTTGCATCTGCTCTCTTCCTCTCAACATTATCAATATTTTTTCGACTTGAAACAAATCTTGGGCTACTACCATAAAAAATTTTGAACTGAGATTTACTAGTACTTCTATTCACTGAGTTGTTATATGCAAATTATGCTTAAGGTAGAATCAAATCCCACCTCTTTGGGCTTATCTCCAACTAGGCATCTCAACAAGCTACCCAAGCTTCAGTTTACCACCTATATTTGACCATATGTTTGTGGATGGTAGGATGAAAAAAACTTCAAGTTAGTCTTCATCTTCTTCCATAAAGTCCTCCAAAATTACCCCAAAAAATTTGTATCCCTATCTGAAATAATGCTCTTCAGAAGACCATGTAATCTCACTATTTCCCTGAAAAACAATTTTGCAACATTCACATCATCATTGTTCTTCTTACATGGAATGAAATGAGCCATCTTGGAAAATATATCTACAACAACAAATATTGAATCATGTCCCCTTTGGGTCCTTGGAAAACCTAAAACAAAGTCCATACTAATCTCCTCCCATGGCCTCTCAGGTATTGGTAGTGGTTGATATAAACCTATGTTCTGACTAGTCCCTTTTGCTACCTAAAAAATCCTACAACCTTGCAAAAATTTTCTGATATATTGCTGTAATTGAGGCCAATAATACTTCTCTCCAACAAGTGCTATGGTTTTATCAATATCTAAATGTCCTGCAAGTCCTCCACTATGTTTTTCCTTAATCAAATTTATTCTCATTGAACTTCTAGGAATACACAAATTGTTACCTTTGAACAACATACCATCTTGGAGTAAATAATCCAACCACTTGGTTCTATCACCAAAAATAGGCTCCTTGAAATCCTTCCAAGCCTCTCTAAAATATGGATCTTCATACAACTCCTTCAACTCATGGAATCCAACAATCTCAACCTACATTTCAATCAACAAGCCTTGCCTTCTACTCAAAACATATGCAACCCTATTAGACTTCCCACTTCTATGTTTCAAAAATAGGGTATAACTTTGCAAGAACCTACCCACTTCATATGCCTTTGATTTAGCTTCCCTTGACTATTCAAATACTAAAGTTCTTGATGATTAGTAAATAAAACAAACTCCTTAGGTAAAAGATAGCGTCTCCACTTTTTCAATGCTTGTACAATGGCATAAAACTCCTGATCATACATTGAATATTTTCTTTTTACATCATTTAAATTATCGCTAAAATAAGTAATGGGTTTACCTTCTTGACTTAGGACATCTCCAATAGCATTACCACTTGCATCAAAATCAACTTGGAACACCTTGTCAAAATCTGGAAGTGCTAAAACAAGTTGTTCAGTCACTTTTGCCTTCAACAAATTGAAGCTTCTTGCCGCTTCGGTAGTCCATATGAAATTATTTTTCTCTCCTCTCATGGTCTTAGTTAGCAGTGCACAAATACTACTGAAACCTCTAATAACTTTTTTATAAAAACTTGCCAACCATGAAATGATCTCACCTCGATAGCACTTCTAGGTGGAGGCCATTCTAAAATAGCTTTCACCTTTTTTGGGTCCATCTTGAGTCTTTCTCCCAAAACAACGAAACCCAAGTATACTAACTCTCTCTTCATAAAGCTACACTTTTTCAAGTTACTGAGCAAATTTTCTTCCTTCAACTTTTTAAAAAGAAATCTGATATGTAACAAATTCTCCTCAAGCATGTTACTAAATATCAATATATCATCTAGATAAACAATAATAAATCTTCCCAAAACTCTTTCAATACCTCATTCGTCAACCTTATAAATGTACTAGGAGCATTGGTTAGTCCAAAAGGCATGACCAATCATTCATACAAACCTTCCTTGGTATTGAAAGTTTTTTTCCACTCATCACCTTCTCGAATCCGAGCTTGAGGGTAACCACTCTTCAAGTCAATCTTGGTGATGTATTCTGCTCCACTCAAACAATCCATGATATCATCTATTCTGGGTAATGGAAATATATATTTTATGGCGATTTTATTGATAGATCTTGAATCCATGCACATCCTCCATTCTCCTCCTTTCTTTGGTGCCAAAATAGCAAGTACTGCACATGGGCTTAGGCTCTCTCGAATCAAGCCTTTCTGTAGTAGTTCTTGAACTTTTTTGTTCAACTCTTCACTCTCGATTGGAGAAATTCTATGGGCCACTTTGTTAGGAAAAATTTCTCTCGGTATTAGGTTGATTTGATGAATTTTCTTCCTCATGGGTGGTAGCCACTCAAGTACATTATCTGAAACAATTTCTAGAAATTCTTGTAACAAATCTGCAACTTCCACACCTGAATATCTTCCATATTTTCACTGTTAGACTTAGGAATCGAAGCAAAAAAAACTTCCTCATGCTTCATACCATCAAATAATTTCCTTGTATCAACTAAAAATACCCTTGCATTACCACAAACTTGAACCAAATATTCTTTCAAAGGTTTCAATTTATGCTTCACACCATCCTTTACTATAGTATATGTATTAGCACAACCATCATGCATTTCCTTCCTATCATATTCCCAAGGTCTCCCTAAAAAAATATGACATGCATCCATAGGAATTATATCACACAATATTTCATCAAAATAACCTCCTATATTAAATTTTACCAAACATTGTTCGCTTATCAAAAGATTTTGATTATCTTGTACCCAAGATATTTGGTATCGTTTCAGGTGCTTCCTTCTTTCTAGGTCCAGTTTTCTTACCATTTCTTTGGATACCAAGTTATCCATGCTCCCACTATCTATCATGACATTAAAAGCTTTCCCTTTGCATTTTCATCTTGTCTTGAATAATCTTTTGCTTTGAACTAGTTCATCTTCTTCAATCAACAATGCTCTCCTTGTCATCAGGGCTTCACCTCCTTTTGCTTCTTCAGAGTATGACAAGTGTGCATCGTCATCATTGATGTTGGCTTCTCTATTCTATTTTTTGGGTCTTCTATTGGGTCTTTCTTGATTGTGAGGGAAATCATAAGCTCCATTCCCCTCTTCACCGCATCAAAAACAAGTTCTGTGAAAGCCACCTCTTTCGAATCCTCTACCTGACTTTCCTCTGCATCTTGGATTTTGATCTTGGGGAGGGAAATAATTTTCTGAATTAGGGTTTTTGTTGCTGAATTGGTCTTCAAATTTATGATTTTTTTTATTTCCATCATAACTTCTTCCTCCAATTCTTCCACCACGACCTCTTCCTCTTTGTTTTCTTTCAAATCTTCTGTTTAGTCTTTCTTCAACTTTCAATGAAAACTAGTATGCATCTTCAATGGTGGTCATTCTCACCAATGCCAATTCTACTTGTATGCTTGGATTTAGCCCATTTATGTAATGAGCTACTTTCTCCTTATTTTCTTTGGAATGCCCTGTTCGAATCAGGACCTTATGAAATTCTTCCATGTATTCTTGCACCGTCCTTGTTCCTTGTCTCAAGCTCTTCATCTTTTTTAGTAGCTCCAACTCATAATCTACTCAGATAAATTTCCTCTTCATCTTTGCTTCTATTCTATCTATAATATAGGGGGATTCACTACTCATGAGTTCTCTTCATTCAGAGAGCCTCATGGGGTGAACTTCCCTATACTACCTCAATGGAACAACAACAAAAGTTTCAGATTCTGAAAGAGGTCACAGAGATTTTCTGGACAAATTGAAAAGCTCTCGACCAAAGGATGTTAGCATAGAAAATGGATGACATCGCAACACGTTGTTGTCCCAGAGGTACGTTGGCATCTCATATGGACCAGAGAATGAGAATGTCTCAGAAAATAGCAAAGTGAATATTTCTATCTGATTGCTAAGAACTTACAGAATATAGGGAAATAATAGAAAGTGATAGAACTAAAATAAAGAAGTAGAGATGACAAAGATAAGGAGAAGAAAGGAAATACTTACAACTGTGTGAGTGATGAAGCTTCCAGCTCGTGAGTGTCTTCAATACCTGCACACAAGAGGGAGAGAGAAATTGTTGGGTGGCTGTATAGGGGCCTGCCTCAGTTAGACCCTGTTTTGGTGTTCCCACCTCCACAGACAACTAGATAGATAGAGAGAAAATTAGAAATGAAGTAAAGAGCACTAAAGCACTACAAAATAGTGTTATGCTACTAAACCAAGTAATAGTTGAGAGGAGTGAAAGCTTACCACCTCCACTAAGAGTACTCAAGGCTTCTTGGGGGAGAAAATGAGAGGAACTCAAGCCTCTGTTGCAATGGTGTTTTGTTCCACACTTGCTCTACTGAAGTGGCATAGTGTTGATGTTGCTATTGTGAAGTGTAAAGTGTTTGGAGACTGAAGAGATGGTGAAGAAGCTACTTAGAGCTTGTGGAGAGATTGTGGATGAAGTAAAGAAGTGGTGAAGAGATGTATAGAAGGTGGAAGAAGTTATGAATAGATGGTAGAAGATCTGAAATGCTTGCTCAAGGGATGAATATGAAGAAAAGATGAAGAGAAATGACCATATTCAGGTTCATCAGCCAAGGAGGGCATTACAAATTGGCCCCCAATGGGAAGTGTAACACCTCTGTAGGCTCTAGACATGAGAATCTATCAAGGATGTCTACACACCATGTAGACGTCTGCGTGTTGTGTGAGTGTCCCTGAAAGAAACGCCTCCACAGACACTCAAAACAAGCACCAAGTGTGATGCAAGTAGTGGGATTAGGTGGAATTAAGCCTCCGAACTTGGTTATCTAAAGTGGATAAAGGAAAAAAGGGGATTTGCACATGGGGTGCAAATTCACTCTTATACATTTTCCCCCCACTTTAGCGAGCACAAATACTGATGAGTGCTCGGTAAAGTAGATCAAGAACGAGTAGGGTTAGAAATGTATACCTGAACCATCGAGGAAGCAGATCATGATTTGGAAAACCTGAGAGTGCAGGTTCAAAAGAGGACTTCGTAGTTCTGCAAAACTATGAAGCTGAAGAAAGAGCATATACTCAAGATGAAGATGCAGATCTTTGATCTGGTATATACAAGTGAGAAGAGAAAGATAGAAATGAACAAAGCGCATGGTGAAAGAAAAAACCACTCATGAGTAGAACCCACACCACGAAGTAGGAGTGGATAAAGCAATCCCCACTCGAGGAGGAAACCTGTATCACCAAAAATCCCGTGGTGAAAGAAAAACCTGTTGAGGAGTAGAACCCGCAACACAAAAGAGGTGATAAAAGAAAACCCTGCTCAAGGAGGAAACCCATATCACCCAATGCAAAGGAGATCTATAGGTTCTTGGTTCTGCAGAGAGGTACCCCCCAAGATCTCTCACATGGAGGAAACCCAAAAAAGCGGGCTCTACAGAGTCATGAAGTGGCAACACTTCTACTCGTAGATAGAGCATGTCAAAAGTGGTGACATGTCTACCCACAGATAGAACATGTCAAAAGCGGTGACACGTCTACCCTCAGATAGAGTGTGTATAAAGTGAAAACATCTCTACTTGCAAATAGAGCGTGTATAAAGTGGTGACATGTTTACCCAAAGATAAAACATGTCAAAAAGCGGCGACATGTCTACCCGCAAATAGAACATGTAAAAAAGTTGTCGATCACACAGACCGTAAAACATTCAAAGGGGTACCTTGGGAACCCTTCAAAAAGGAGAGGGTTCCACTCAAGGGACACGTTGTTTGAAAAATGAGGTCTAGTCAAGTTTCCCCCAAGCTAGACACAAAGTTATGAAATAGGTCTACTCGAGCTGCCCCCAAGCTAGACGCTAATGAATTCATTTGAGATAAAATATTTTAAAGGGGGTCACTTGGGAACCCTTCAAAAGGAAGAGGGGTCCACTTAAGGGATGCTTCATTTGAAATACATAGTGAAGAGAGGGGGGTCCTTAAGAAGGACACACATCTCCAAAACAAATTATCACTGCCCCCAACATATAGGGGAGGAGAACCATGCAAAATACTAAGAGCATGTAGGATAGAGGTAAACTTTGATATCACTTGTCATGCAAAGAAAAGTCAGGTGCGTTAATCAAACGGGAGTTTGATGGCACCTGAATCAAGAAGTTGTTGTATGTTAACCTTCAAGGCCTTAGATTCACTAGTGGAATGGCTAGGAACTTGATGGTATGCACAAAAAGAATGTTCTCCTTTATCATGTTTGTGAGATTTCTTGTGTGTAGGAGAAGGAAGAGTGATTAAGCAGGCTTTTAGAAGCCACAACAAAATTCACTCTTGCTTAGATAAAGAATGAGAAGCAGGAAGCAACCCTTTCTCTTGTGGAGAAAATTTTGACTGCTCACAAGAAGGAGAAGGAATGAAGATAGAAGACAAAGGAGTAGGATCTCCATAGAGAGCATTATTCTGACAACGGGGATTATGCCTCTTTACGAGATCACCATCATCCTTCTTGACAGGGTTACAAATGTTAACCTCTTTAACAAAAGTGTGATCATCTTCCTCAGAAGGAGGATCAACACCAAGAACATTACAATTTGCATTCACCTTACCTCACGATACAAAAGAGTAACCATCTTCGATAATGGGTTTAGATGATGTTATTAGAAGGTCTAAGTGGATCGGGTCAACTTTATATTCTTGGATGAAGGAATCTGTAAAGTCTAAAGAAACCCAATCATCACCAAGACATGTATTCCTTTGAGAAGAGGTAGAAGGAGCACACATAAGACTCCTTGCTTCAGAAGGATCTTCCGTAGGGACATTTATCTCGAGAGTACCCTTTGTAGTAGGTACTGCTGGAGTAAACATCAACACACTAGAAGACAATGAAGGAATAAGAGTAGGCACAACCGAAGCTCGACCAACAACTGCCATCTCACATAAGTGCATAGCATCAGGGTCAGCCTTGACTGTGACTACTTTATTGTTAGCAATGAACTTAATAGATTTATGCAAGGTAGACGGGACTGCACCCATAGCATGAATCCACGACCTACCAAGAAGAAGGTTATATGGTAATTTTTCTGACATAAAATATACAAGGGTAGGTACAGTAATAGGTCCAAGCTATAAAGGTAATACTATCATACTTAGAGCTTTCCGTACAACATTATCAAACCCATGAATAACAACAAAAGAAGTATTAAGAGAATACGAATCAACATTAATCTTAGGAAATAGATCGATGTTGCATACATTGAGTGTCGAACCAGCGTCAACGAGAGTACGCCTAATTCTAATGTTATTAATATTAACTATAATCATTAGAGGATCCACTTTCTTCTGTACTTTCAGAGGTGAGAGTTCCTATGGGTAGAACGCAATATTCGGTGAATCCGCACGGATATACGCCATCAATGCATTAGTGTCTGTTAGCCTAGTGAAAGAAGGAAAGAGGATCTTTTGTAAGGCTTCCTGAAGCATACCTTGATAAACTAGATTAGACTAAAGCAAGTCCCATAGTGAGATCTTATCCATAGTAACACGAGGTTGCTCAACAAGATCATAATCACTAGGTGCTTGAAGAAGGTTTGGTTGTTTATTCGTTCTATTTTCATAAGTATGGGCTACCGCTCTATAAGAGGGAGCCTTAGGAAAATCAGGAGAGTTACTATCAAATGGAACACCATCGATAGAAAAAACCCTTTTAGGAGAAGGACTAGCTAGAGTCACGTAAACGATTGGTCTCTTAGGCCTTTGAGGGGCAACAAAGACATAGATTACATTTACAGAATCATCACAACTAGTAGAACAATTATTTGAATACATATTCTCAACATCAATCTAAACAGGATCAAATGTGGAATAGCTATTTGAAGGAACATTCTCAACATCGATCCATGGAGAATCAAATGTGGAAGGAGGTTCATCATTTGCTAATGCATCATCTCTAGAAGAGAGTGCATTGGAATGAAGGGAAGGTAAGGTAATGTTAAGAAAGGTATCAATGATTTCATCTTCTTGTAACAAAATATCCTTCGAAGTAGGAGAAATCTCATGAGAAGGATCAAAGACACCAAGTGACATAGGTAAAACCAAGTCACCATCACATGCATTAAATAGAATATCATTTACATTTTGAACAAAGTTAGATACATAACCAATAAAAGAAGATATTAAATCGATTACAATTTTTTTGGTATTTTCTATGTTTTAGTAAATCACATTTTCAAAGGTCTTCAAAGCAAAATTTGAGGCCGAAACTTGCGTCAGTCCCTAAAATTCAACTACCAAAGGCACTAGTATTTTAGGGACTAAACAAGTTCTCTAGGACACCTTTCCAACGGTGCAAATGGTTCTGAATTCCGAGCACCGAGTCAAAAGTTATGACCCCATCAAGTAGGGGTAAATAAATTCCTAGTTTTTCAAAGAACACTATTCTTCACATTGGGTTCACCAAAATGTGATATAGGGAGATTCACTACTCATGAATTCTCTTCATTTAGAGAGCCTCATGAGGCGAACTTCCCTATACTACCTCAATGGAATGACAATGGAAGTTGTAGATTCTGAAAGAGCAGGTCACAAATTTTTTGGACAAACTGACAAGCTCTCGGCCAAAGGATGTTAGCACAGAAAATAGACGACAGCACGACGTGCTATCATCCCATAGGCGTGTTGGCATCTCGTACGGACCAGAGAATGAGAATGTATCAGAAAATAGCAAAGTGAATGCTTCTATCTGATTGCTAAGAACTTACAGAATATTGGGAAATAACAAAAAGTGATAGAACTGAAATAAAGAAGTAGAGATGACAAAGATAAGGAGAAGAAAGGACATAATTACAACCATGCGAGTGATGAAGCTTCCAACTTGTGAGTGTCTTCAATACCTATACGCAAGAGGGAGAGAGAAATTGTTGGGTGGCTCTATAGGGGCCTGCCTCAATTAGACCCCGTTTTGGTGTTCCCACCTCCACAGACAACCAAATAGATAGAGAGAAAAGTAGAAATGAAGTAAAGACCACTAAAGTACTACAAAACAATGTTATGCTACTCAACCAAGTAATAGAGGAGAGGAGTGAAATCCTACCACCTCCACCAAGAGCACTCAAGGCTACTTGGGGGAGAAAATGAGAGGAACTCAAGCCTCTGCTGCAATGGTGTTTTGTTCCACACTTGCTCTACTGAAGTGGTGGAGTTTTGATGTTGTTGTTGTGAAGTGTAAAGTGTTTGGAGATTGAAGAGATGGTGAAGCTGCTTAGAGCTTGTGGAGAGATTGTGGATGCAGTCCAAAAGTAGTGAAGAGATGTATAGAAGGTGGAAGAAGATCTGAAGAGATGGTAGAAGAGATGAAATTCTTTCTCAAGGGATGAATATGAAGAAAAGATGAAGAGAAACGACCATATTTAGGTCGGTTGGCCAAGGAGGGCATTACAAATTGACCCCCAATGGGAAGTGTCAGGCTCCAGACGCGGGAATCTGTTAGGGACGTAAGCACGCCGCGCAGGCGTCCCTAAAAGAAACACCTCCACTGACGCTCAAAATAGGTACCAAGTGTGATGCAAGCAGCGGGCTTAGGTGGAATTAAGCCTCCGAACTTGGTTATCTAAAGTGGATAAAGGAAAAAAAGGGATTTTCACATGGGGTGCAAATTCACTCTTATACACTATCCCATCTAGAAATTTTGTCTTTCCCTTGTCTTCCTCTTTCAAGCTAAACTTCTTTCCACCAAATGCTTGCATGGCCTTTCAGCTTCATTTTTACAAACCTCACTCCATGAGGGTCTTCAATCTCTTCAAACTCAAAAAACTCTTCCATGTCAATAATCCATTCTATCAACTCTTCTAGATTTAAATTTCCATTAAAGGTTGAAACCTCCATTTTTGGTCTCTTTCCAAAGCTTGATATTTCCTTCAACAACCTAACTTCTCCAAGATCCATTTGTTCTTGTTCTTCCTCTTCCTCTTCCTCTTCCTCTTCCTCTTCCTCTTCCTCTTCCTCTTCCTCTTCCTCTTCCTCTTCCTCTTCTATTTCATCTTCACTATCATTCCTTTCTCTATGCACTCCTCTCCTGCGAATATCTTCCTACATAGCTTCCATTTTCTTTCTAAGGGTTATAATTTCATCTCTAGGAGGATCTCTTCCTCCAACACCTCTGCTTCTACCTCTACCACGGTTGGAAATTCTTGGAGGCATTTTGATCTTCACCCACAACTCATAGGTCCTACTACAAACTGTCTCTCTTTGGCACTTTGTTTACAAACTCAAGATAACCTGCTCTGATGCCACTGATGTAAAAAGGAGACTCTCCCCTTTGAATAAGATCACAAAACCTCACAATTCGAATAATATCATGAAACCTCACAAAATACAAGAAAATGTTGTAAATACATAATATGAATAGAAACCAGGAAGAGAAAACCTGCAACTTGTATTAATGTCAAACACACAAAAGATTACAAATATTTGAAGCTCATGGGCTCCTCTACAATCTTACATGCAACACCTACAACAAACTTTTCATCAACATTCCCGTGCTATTTTTGGAAGGTATGCTAATCTTTCCTCCTTCAGCAATGCACCACTATCAAGCTCCCCATCTTCCTTGGTAGATTCTACTAGATATTATCCTATCTTGCATCGAGCTGCAAAAACTTTAATTCTGGTGCTGAGAATTTTATTTCATACTTTTCCTAAAAAACCCTAAGATCAGATATGCAATCAATGCATTCGACTGTCCATTCGATTTGATCTCGATTCTTGTCCCTGCGATCATCTGAACTACTACCCTATGCATCAAATCTCATTACAAGTGTTGTTGAAATAGATAGAGCATTTAATTCTCATTTCCATGTTAGTTACCAGTAGAAACCCTTACTCACACTGTCATAGCTGTTTCAGATTTCTATCTTTGAATTCTAGTCATCAATCATCTTCTTTCACACCTTGATCTTGCACTTTCCATTCATAGTTACAACTTTAAATTATGACCGTTTGATAAGCGGTCATTTAAATCTCCTCCCTTTGATCTTGTCCTTCATACACTGCTTGGCATATGTGGGGTCCACCAAGACATGTGTCCAAATTTTGTACACCTCACGAGCTTAGATAATGGGCCCACACAAACCTTGTGAGGTTTGTGGGCTATTGCCATTTGTCATCCACATCACTGCCACACAACTCACAATAATTATGTGAGTCAATATATCAAGAAATCACTTATGCCACTTGTCAGCCTTCGTCACAATCCTATTGGGTCCTACTAGGTACACTGTGGGCACCGTCAGATATTTCTCGTTCAATCTCCACCATTTTTCACTAGCTCCACGGGTCTTGATTGGGTCCCATTAAATTCTCAGCGGGGTATGTGGGCCACTGCCACATATACACCATTGATGTTACCTTCCACTAACTTTGTATGCCGCCCTCACAAGTCCCACCATATGCCTATTGTTCAGTCGCCAAAAACTTGAACTTTAGAACCTCTTGTCAGAGGTTGCAAAGTTTTGAAAACCCATGACATGCCAACAACAAAGAGATTGCTAAGTCAAAAGGTTTGAAAAATCTAGAACCCCACAACATAGGTTAGGAAAACTTGAATTCCAGTGACTCCTCTCCACCTTGGCCCTTATTGAGATCAAACAAAGTAAAATAAAATAAAATAAAATATTTTTGGTGATGCAGGATTGTTAGTACGCCATGGATGCTCCTGCATCAAATTTTTAGTCTACCTAAGACTTGTTATATATTTTGAAGATGTTCCTTTCATTACATTCGTATTGTGTAAACAACAAAAGGTTTTCATTACAATCATATTGTTTGTATAATCAGAGGTTGGAAAACACAAGGCATTAAGAAACCTGCAATACATATAGTGTTGTAAAACCCTCTATATATAAGAACCCAATTGGTTGGTAACCCCTCAACTAAATATGGTTATTTTTATGTATCCCCCGATTGCAACTCCCCAAATTCTCCACCCTTCAGCTTTGTACAAGATCAACAAAGTAACTCACAATCCACTGTGTTTTCCTACCTGCCTATATTTTAATGATATGAGGAAATCCAAACACAATTCATACTATAAGTAATAGTTTTGGTAAATTTTCAAGGTGCATTTTTTTTACATTGGTATTGTAAGGTTTTCATTACAATAATTTTGTCTATTTATAATTCAAGGTTGGAAACACTAGGTGTTAATGAACCTGATATCTTCTTAATGCTTCAGGAGGTAGTGGGTACTAGAATGTATGAAATAAATAAGGAAACATCTGTAAAAACACTTGAAAAGAAGCAAACCAATGTGTATGAGATATATAATGTATTGAATGAAGAGATTCTTCCTACTCTTGCGAATTTGACGAAGGAGCATTTGAGGTATGTGCAATGGGAAAATGACAATGCAAAATTGGAGGCAACAGGTACTAGAATGTATGAAATGACAAAGGAATTTGTTGTAGAAATACTTGAAAAGAAGTAGTCCAAATTGAATGAGATAGATATTGTATTGATTGAAGATACTTAGTGCTATTGAGAAGTTGAGGAAGGTGCATGTGCAGTATACACAATGGGCATATGGAAATGTAGAACTTGAGCAACAAGTAGTAGAATGTATGTAATGAAAAAGGAATCTGCTCTAAAAACACTTGAAAAGAAGCAGACCAAAGTGAATAAGATAGATAATGTATCAACTGATGAGATTATTCTTGCACTTGACAACTTGACGAAGGAGCATTTTGTAGTATTTGCAATGGGAAAATGCAATGCAAAAGTGGATAGTCAAGAAAAGAAAAGAAAAGAAATTGAGAGATGATGCTATAAGTGAAGTTGAACAAATGAAGTCAAAGATTCTTTAACTTAATAATTCCATGGAACAAATAGAATTCAAAATACATGATAATGAAAAGAAAAAAATAGATCTTAGAGTAGAAAAAGGAAATTAGTTGGCTAGAGACATGAACGCCCAATGTGAAAAGGTAGACAAGTTTTGTAAATAACTTATCAAACATAAAATATTTGCATTCTCTAATCAGAAAGACACTCTCAAAGTTGAGCAAAGCATGACTGCAAGCTACACAAAAGTATTGAAGACATTCAAAACTGTATCAAAAAAATGGATGGTGATGTCCTAAGGGATAATGAGGGAGAAACTACTGCAAAGCTTAAAATAAAAGATATGAAATAGAAGGTAGAAGCTCATGAAAAGGAATGCCAGGGGGGTGATAACAGGTAATAGCAGTGGAGATGAGGAAAAATGTGTGACTGGTTAAGTTGCAGATGAAAAAGTAATAGTTGGAACTGTTGAAGCTAAAGTAAGACAACATAAACACTACAATTAACTACTTGGAAAAGATTTATAATCAAAATAAAGGGAGTTTAATTAATGGTGTTGACACACAACTGCAATATAAAAGACATGAATTTGAAAAAATAAACACAACAATGGAATGTGTGATTTTCAAGACATTCATACTATTTTATAACATTTCATGTTGAAAAAATGTAGGTGTTAACAAGCAAGCAACCCATCGTGAGACAACCCTTTACATTTAAACAAGGAGATTCAAATAACTGAAAACCACCATTGTGTTTTCCAAATTACAATTATTTTGTGCACTTTTTTTTTCAATCACGCAAAATTTAAACACAACAGTGGAATGTGTGATTTTCATGACATTCATTCTATTTTGTAACATTCCATGTTGCAAAATTGTAGGTGTTAAGAAGTGAGAAACCCACCGTGAGACAACCCTTTACATTTAAACAAGGAGATTCAAATAACTAAAAACCAACGTTGTGTTTTCCAAATTACAATTATTTTGTGCAATTTTTTTTCAATCATGCAATTTTTTTTTAGATTGTAGGAATTGGGTAGCACGACCCCCTATAAACTACAATGTGCTTGGTAAATTTTTTAACGTGACCAGCGGCACTGGCGCGACACGCCCTCCGATACCACAAAGGTGGGGGAGACTAGACCTCGTGACCAACCTTCTACAATAGGATATATTTAGCCAACCGAGCTAGGGCCCCAACCATGAGACATTCATTCTATTAGAAAACACTAGGTGTTAAGAAACAAGCAACCCATATAGTGTTGTAAAACCCTTTGCAACCTAATTGGTTAGCACCCCTCTCCTTGAATTGGTTGGTTTTCTCCTCCAACTCCACATGCACTCCAAACTTCAGCTTACAACATGCAGACTGCAAAAAAGCACCTCAATTTGGTTGGTTTTCTCCTCCAACTCCTCCACGTGTACTCCAACCTTCAGCTTACAATGTGCAGACTGCAAAAAAACACCTCAATTTGGTCGATTTTCTCCTCCAACTCCTCCACGTGCACTCCAACCTTTAGCTTTCAACGTGCAGATTGGAAAATCATCGTGTTTTCACCCTTCTTTATCCAAACCAAAAATGCACACATCAGTCTGTCTCCAATTTTCTTGCGCTAGAAAAAATATTTAAAAATGAAACTTTATTCGCAAGGCACATGACCCAGTTGTATCAATTGGAAGGAGGTAGGAAAATTGACCTAACGACACCATTAAATCCTACCTACCATTTCCTGGACATTTGGTCTTGTTTGCCAATTTCATCACTTTTATCCCTCATTTGGCAGGTCTCGCACTACGCCATCTCATCATGTTATGTATGTTTCCATGTATGTTTTTATGTATGCTTTTATGTATTTTTGTATGTGCATAGGTGTATTTTTTCTAGACTTTATCCATCTCCATCATAATCTATGGAAAATAATAAAAATAAAAAAATTGTAGTTTGTTTTGGAACTAAGTTCAAATTTAAGCATAATTCATGCCCTTTTCAATCCATAGTTTATGAGCATTGGGAAGCCATTTTGAGATCTATTTATCAAGAGGTGGGAAGTTTGGTCAAATTTAAGTTCTTGGTCACATTATGGTCAAGGAGCTCCACATCTTTTGTCCCTTGGTCATGTCGACCCCTAGGCATATGGTTCTTTTCAACCTGAATAGGTTTAAAACTTAGACCTTGGGGCTTTAGCCACCTACACCTAGTGCTTGGTCACCTATGTGACTAGAGGTTGAGGATAAGGGGCTTTAAGCCCCGCCTCTATCCATCCAATTTTTATAAAAAAAAAAATTACGGTCAAAACACAATAATTTTTATAATTTTTATCAATTTTTTAAAATTTTATAGGCATTAGAAAGATGACTCTATTTCCAATCTAGTGGTGTAGGTAGTTTTTCAAATTTTTCTCCAAATTTCAAGTATAAGCCTGTAAAGTCAACTTTTATTTTGTAGCTTCAATTGGCCATATCTTTTGCATTTTTATCATTTTTTTTTTAAATCAAAAAAATCCAAAAAATATATTTTTGCAATTTATCTTTTTGTAGGACTTATTGTTTTTTGTTTTTTACTGACTTTTGTGTGTACGTATTTTCATGATTTCAAGACATCAATCTTGTAAACTACTAACTGAAGTTGTTTTGCAAGATATTTTGATGAAGAAATTGTTAGATACACTTTATTTTTTTGTGTTCTTTGTTTTCTTTTGTTTTTCACTCTTGAAATTGAGTTAAAATTTACTTCCCATTTTGGTTTGGGTTAATTTACAAGTGTATTTTAAGCCCCAAGCATACTTACACATGCTCTCCTCTTGCACCTTAGGGTGATCTTAAGGATAAAAAATAAGTGTTGTATTGATTTTTTTAGGGGGGTTTCTTGGGGATTTCATCACCCCAAGGAATGACCTCAACTCTAGTATTTCAATGGAGTATAAATAGTGCAGTGTGAATTGAAAGAAACGCCTCTTAAAATTAGTTTTTTTTTCAAGCAGGCTAAGCCCCAATACCTTGAGGAAGTGAAGGAGAAGGATTGGTTACCCTCTTCTCCTATTTTTTTACTTTCTTTCACTTTAAAATTCATGGATTAGGCCTCATGTACCCTTGTGGTATTTAGAGGATACACCTAGATAAGCCTTGTACAACCTAGTTTAATACCTTTCGACTATTGCTTGTTGTGATGCAGGGTATATTATCATGCTTGAAGATACTCACCATGTACCTTCTTGTGTTGACATAGAATATATTCCTTGATTGGGCCTTGTCCTTTCAATGTAAGGGGTGTAGAGGTGGTACATGACCTTTGCATACCCTAGTTATCCACTCACTTGAAGGTATTTTATCATGTGGGCCCATAATAAGTTAACACACCCTTTTTGAATAAATATAGGCTTATTATTATGTCTTCTTGTTTGAGTGTTGTACATACCAAGTTCATGTTTTTAAACCTTTATATCTAAGTTTGAGTCAAGTCTACTTTGAAGCCTTTTCTTGTTTGGAAATATTTTCCAATTGGTATTCTTTTGAAACATAAAACTAAAGCTAACTTTAAGATAGCCATTAATTTTCAATCTTAATAAAAACTATACTTAGCCTTAATCATCACTAAATATGTAGTCTAATACCCTTCCTCATCAAACCATTTCCTTATCCACTTCACCTTCATCTATTTTGATCATAGCCTTTATTCCTTCATACATTATCCATATTTTGACTTGCTCAAATTATCCATCCATAACACCTTGAGTACAAAGTACACATAATTTTGTCACTCATTATACCATTGGTCATAATATTAGTTACCTTTGAGTCACATCCAAGAGAACACTAGGATACCCTTGATCATCATATCATCATCATCATCTTTTACCCACATCATCCTCATAGTCCATACCCATAATTAATCCATATCAACCCTTGGTCATAGTTGAAATAATCAATTTTGAATCTCATAATCAAAATCATTAATTTAGTCCAAACTTTGATAACTTTAATCATCATAAGTCCCATTTTTTAATCCTTAGAAACTCTATACCAATTCATAGATTCCAAATAAAATTTATAATCAAGTCATCCTAAGATCCAAATGTGTAGACTTAAACTACAATATAAGTTTAGTAATTCAAATCCACATAGTCCACCTAATCATCTATTCCTATTCTTGGGGTCATCCTAATCATCCAAGTCATCCATACATGTATTCCATCTAATTCATATCAATTCCACCATAAGGTTATCCTTTTGATATAGTCACTGTAAGTTAAAGAAATCCAAAATCCAAATCATACAAATTTTGAGAATCCAAGGACCTAACTAAAATGATGAATCCATATCCCACACAAGTAAAGAACAAACTCATAATCAAAGCAAGATAAAATATCACAATCAAGGGAAATCCAACACCATGAGCCCTCTAGATGAAATCCTTTTCACACATCAAGTCAAGTGTAATAATGGAATTATCCATCAACCAAAATATGATCCTTATGATGATGAGGATGGTATTGTCTACCAACCTGAATATAATCCATATTATGATGAGGATGGTCTTGTCTACGAACTTGAATATGATCCTTATAATGATGAGGACAATCCTATCAATCAATTTGAATATGATGCTTATGATGACGAGGATGGCCTTGTCTACCAACTTAAATATGATCCTAAACAAACAATTTTTGTTGTTCTATGTACTTCTCTTGCACTCTTAAGTTTTTTCACCTAAAAGGAGAGAGATAGACCCCAAAAACTATGGTGGTTCACTCAAACTAAGGTATGTATGATGTAATTATGATTAAATTCAATGATCTAGATGTAACAAAGTGATGAAATTGATTGATTATGAATGCAAAACTAATGAAATATGCAATGTTTGAAAACATAATGACATTTTCAAAAGGCATAAAAGGATGGAAAAAATGAAAATATAACTAAACAAAAAGTTGTAACTTATAATATGTGCACCTATAAGACTGATGAAGACTAGAAACCACTCTGAAAATTTGGAACAGTTGACTTTTTGGCTGACTGGGACTCATTCGCCACCCTGGGCGAATTAGTCCTAGGTCAGGGTTTTCTGCCCAAAAACTATTTTCTACTAAATGGGTACTGGAATATGCATTTAACTCTGACAACCACCTCCAGTGGGACTCATTTTTCATCCATGGTGAATTAGTCCTTTTTCAATTTTCTGTAAATTCAAATCCTAGATCTATACCTTGTCACCTGCACAACACTTCTTGTTGGAAACCCAAATATGAATCTTGGAAAATACCTACAAAAAAACTTAAAATTTGTTGTCTAATGGGTGGTTTTCCTTGGTCAAACCCCTAATTGGGTAATCAAACCTTGAATGGATAAAAATCTGCATAAAACCCTAGCCTTAAGTGTGTCAAAGACTAGGAAATTATGAAGTATGACAAAACCCTATTCTAATGTGCTAGAATAAGATGAAAAAATGTGATTTGAATGATGCAAGACTTCAATCCTAGAAACCATACAACATATAAAATGGATGTAAATGACATGCAAATGTAATGCAAACCTTAAATCTAAAGATAGAGAGAAAATGGAAGATGGAATCACTTTAAAAACAAGTCTTTAAGTGTGATTTGATGGCTAGTTGCATCTCCTCAACCTAGATTTCTCCATGATTCTCCATATGAATCCATCATCAACCCTTTTCAATGTTTAATCTTGAACAAAAAGTGAGCTTGAAGACCTACAAAAACCCTAGTTTTCTACCCTAAAGCTTCAACTTTGCTATAGAAAAATGCTAATGAAACTCATTGTGGAAGACTCTTGATACTTGACTTTTGATTTTCTTTGTAAAAATGACTAAGAGATGTGAAAAATGACCTAAAATGTGTATTTATAGGAATCAACACCTAATTTTCCCATTATTTAGACCTAAGAGGCCAACATCCACTGAAAAATTGAATTGAATTGATTGAATTCCCACTCAAAATTGAATTTTTCCCCAAAAGGTACTCATTCGCCACCCTTGGCAAATGGGTACCACTAGAGGGGACTCATTTGCCACCCTTGGTGAATGGGTCCCACTAGAGGGGACTCATTCACCCAAGGTGGTGAATGGGTCCCACTAGTGGTTTTTGGAGGTGGGTTTTTGGGATATGAGTGAATTAAGTGTTGTTTGTTGGGATGTAGATGATTTTTAAGTGAAACAGGCCTCTAGATAAAAAATAATGGGTCTTAGGGGCCTATAAATTTTGTTTTGAAGAATGAATAATGTAGGGGCACTCAAAATTAGGTCCAAATTAAGCGTGAAATTGTGTCTTTTCTTAAGAGTTTCCAATTTTCTATGCCACATATCCTTAGGATGATGAGGATGGTCTTTTCTATAAACCTAAATATGATCCATATAATGAAGATGATGATCTAGTCTACCAATTTGAATATGAACCTTATGATATTGATGATAACATTGACCAATACACCATTGATGAGATCCTTATGAACCATATTGCCATATATTCCATACACTCCACCATCAACTCCCATATCCCCCAAAACCAAGGCCTCCCAAATACTAGTCACCTCATGAACCAACATGAAACATCTATTACTCGTCCTTATCCACCTTTGGCAAGGAAATACTATCCTAGAACAATATCCCCCATCACCCCAATCCATGTCATTCAATTCCTCTTCACCTAAATCATTTAGATCATCCACATTTTCCAAATAATTTGCATCCACCTCTTCCAAATCATTATCACCCAGGTCATTTGATTCCTCCAAATCTTCTATAAGCTCCACATAACCCTCACCCAAGTTCTCCAACCAATCCAAGATAGATTCCACTCATTCATGGGATATTAACTATTCCCATCCATCTAATAGATATTTTTCCAAAAACCACTCACATGGGATAAACAACAAAACAATAAATCTAATAAATTCATGTCCACAACACTTATCTATGAGTATCCTACCACTATTCCTATCCTAGATCAAATATCGTCAAACACTACCATTTCCTTGAGTCAACCCACATGAGAAGATCAACCTAAACATTTCATGAAGTTCAAAAAAGCCAAAAGATCAAAAATACATAAGTGTCATAAGGTCCAAAACTATCCCACTAGTCTAAGCATACTATTACATGTGAAATTAGGAACATACATCAAAATCCTAGTTGATATAAGGAAAATCAAAGCAAAATAAAGCGTACCCATCTTTTCTAAGAAGGAACTAAGGCTATGAAGAGCTTGCTTTAAATCATGTCACAACTTTCTCCCAATCAAATCAATATCAATTTATTGAGAAAGTCCCCATAAATGATCCTAATATTCATGTTAATCTGATCTTTGACCAAGATCCAATAGATGATCATGACACCCCTCACAATCCAATATTTGATCGAGATCCTATTTATGATAATGACATCCAAAATACAATCTTTGATCATGATCATACCATTAATCCCAAAATCCAAGATGATCCTTTAATCTACCTTTATCCTATCCATGACTATGAAATCAAAGATTATCGAATCCATACTCATGAAACTTCCATTTCCCAAGATCAGACACTTGCATCCATTGGCCACATAGATAGTCAAAAAAATGATATGGATCCCACCATGCATGTAAATTCACAAGACACAATTGAACACATTGAGAATATCATTGATCAAGATACTATAATTATAAATAAGGAGAAAATACAATCATCCTACAAGATAGGTTCAACCACCTTCATACAGTTTGACCTTCTTACAAAAGAGCGAATAAACCTCTCTCCTAAGTCAAGGCTACCTAATGATAGATTTACATCATTTTTCAAAAGTGAAATGTATCATATGGAAAAAAAATATTTCAAAGTATGGGTTACAAAGGAAAAGGTTTAGGCCTTCATGAACAAGGAATTATAGAACCCATATTAGTATATGAAAATGATGGATATCAAGGTCTTGGAAACACATCTTCAAACAAGCACTCTAATGGTGGAAAGTTGAAGATATTTGGGGAAACCTCATCCAATAAAAACATCAAAATATAGACCATCTATAAATATTCAAAGAATCCTCTAGCCACTCATATTCTACCTACTTCTTCCATCCATAATCACAATCTACATTTGCAACATCCTAGACACATTGATAGGGACCAACAACATCATCCATTATACGAAGTGAATCATTCCCATGAAACAAAATATTGCTATCAACTACCAAATAAAAAGAAAATGCAAGCTCCATATCAAAATCAAAATGAATCTAAAAATAAATATCCACCCAACAATCAAGAAAAATGGAAAAAGGTAATATGGATCCCAACATAAAGCACATTGATGAATCCAATCAAAACAGGTCATCAAAAGCAATCCATAAATTACAAGTTTCATATTACATATAATAGGTGTGCACCACCTTCACAATTATCATGCAAAACTTCACTATCCAAAAAACATGTTTTTTCCAACCCTCAACCAAATCCTAAATCTAAATCTAAATTTACCAACCAATCCCAACATTCCTCGTTCCAATCAAAACCTCAAATCCCTAAATTAAAAATTCATAAATCCACATACCTACCTCTAAAATACCAATTATCACATCCACAATCTAAATCCCAATCCTCAACTCCACCATAAAAATCCATCTAACTTCATCCTAAATCCATTCCAAAACCTAAAATCCATCATATCCTAGCAAAAAAAACTTTACGAAAAGGGTTATGATAGCGCTCTACCAAAATTTTTATATTTGGACAAGGACAACCCAACTATCAAAGAGCATCATCATGATTGTGCATTGTATACTAGTGCCACAATCTTATCAAAGCAACTTTGCAAGGTAGGATACTATTGGCATGTCATGACCAAAGCATCCATACCAACTACATAATCTATTCATCAACGTGATACCTAAAGTCCAAAATTCCAAAAACATAGAAAAAGGAAAAAGTAAAAAAATAGTAAAGAGAAATAAATCCATACAATGGTAAAAACTACTTCTTGAGGCACCTTGGGAAAGTACCGTGATGAAAACCCATTCGTGGGCATCATGTGTAAATAAAATAGCTATATGAACCTTGAAATTGGGGGTAAGTTATATCATCCATTCCATCAAACCTATCCATCCTATCATGTCATTCCATCATATCCATCCATCATGTCCATTTATCCATGCCTCATCCATTGTTCCTACTCACATTGATCTTAACAATGATTGGGGGCACATGATGCATACTTTGGAAAAATCTTGACATAGTTGTCCTTTGCCCATACTCTATCTACCATCACTTAATTTACTACATATTATTACCTAATCCATATCTTGGATCAAGAAATATTAATCTTTTGTGATGTAGTTCTTGAACATATCCTCCTACATCCTTCCATCAATGCATATCCTCTCCATCCCATCCCACTCATCAACCATTCCATCCACACCAACATATCCTTGTCTCCAGGCTTGGATTATCCCTTTCCATTGGTTCCACAAATGAAAAACAAAAGTAGAAACTTATCCAAACATATCCCAATCTATAAGCATTATACCAAAGACACTTTTTCCATGTTGAATCCCTTAAATCCAAACATATCTCATCCAAAATATTGCATCCATCCAAAAACATCCATAAATTTGTTCCTTATCTGGCTACAAGTATTTCATCTATAATCAATCTAATCAATCATCAGCAAGATGTTTGTCCCAATATTTGCATTGTTTTTAGGATGCATCCTTCCCATATCAATAATGTTATCATCATCAATCAATCAATCAATCAATCAATCAATTGGTTTTTAGCTTGAACAAGGGAAATCTAATCCAATCCTCATCATCAATCCTTGTATTGAATCAATCCATCAAATCCCATCCATCCATCCCATACACCCTTGGCATCAACATATCATTAGATTCCAACTTATGTATTTTGTATGTTTTTTATTGCTTTCTTTCATGGTTTAGTGTTTGTTTATTTCCTATAGTCTTAGTGCTCCTACCATCACATCGTCATGGTGACCTTCATCCTTCATATGATGGCATGCCTACAACAACGTCTATATTGGATCACTATTCTCTTTGTAACGTCTTTTTTTATGAGTTATTCCATATACACATGACATATCATCATCATGATCCCATGTATCATGGTGCATACCACTAAGTGCTACAACAAAATAAAGGTTGCTCCTTGAATGTGAAGTTATTATGATAGCATGTATTCCTCTTCCATTACATCCTTTATCATTATCATCCATTTATCCATAATTCCAATCACATATCATTTTCATGCATTACATCCTTGTGAGATTTATCATCCAACATGTACATTAATTCAAATCCAATCCAATTATCATAGTAGGATTGATCAATGCGCCCAATCATTAGTCCATAATCAGTCCTATATTCATGGTATGTACATCATGCCAAAATTATATCTCTCAAGACATCTTTTAATCCTTTACTACACATATTTTTATCACCCTTTGTCCTTTCAAGATACCCATTGGGTTCCATTTCACCCAATAGTTCTCTTGATGGGGCATCCATTCCATCATCATCCCTAAGTGACTAGGGTAGCTTGTTGTTGAAGCTTCATTCCATCCCATCCTAATTTTTATTCTTCTTTGACATAACACCACTTAGTTCCATTGTATCAAAGAGGTGCAAAATGTAGATGTTGTGACTTGCACTCACATCCCATTTTATTTTTTGGAAAAATGGGTCTCCCTCATTTTTTCTTTTCTTTTTCTTTTTAATTTTTCTTCTCCTTCTTTTCCTCCTTTTTTCTCCTTTCTTTCCTTGGTCCCTTTTTCCTTTCTTGCCTTCCTTTTTTCTTTCCCTTTGTGTTTTTCTTGCTTGTCAAAGTTTTGGGATCCTCAAGAATGGTATGCCATCTTTGTCAATCCCAACCCCAAATGTTTGTTCGATGTCGTTGTTCTCCACATTTATTTTTTCATCTTTGGGATTTCCTTTGTCAAGATACTTAGCTTGCAACATTCTTGATCTCAAAGATTTGACAGTGATGAAATCTTGTCATTTTGTTTATCCCACCTATTAGAGCATTTAATGGCACCACCCAACATCATTTATTGAACATTTATGAGGCGTAATAAGTTGGTTTAAAATAAAAAATAAGGATTTAATCCTTGTTTATGAATGACCAAATGAAAAAATAAGAAATCTCTACAATTTCCTCCCCCATCTATAATTTTGACTTGTCGATTGCTCTAATTGCTTTGTATTTTCCTAGTTCATGGTGGTGTGCATGTGTCCTTCACTATTGCATGTGAAGGAATATGAAATAATCAATATTTTTGAATCTTGATTCTCAAAGAAAAAGAGGTGTTTATTAGGAATCAAATGTTGTAGTTTCATTGTACCATCTAAAGAAATCTACAGAAGATAACCTTTATTTTTGAATCTTGATTCCCAACACTTAATGAAATTTATTTGAACCATATCATATATCGATGATTGGGTGCATGTATTAACAATCAATATCTTTAGGAATACGAGTTAATCTATATGCCCGAACCTCGATGCCTGACGATTATCTAATTAATGATAGGTATTTATTAGAATCAAATACTAAGCTTCTCCCTTAAACTATTGCACCTAATAAGAATTAAGGAGTACACAAAAGAATCAATCCTCGATTCATGACGAATCATAGTAATGAGAACATCCTTTTCAAAATCAATGTTTGGATCAATGTTTTAATTGCTTAGTACTTTTGGCAAGAGGTAGGAGGTATGACCAATTCTCGATCCTCGAAAAACTTGAAGTTTTTCTTAAGTATGATTATAAAGGGAATTTTATCAATAATGCAATAGGAATCACCCATCTTCAAGACACATCAGAGATGCTATTTCATGAATTTTGATTATTTCCTTTAAAGTTTCTGATGGATGGTATTTTCATATATAGGTGACATGTTGAAAGAAGGTGCAAGATGAAGTACTAATATAAAGGCTACCACCCCCCTTCTAAAATGTTCTCTTCATACACAAAGATTGGAGATACTAATCTAAGACACATAAAAATGGATGAATTTGATAAAAGGATTCATAATAAAGCTAAGAGGACAATCAAATCCACTTCTCTAGCCAGCTCTGAGTTAGTGGAAGAATTTTCTTTTCTAGTTTTAGTACATTACCCTGAGCTAGTATTGAATTGTGCTCAATACTATGATCACAAGCACAAGAGGATACTAGGTCCATTTGGAGAGGCGATCCTAGACATTAACATCTCCTAAGATAGTATTGACTTGTGCTCAATACTATGATCACAAGCTCATGAGGATACTAGCTCCATTTGGAGAGGTGATCCTAGACATTAGCTTTGACATGATCGAGAATGTATTCAAGATCCCTACCTCCTCCATATATAAACCCATTAATATGAAGAAGGTAGTGGACTATTTTGAGAAGAATGAAACAATCTATCTAAACCTTATCAATACCCAAATATTGCGTAACCCATGGAAGATGGCCCTCAAAATGGCTAGGGTGCACCATATGAGTGAATTCATGGAGGATATCAAAGATCAAATCAAGCTCTTGAGCAGAGTGCATGGCTATCCAAATGCTAGAGACTTTTTCCCTTGGATGTGTCGCTACATGTTTATTATAGATGATAAGAAAATTGATTGGGCTACAATAATCAGTGATACCCCATGAGAAACTTAAATATGTGCTATATAGTATGAATATTTACATGAATTCTTATCTAGTATGCTTGTTAGCCTACCAATTAACCTTTTTGGGACTCACAAGAAAAGGATCCGTATAGCTAGGAGAGGTAAAAATTTATGAGCACTACCCATAGTTAGAGCCAAATTCAAGTAACAAACACTATTGTGTGGTGAATGATACATTTTTATATGAAATCATTAGGAAACTAGAGAATGAGTTTTACAAAAGAATCTCCTTGGAGGCCATGACATAACTCAAGAATTGAGGGAATTGGTACATTCAATTTAAAATATTTACATACATTGGAGTGGCTGGTTTCCACAAGCCCCCCTCAAACTCCCAAGATATCCTTATGATAGGATAATCTTGTTGGAATTGTGTAGAAAATTTATTAAGATACATAAAATATTTTTTGGTAAACACAAGTCAAGGCATGATTTCTCTATAAAAATAGGTGTGTACTCCTGTGCTAGTATGCCAAATGTCAAGACTACAAATATTGAGTTGAAAATGTACACAATGAACTTGTAAAATGATCCAAGAGCTAAATTTGATCCCATGGAAATATTAGAAAGGTCATTGGTTCATTCTTCATGTATGAGCTTGATTTAGAAGACCATTGGGAAAATTGTGAGGAATAATTCAGAGTAATAATGAAAGACTACTATTGGTTGACAGTAGATATGATGCAAGCTTGTAATGTAGACAAAGTACCTAAGGACCTAAAAGAAAATTGAAAAGTTCTATATCCCATCTATAGTGGCCAAGGAATTTTTAATCAAATAATCTTCAATGTGAATTGATCCATCATAGAAGATGACAACATTGATACAAAGGGCAGTAAGTGTGAAGGCTTGTTCACAAAGATGGTTATTATCTCCATTTACTATGATGTAGTTACCTAAACCTCAACCTCAACAACAAAAGTCTAAGATAGGTGAAGGTTCATCTACTTCTACTACAAGGAAACAAAGACTATATTTCATAGCATCTAGATCAAGGAAGAGAAATGAAAAGGAAAGGATTGGTATAAAATCAAGTGAATAATATGTTGAGGAAGAAATTCCTCTAACAAGAAAAGGAGAAAGACTTTATCTTGAACCATATCCATGCAAAGAAATAGTTCACCCACTCCCTCATCTTCTCCTCCACATGAATCTCCTTTATCATCCCCTTCTCTAAGTCCTCCACACCAAAACCTTACCCCATCTACACCATCTCCCCACAACGTTATCCATATCATGTATCTCCAATTCCTCCTCCATCATCTCCACCACATTACCCTCCTCAAATACCTACTTATCTATTTCCTCCACCTCCTCCATCTCCTCCACATGATAATCCTCTTCCTCCTCCCCAAGAACATGAAATACCAGCACAAGAGGAAGGAGTGTAGAATAAGGAAGTAGCTAAGGAAGAATAAATCAAATAAGAAGAAGTTCAAGTAAAAGTGGTGATAGAAAGGAATGAAGAAGGAGAAATAGATCTCAATGGAGAAATTCATACTAAAGATGAAATAAGAGGAGGAAGAGAAATAGACATGGAGGGAAATGAGGTAGAGAAAGAACACAAAATTTATCAAGCCTCACACAATACTAAGGTTATTTCCTCTCCTCAATATGAAGTATCTTCAAACATCCCAGTGTGGTTAAACCATACCATATAGAAGAGAAAGAGAACATATGTGCAGGAACAAGAAGAGGAAAATATTACTTTCCTTGCAAAGGAATTTTAAGCCCTAGTAAGGAGAAGAAAAAGGTCATGAAGGTTGTCTACTATCACTATGGACAAGCAAGGAAAAAAAATAGCTCATATAGCCATCCCTCTAGTAGATAAGTTCAAATAAAATATACAACTCGAAGACTACCAAATGAGATAGTCAACAGGGTTCCCAAACCATAGAAAGGGAACAACAATCTCTATAGATGGTTGTCCACCATTTTTAAGATGATGTAGAAATATGAGAACACTAAAGAAGAATTGAAGTCTCAAGTGGCTCCTTTGAAAGCATGTGTGAATAATCTGATAGAACCCATTAATGTTGTTGCTTTTGAGCTAGTTTTACATAATGCATCGAAAGGAGAAGTCCTACATCCTACCCTGAGGGGTGGGTATTGCTAAGGAATGGAAAGATGATTTTATAACCTTAGCTAGCAGGATTTTGAGGAAATTAATAAAATATTATCAAATTAGTAATGAAGCTAGTTTGGCCCACCAAATTGAGGTGGAAATTGATGAGGATTTGATGGTATGGGAGGATTAAATCCCAAGTTTGCAAAAAATAAATGCCACTTCCTCAAAAGATTTGTTAGACAAAGCTATAATTGAAGAGAATGCTTAGGATAAACCAAAGGAATGGTTGAAGGCTACATAGTTGAGGGTAAAGACCCTAAATAAATATAAGCATAAATTAAAGAAGAACAAAAACTAGCCAAATAGGCTACGATAAAGATATAAAATTTTGTAGAAGGCTTGGAATGCACTTTTTGGGAAACATCATCGCTAGTCACCTCTCCCAGCAAAATGGTTAGAGAAATAGAAGGTTCTCTATAAGGTCAAATTACTTCTGAAACCATTGACTAAGCTATGGATAGAAAAGCAGAGTTGTGGCTTTCTAGGATGAGCTAGTCAGCTTCACTGAATTGCAAGAGAAGCTAGAGAATTCCACATTTTCACAAACTGTCAAGTTGTAATACCATCAGGTCCTTTGATGGATGTTATGAATGTTTTCATCATCACATTCTTTGATTGTTTTCCCAGTAAGGATTAATTGAAAATTTGAGTTTTGGTTTTATTTTGAATAAGTTTTGTAATAAAACAACTCAGAGATGGTAAGCTTCCAAATTGGCATACGTTAGAATTTTAGTTAAATCTCTTTCCAAATATATAAATGTTGGGACACATGAGTCTATTTATTTAGGGTTCTTGGTTATTGTAAAGGATCAAAAATTTTGTATTTGCAAAGAACATACATAATTTTAGCATGGAATTTCCTACTAAATTTTATCAAGCATTTCTATAAAATTAAAGGATTACACCTTGTTTGCATGCATATGGATCTTGATCTTTAGTGATGATATGGTTGTTTTATCTATCTGAATTGAGTAAATTGATGAAATTTGTTGTATTATTATGGTATTGAATAGAGTTTTGACTCGGATATGTGCATGTTTGATAGTGATCTGATTTGATATGACTTCAAAATCTTGAGATTGATTAATTTCTTTGAAGATTGTAATGGTTTTAATAGCAATTGCATGAATACAAGTTGATTTAGTAATGGTTATTGGGATCTTGTCTAACCACTCCAAATTTATAAATGAAATAAATCTTACTGTTTTCCATCTACTTTTAGTTCATACTTTATAATTATTGTTTAAACCCTCACTCTTTGTATTTTTATTCTATGATGTTTTAAATAGGTGAAATAGTATATAAATAATGTAGATTTACAAAAATTAATGTACTAATATGTAATTGGTTGTGATTTCAAAGAAATAAATATTTTTATTTCAGTTGCATGTCTTGAATGTATTTTCTAGAAAACCCAAATAATCTAGGCCCCTTGTTGAAACACGTTTACATCAACCACTTAGTTGCCCATCATAATCAAGACTTGAATCAAAAGAAACATTGGAGTAGGGAATCCTACTTTTCAAGAGGAGTAATAATTAATTATTGCTTATCAAGTTGGTTGTGCAAAAACCACCATCAACAATAGACACCTAAATATTCCCTAGGTCTATTCATCATCTCTAAACCTATCACCTAACCCCTAATCAATCAATTTCATCACCTAGGCCTACATCACATTGTTATGATTAAGGTGTCATCTACCATGTAAATCCTATGCCATATTGTATGGTATCAAAATCTTGGAAAGTTTCTCTAGGTAGTTAGGGTGTATTGGAAAAATATTTTGTAATATTCATCATTGTTTGTATTACATTTATAAGGGGTGATGGGTTCCACTAGCAAAAACAAAGGTGACTTGTGGACATAAATATTTAATATTGTTTTTCCCACATGTGGATGCCTAGAATGGGATAATAAAAGATAAGAAAAAAGATAAATGAGTGATATAGGTATTATCCAAGTGGGTGCTTGAAAAAAGGCAATAGGTGTCTCTTGGTATTCTATAATTTATTGCATTTATGTAATGTTTAGTTTCCAAGTTTGGGCACCCAAGTTGGATTCAAAGTATTGAAGCCAAACTTTGGGTCCTTTTGAATTCTAAGGAGGTAATCCAAGGGTTTGGGACATTAATAAGAAGTTTCATCTTTGGGCACCATGTTTGGTATATTAGACCCCTTCACAAGTCTATAAAATCAACTTCTTAGATGTATAAATTATGAGGAACATTTGAATGTAGAGTTACATTGCTGGAACAACGACAAGTTGAGGCATAAAGATGTTGTTGATAGGTACACAGTTGTTTCCATGTTGGAGGAAAAGAGAAGAATGAAAGTGAATGTACTATAATCTCATTTATTTGAAGATAATACATACTTGTCCTCTCTTCTTGGTGGAGTTTTTTCCCACAAGGGTTTCTCCATGAAAATATTGTGTTATGTGATGCTCTTATGTTACTAATTTTTGACTCTTGGCTGATACATTATGGTGATATTATTATTTATTTATAGTTGGTATAAGTTCACAGAAGGTGGTGTTATTAAGCATGATATTTTGGCTGATTTTTAGTATCATAAAGAAGATGGATCTAATAATGGAAATTTCATATGAAGGAAACTTAATTTCATATTTCTATATAAATTTTAGATTTTAATATTGTTATAGTCCAAGCCTTATATATCATCCATTTAAGTCATATTTCGATAGAGATTTAATTTCCCAATAATCACTATTAGATCCTATATGTTTCTCATCATTTGGCATCAAAGCTAAAGGTGAACTAGGTTCTGGGTATTCTTTCTTTTTGATTTCTCATCTTGTAAAGCTTATGGAAATTATTTAGAAGGGAATGGAGGTTTTTGATGCTTGTGGGGCTGCAATGAATGTTATGTGAGTTAACTTTATTTTTTAGATTTGTAATATTAGAATCCATGGATATTGTCAATGTGATCTATGTTGAGCATTTAAAGCGCGTGATTATGGATATTCATGGAGTTGGTTATGTTTTGGTAACTTATATCTCTTATTTGGTGGGTTTTTCCTTTACCTTTTGGTAATGTGCAGTGAGAAGGTTTTCATATTGGATGGGTAATTTGTACTATATAATGGGGTGCTTATATTGGCTTGATGGTTTTAGCCCTTGGTAGATAAAAGAACTAGAAGATAAACCATTGAACTCTTTGTGAGTTGTGGAGCTGATATGTTTTATATGTTATAAGCTCCTGACAACTTGATTTTCCTCTTGGGTTATAATTTTCTCTTGTTTTCAGTTGTGGGTTTGTAGATCTATGCCTATTCCATTATTCAGATGACATGTTTGATGTGAATGTCTAGATATTTAAGTGGGTCTCAAATTTATAGAGATGGTTTTGTAGGTTTTATATGCTAACCAAAATCTGTGGTATGCAAATCTATGATAAGATTGCATTCAATATATTCTATTTGAAAAAAATTATAGGTTTATATAACTACTTTGAGGGCTATTTTTGATCTATAGTTACTCCTATGTGGATTTATTTAGAAAACTGGGTCTAGCACTGATCTTGGTGTTTTATTCTTGAAAATATACATGTTATGTTTGATTATCTTTGTTCTACATAATATTGATGTGTGGTTGAATCTTTTTTTAGTTATTTGAGATTGGAGTACTAATTATGTATTTCTCCCTTGAGATGTTACATATGTGTAGATCTTGTAAAATTATCTGATGTGTATTATGTTTTGTAGGCCATATTATTGGTCACCATTATTATATTGGTGTGATTATTACAATGAGATATGGTTAGTGGGAGTACTTGATATAGTTGTTTATTTGAATCTATAATAGTAGTTTATGATGTATGAGAATCTTTGTTCACTTTTAAGTAGAGTTTTGGAAATAATATTGGTCATGTTACCATGTATAACTTAGTATTACTTTTAGTGGGAGATTTATGCAATTACAAAATATGTATTATCTGCTTTATTTCAAGATTATGGTTCTAAATTGTTGTTGCAATGTGTAGTGATCCATGGATAATATTTGATTAGAAGATGGATGGTATTTTACAATGTTTGTTGGTGTCATAAGGATCTCTTAGATTCTACCTTTAGATTGCAACTAAAGTTTAATGACATTTTAGGTTCTATTGACAAAGGATGTGTGGCATTTGTATCTTCTTGGTTTGGAGATTGTAGTTTGACTTTACCTTTTGGGAGCTCATGGTGTTGAGTTATTTGATTTTGTTGGGGCCATGGAGTATTTTTAGCTAGGAGATGGTTATCAAAATTCATGGATATCTTAGTTACACGATCTAGTGGGAGTTTTGTAAGTGATGTGGATTCACCATTTGATGATGGATGTTTATCTTCAAGTGATTGGAGATGTTGTTTCTTGGAACTTAGATTATGATTGTTTTTATGTCATGATTTACTCTTGATTCTAGATTATAACTTTGGCATGATACAAGTTCTCTTGAGAGAATGATATGTTCTTTTAGAGAATACGGTATTCCTTTGAGGAGATGTTAGATCATGATGTCATGATATGCTCTTGATTATATATTTGGAACTTTAGCAATGGTCTTGCTTGTTCTCTTTGGTTTTGAGTATTAATCATTTTCTTGGAGCTTCATGATTTTGTAGGGTTGTATTTAAATTTAGCATGGATTGATTAGTGGATTATTGTGTAGACTATAGAGACTTGGGTGAGACTAAGAGATCTCTTATTTGATGGGATCATTTGTTGAGATGGTTACTATTTGATGAGGATTTCAATAAAAATACTGAGGAGCCTACACCTGGTTATGGATGTGAATCTATTATGGACTTTAAGAGAATATTGTCATTGCTTGGTGTGTACATATAGGAAAATATTAGATGCATCATTTATTTTGTATCTTGTCTTCTCATATGAGTTAGTCTTGAATATAGAAATTTTGAGGACTTGTTAAGAAGAAGATGCATGGTTATATGGATTTTTGTTGTTCTTGTTTTCATCTTGAGCTATGGATATAGTTCTGAGGACTTATTTGGAGAGGTATAGGAAATGGTTTGTGGTTATGGGAATATTCTCTTTGTTGTGGGAATAATTGGTTGGTTTTATCTACCTTCAGTATGAGAGGTTTACATCTATTTCTGCTATATTTTCATTTGATTTGAAGTTAGATGTTGATATCCTTTTAATATGGGAATGGTGAATGCGATCTTACTTTATACAAACTAGCACGTGTTAGTGTGGAACAAGGATATGGTTTATTTTGCAATTTCTCTATTTGATCATGGTATTCTTCCTAGATGATTTTATTTGCATGGTTGAGTGTGAAGAACTTGGGAGAGCTATGGAGACTAGTGGCGAGGGAGGTATTACAACATATTTATTTATAGGATTTGAAAATCATTACATGTAATAGAGGAATTATCCATATCCTCTATGTGAAGTACTATAGGTAGATTTGGTATACCTTGATATATTTTTAGATTTGATATTACTCATGTAGTGAGAATTTTAGGATATATGTCTGGTTATCCTATTGATATCTTGGTTTGTTGATTACTAATGTGATGATTATTTAGCATGTTTCATTAGATTGGTATCTACAAGTTATGAAATTTTTAGGTGTGTGAAATCTGTAGGTGTGTACAACCTATTAGTTGCAATGAGATGACTTGGATGTGGACTATCTATATTAACGAGATTGTTTTAGTGTTAATGCAAATTTTGTTAGTTGGCCTTGTTTGTGGTTATTTGTGTATTGGTATGTTGCATTTGAGATAGGAGTATGGATATACATAAACTTGATTATATATTTTGGGTTGATTTATTGATGGCATGAAGTTCTATGCATGATTTGTATACCCTGGTTTGAGGTATGGCTAGCATAGATGAGTTGCAATTTGTCGTGGTTACTATTCCAGCTAGTATGTCTTAGGAAACTAATCAATCATTTATTAGCATTTCAATATGATGCTTGTGTTCATGTAAATATTGGTGTAGGTTGTAGTGACAATTGATATGTTTAACCTTGGCATGTTCCTTTCTCTTCCATAGGTCAAATGCTGGAGGATGTAAAGAGTTTTATACTTGATGTTGATGATCACGGTTTCTTTTATAGGTATCTTGTTGGAACATGAGATCATGGTAAATATTTGGATGGTACATGATTGTCTAAGGGATTTTTTTCCCTTGTTTTTTATTCCTTTGGATGTATTTACAATGTATAATGTCAAGTGGGAGAAAGTTAGGATTAAGGTGCCATCTACCTTGTAAATCCTATGTCATATTGCATGGTTACAACATCCTTGGAAAGTGTCTTTAGGCATTTACGGTATATTGGTAAAACATTTTATAATATTTATTCTCACCATTGTTTGTATTACATTCATAAGGGGTGATGGATTCCACTAGTAGAGATAAAGGTGACTTGTTGACATAAATATTTAATATTTTTCCCCCACATGTGGATACCTAGAATGAGATAATAAAATGTAAAGAAAGGTACAAATGGTTGATTGTTAGTATTCTCCAAGTGGGTGCTTGAAAATAAATGCTAACATAATGATAGCTACATATAACTTTTCACTACTTACATGAATTCAATACTATATTTGATACCATGTCTTGAATAACACTTACAAAGATGGGTAGCAAACCCATGACTATTACATATTCTTGTTGTTTAGGAACTCCACCTAGGTTTTTAGGATATATCAAACCATTGTCACTATTTGGATTTTCTTATCCTTGTCAAGATGTGTATGATAGTGGTTTGAAAACAAATTTTATTTTTTTCATGATAAAAATAAAACCTAGGCATGTCTCCTTTCTTATGAAAACAACCATCTTCATGTTGTTATGACATTGAGAAAAGATATATGCTAATATATAGGGATTCTAGAAGTTATCTTGCATACCTATTAACATAAATGAAAACACATTGAATCTAAACCTTGAAAACCTTCAAACATGTGGGTATGCTATATCACAGACTCTTGGAACTTCTCCTTGTTGGTAATGTTTCCTCTTATCAACATAGTGGTGTTATTCTTCTCAAAATCTTTGTGTAAGTGCTGATTTATAAAATTGAAATAGAACCAAATGTAATGCAAGAGAATCCTATCGAAACTATCATAAACTTCTAGATAGAGCACACAAAAGAGAAATTCAAAAAAGCATAACATCAAAATCAACATAACATGCTACCATAGTCTCCATTGTGGTTTTATTTTCTCCTTGGATGATTGTTTTTTGGATGTTCCATTTGCTTGAAGATCACCAATTTGGTAGCATGTACCTATCTTTAATGATTATTTCCTTGTTTTGGATGGGAGGATGTATGAATTTATAGATTTTGGGAATGGGAATGTATAGTCATGATTTTATTGTAGGATCAAGGGTGGAGAATGGTTGAGAGGAATTCCCTAAGATCTAGGGAGAACATGGAGGGTGGAGATAAGGTAGTTAGGATATGCATGGTTAGGATGAATTTACTAATTTTAGTAAGTGGTTAAGGACATGAGGGAAGTTACAAACATGTGCACCTAGGGAGGCTAGATTCTAGAGTTGTGTTGAGAGAATAAAGGAAACACAAGTAAACATGTTCCTAGGTTCCCATTATTCTTGGAAAGTGGTAAGGGAAAATAGGCTTAATTAAGTAATAATATTATTTAATTATTTTAGCCACATAAATGAGGTGGATAATAGGTGGAAATGATAATTGTTTATTTATTTACTTGTGAGGAGATGAAAAAGGTGATAAATTAAATAATATTATTACTTAATTTAAGTGATGGGATTTAGGTGAAAGGGATATGTCATAGGTTAATCAGGACTAGGTGATCAATGATGAGAAATATACAAGCTTTAATACCAATTTTTGGGAAATTCAATGGATGAGATACAAGGCTTGGACTAAACAACATGAAAATATGAAACTTATATGCAAATTTCCTTAATATGAAATTACCATGATTAGATCCATCTTCTTTATGATGCTAAAAAATCAGCCAACATATCATGCTTAATATCATCATCTTATGTGAACTTATAATAACAATAAATAAATAATAATATCACCATAATATAGCAGTGAAGAGGCACAAATCAACAAAATAAGAGCATCACATAACACAAGATTTACATTGAGAAACCCTTGAGGGAAAAAACTCCACCAAGAAGAGAGACCAAGTATGCATTATCTTCAAATAAATAAGATTAAAATACATTCACTTCCATTCTCATTTTTTCCTCCAACATAACATCACCAATGCACTTGTGAACAACCTCTTTATGCCTCAACCTATCCTTATTCCTACAATGTAACTCTATGTTCAACAGTTCCTTATAATTTGTACATCCAAGAAGTTGATTTTATAGAATTGTGAAGGGTCTAATGCACCAAACATGGCACCCAAAGATGACCCTTCATTCCAAACATCCCCAACCCTTGGATTATCTCCTCAAAATTTGAAAGGATGTTTTTGGCTCCAATATTTTTCATCCAACTTGGGAACCCCAAATTAGAAATTAAACATTACATTAAATGTAATAAATGATGGAATACCAAGAGACACATGTTTCCTTGAAGAGATTAACCTACAATTTAGCAAGTAAAATATCAAGGGATATGGCCCATTTAAGCAAGGTATTATCATGAGATATGATAGTAAAAGAGTAAATGAAATAAATTATAGTTCAAAGATGGTTTATTAAAGGGAAAGGATGGTTAATGGAGAGATATAATAAACCCCACATCACTTGTAAATGACGAGCAGTAAGAAATTTTGTGTAATACAGTATGGTTAGTTGCATATGAATGATCACCAAGCTCACAATGTCCTTAAAAGTCATTAACAATGTTGAACTAATACTAGAAAGATTCAATAAGAATAAGTTTCAAGTGTCAAACTATGTATGACAATCATACATCTAAACTTCATAGCTAAATGGTCATCTACAGGACAATCAAGTGTGTAAAAGGAAGAGACAATTATCAAAATCCAATAGAAAATCCTATGAGGTTCACATGGACTATGACAATACTCATGAAGAATCATTATAATGGAGGATAATATGAAGATCTTTGTGACAATTGAGAACAATCATGGTATGAACAAATTATAGTTTAATGAAGACACAAGGTACATATGAACCTAGTTGGTGACTATCCACTACTATTGAGGGCTCAATATATAAAAATAATGATAATAACTTATAAGATCCCTTATAAGAGAATGTGAATTTTCATTAAATTCTTTTTTGGTGTACCAACAGTTCACAATGATGTATTCATGGGTCTTTTATAAGTGGATAGAGGTTGTGAAAGGTACATAAGGAGGGTCTATCAAGCATGAAGGCTACCTATAATGTTTGTATGAAACAAATAAAGTATATAGTGCTCTCTTTGTTGGGTCCTTATTATTGTCAATATCCTACAAGTTTGTTAAGGTATAAAAATATTGTGTCAAACTATACAAAATAATAGACTCACATAATCATAAAAGTTATCAAATAAACCTAATTAAACCTCCTAAATATTTTTTAGGGTTTTGTGTCATCATTGAAGCTCCATATATCATTCAAGAAGATGAAATGGTGTTGTTTGAAATTTGTAAAATCCATATGAAATGTTAAAGATCCTTGTCAAATCCTTGATATTATCAAACTTAGAAAGCTCAATGAGAAGACTCCCTATCCCACATGAACCCTAAAGTGTATGCATGATGCATGAATTCTAACACTATATCAATGAATGGTGAAGGGTCAATAAAGAAGGGTTGCATATGTTTTGGGAGTTTTCACACAATCAAGGATGATAGAAGAAGATAAAATGTAGGTGAAGATCTACAGTCAATATTTCAAACCTGACATATATTTTGGATTCAATATAGCAATTCTACAACTAATTAGTCAAGGTGTAGAAGAAGATAATTCGTGAGAAAGGAGATAGTCTTCAAAGGGAAAACCACAAGTACAAGATTGCATGATGAAGGAAATAATCAAGTGCATGGCGGTAATCATAATCTACTATTAGATTGAATGATAGTTTATAGTTAACTATCATCACAAAAGGAAGTTCATAAGTAGTAGCCATGAAGATTCATGAGAAAGCAAGAGTATGTTTGTATTTCTCTCCATATCCTAAGGTTGATGAACAAGGATGTCATTCTACCTTCTATGTAGTATGCTAAGATGTTATATCTCAAAGGTTAAGAGAACCAAATCTGGATAGTATAACAACTTGATAGTCAAAGCAATTTTCACTTAATCCTAAGAGGTGATCATTAGACAATACACTCACAAAGGGACTATCACAATACAGTCACAAGGACTGTCATAGTAAAATGATATTGTATTAGTACCTAAAATGATAATGACTATTACATGTCACCATGTAATACCAAAAATAAAGGGTAAAAACAAGATGATGGGAAAAGTTATCAATGTGTAGTAGTGTTACTTAGATTTCTAATGAAAAGATAAGATTTTGACAATATTACAAGGGAAGATCCTTGGAAACAAGACATGGTTCATGAAAGGATGACTCAAAAATAGAGGCAAAATGAGATATGATGGAGGTTAAAGAGGTAGTTTAGTATTCAAACAATGACTAAGTGAGACAAATGCTTGAAGACAATTTATTAGGAATAAGTGGACAGTCTAGTGATCAAAGAGGGAAATCTTGAAGTAAAGAAACATAGCATGCAATATACAATGAAGAAGGTGTGAAAGATATAAGATTGGAAAGTGAAAGTATGATAATATACAACACTACATGTTACTAAGAGAGAGCTATGATATTCATCCCTAAGTGTAAGATAGGTCTATAAACCTTTTTTTACCAAAATGGAAACATAGAGGTATTGGTTGTTGAAGGAGGCAATAGGACAACTTGTTGTAAAAAAGGGAGATCGATATGACAAAGAAAGATAACATGACCTGTAGATTCCATGAAACAAAATCTATATTAGGGCACAAACGTAAGGTCTAGAAGAATATTCTAGTGACAATATAGGGCTAATTAATATTTTTCTCTATCAAGTAGTGATATCAAATGGATCATTCATTGTCAATTACATATTGAATATACCTTTAACTTGTGTATGTTGGTATGAATAAAAAAATCATACCTATTATAGAGTAGTCAAACAAAAAACTAACTTAATGACATATGAACAAGTCATCAAATGACACCTAGTATCCATCATAGAAGAGGCAAGACAAGGAAATTGGTTAAGGTTATTGTTATCTCTTGACGTTGCACCCTAGCTAAGCTACAGGACTTAGCAAGCTAAGTTGCAGGACTTAGCACTCTAGAGAAACATGGAATCACTCCTAGGCTGTGGGTCACCTAGAACTTGAAGTGAATCTCTAGATAAGGCTAGATCCTAGCTGATTATCACCTAAAGCTAATCTACTCTACTGATTTGACATGGAAAAGGGTAGAAAGAAATACATAACTTAAAATTGAAAATTGAAAAATAAGGGTGATACACCAAACTAAAAAGGACTAGAAACTCAAAATTTCACACACTTTCCTACAATAACATAAACTAAAGATGCACAACCTATTACTGTATGTCTTTGCATAAATACTTCACAAAAAGTTCCTAGAACTCAAACTTATAGTAGGAAAATATCTTCATAGCTAAAAGTTATTTTGCATTTCAAGACACAAGTTTCAACTTGCATTGACACACTTTCTACATAAAGGTATTAAAAACGTGAGACAAAGTTAAAAGGAAATGATCAATACCTCACAAATAACTTGATCAATCACTTAGGAATACAAAATAATGTAGAGAATAAGTAGGCAAGATCTCATATCAATTGCATCGAAGGCTCTCACTGTATTTCATATCCCAAAAGAGTTATAGAAATATGCTTCCATCTGCCAAAGGACTGAAAAAACCACTAAGTACAAAATACATACTCAGAACTCTCTGTAAATGAGTCAACATAGTGACTATATCCTACAACTCCCTCCAAAAACCCACCAAAAGAGGAGCTGAAAACTTATTGGGGTCGGATGCCCCCAAAAAGCCTAAAATATAGCAACTAGATTCTCCTCAAAAAGGATCCAATGTGTGAAATAAGTCAAGTTTGACCATGTCAAACATTTAAAACCCCAAAAAATCACTTCAATATGCTCCAAATAGCCTCAAAAAGGGAAAAACAACTCCCTATATGCTTGGCATATGCTTGCCAACTGAATCTAACATCACCTATATTCTTGCAAAGCATCAAAGCATGACTCCTTCATTTTTGGATTTAAAAGAGAAATGTAATTACGTGTTTTATAATAACAACACTTAATAAAATGCTTTACATTTGTATTGAATGAAAATAAAAATAAAAGGTCAACAATTTATGAGTTAAGTCCAAAGGACTCCATATACATAGCATGGGGATATTGAAAAATTCAAAACATGAGACTTAAATTCTTATGCCACGTGCATATTAGTAACCTTCAAGAATTTTAAATAAAAGAAAAAAATGCTCATATACATATGTTGACATAACTTAGGGTAAAAGCCCTAAAACAAAACTGACCCAAAGCAATGAGAAGGCATTTCATTTTTTCAATCGAGTTTTCTGGAAAACTCATGGCCATCGACATAGGGGTTTCAAGGGTCATCAATGGAGGATTTTAGAACAACAGAGTCTTCTCCTTCACATATTCTAAAAAATGATGGCTTCTATGTGTTGGGTAAGCATTTATATGTTGTTTCCATTTCATTTTCTAAAAAAATAAATGTTCGAAATCGAGCCATCTTTGCAAAAAAATGAATACATTTTCATACTCTGTACTTTCTCTACATTTTCCATACATTTACCTAAGGATTGCTTTCTTTTCTTGAAGAGAAACCATGGTTCTGGTTCTCTAGGCCATGACATAAGAAGGCTCTTTCTTTACATTCGTTGATTTCCTCTATTGATATTCATGCATTTTACTGTAGAAAATAGGTACTCTTGTAGAATCTTGATCTCTTTGTGTATTTCATCTTGCACATTTTCAAATAAAAGATCTACATGCTTTTATGGCCACAGCCATGTGTTCTCTGTGGTTTTTAAATAACAATTCCTAAAGAAAGAAACTACACTCACTCTTTCATGGTCATGGGTTTACATTTTCTATAGGTATGAAAAGTCATTGCTGGATTAAACTTAAACCTAAGCCTCCACTGCATGAAACCTACCATCTTTTTCTTCAATTTGGCATGGCCTTAGCTCAGCATGTATTTTCTCTATTGTAAAGAAATAAAACATTATTTTCTTTTTATATTTTTGTGTCTTTTGAAACACTTGATATGACTATAATCTGTAGATTGCTGCTATCTTTAGGCACTTTATTTTCTTTAACACCTTGTTGTGCACTCTTTGTGATTGATCTATCACTGCCACAAATGCTCTTCTCATTGTGATATGCTTGGTAGACTGATCTGTTGTTCCTTGTCTTTGAACTTCAAAACTCACTATGTTAAATATACCTTTCATCTAACATGTTTTACATTGGTTGCTTTATGCCATTTGACCTTCAGAAACTTACAGTCACTACCATTGAATATTCTCCCTCTCTATAATTAGGATCTTCTTTCAAACCCAAAGCTTTCCATACCTACTGTGTCACTTGTGATTGATCATTAAGCAATAAAGCCATCACTATCTTAAAAGCTTTGCCACTAAGAGATTTTAATTTCTCTACCCTCAAGATATGTGATCATTTTCACTATGCACTATCTTCTGCCCTTTATTGTGGATTAGTACCTCTATGAGACATAAAACTCTTGCACATTAGGACATTGTTGACTATCTTTTTAAACTCCTTGTAGCTCACTATTATGAAATTGGAGAGTTCTAACTAAAGTGAATGCCATGCCTTTACATGATACTATCTATAATACAGGCCTTGCTCTATACTTAACTTCAAACTCTCTACTACCATCATGCTATTTCCCAATCTCTATGATCTTGTTTACCATGAAATGTGCATTGTAAACTTCTCATACTACTAAAATGTTGCACCCTTTTCAATGAATTCAAAGTGAATGAATATCTACCTCTTGGAAGCTTGAATGTTTTCCTTTATTTAGAGGAAAAAATCTACCTTCTTTCTCTGTATTTGAAGTATTTTGAAGCTCTCTTCATACCCTTCATCCCTTGTAGGCTTCTTCCATCTAACCCATCTATTGTTTGGATGCCCAAGCTTCTACCTTATGCATTGTGACTTGATTGTGAATTAACTTCCCTTGATCATCTCTCATGATGATTTTTCAAGGTCCTTGGCTTTGTCTTTGTATCATAGACTGCATTGTGAACAAGGTAATCAAGACATCCATAAGACTATTAGGATTGTCCCTCAAGGAATGGTTACCCCATCAAGTCTACTATTATTGAAAAATCCTAAAATTGTGCTTCATTCTCAAGAGACTATTCATTGTACCTCTTCTTGACTTTATTATGCACCAAATTGTTGCTATTCAATAAGAGTATCATGAAACTTTTGACGACCATCCTTACATCATGCATATATTTGTAAAAAGAAATTTCCTTATTAATAAGGGAAATCCTTCATTAATAAGGTGATTTATCTTATCAATATAATCATGATTGTATCAAACTTGTTTTCAATGGTTTCATAGCTAACCCAAATTATGGTCATCCCTCTCAAATGAAGCAAGAGGGCAGCATGCTAGGCTCAACCCTTGTGGGAGCCCATTTTATCCCATGTGCTGAAATTAGATAAAACAAAATAGTGACAAATATTTCACCTGCACCTGCACAGGAAGCAAACATGTTAGATAAAAAAAAAGCATATGATAGATGTGTTTGATTATCCTTTCTTGTTTTCCTGGACATTTATGGTATGATTGGATATTTGAATGTGTATGTGGGTTAGATTATATGCTTATAGATGTATGCACATATTTTGAATGGTGATCCTTCATTGCTCTAACAACACTTCTCTTATAAATGTAGGGAACCTAGGAGCAGCAAGAAGAGAATCAACTAGAAGTAGGACAAGCATGAGAGCCAGAGGATGATGCAAAAAAAAGCAACCGGGATTTGTCATTCAGGAAATGACGGGTCCCCTTTTCACTTTATGTGCATTCTTTTCTTTTGTATCTATAAATGTATAATATTTTCCATTATATGCATTCATACAGTCAGTCTCACAGCTTGTGTGGGACATCCTATTTTATATTATCAATAAAGACTACAATTTTGGAAAGATTGTGCATTCTCTTATATGTTATATGCATTTGCATAATGCAATGTAGCACTATAGTCTTATGATATTCCTTTATGCACATGAATGTGACATAATAGAGTTAAAATATACCTTTCATTTTTCACTTTGTAAAAACATAATCAGCTCTACCTATTTGAGCTAGGAGGAAAAATAGGTAACATTTTTGGCAACATCTGCTATATGTTTTCTTGCTAAACATCCTGACCAATTGCCTGAAGCTTATCCATTGAGTGTTGAGTCAATTTAAAGCTAACACAACTTGAAAACAGTCTAGTACATTACTGTAACTCACAAACCAATGCATGGTACCTTGGAAACTTATTTAAACACCAAAAATTCAAAAGGAAAAATACTAACTATGTTGAACAACACTTAGGGAATTGAAAACTGTATCTAGAAACCTATTCTAACCTACCCTAACTAGCAAATAATCTATTAAAACAAAAAAATTAAATGGATTTGCAAAATAACACCCCTTTGTAACTAACAACTGATGCATTACATGGTCATGCATTGTTGAAAGAACATGAAACACATGTAGATATTTAATAAATTGTTGCAATGTTTCATGAAAGATGAAAATGAACTCACTTACACCTTGATTTTGATCATGCCTATTGTTGTTCTGGACTAGAGAAGTGAGCTGAATTTGATCACTTTCAGTTGCAACTCCAAATTCAGATTTTTCTTCAATTGCATCTTCATGCTTGGGTGCAAGCATTACCTTTGGTACTTCAATGGCCTCCAAACTAGCTAAAAATCTAATAGGAAAACCTCTTGAATGTATAAAACTTGGATTCCTATTGCTAGCTGCTTCTCTTCCTTCTTGTTTTTCATGACTATCCTACTTCATGGCTAAGTTTGGACTTGAGAGAAAGTAATATGCATGGTTAGAAACCGCAACATTACCTTCACCTTGCATAATAATTTTCGATGTTAATTCCTCCTCCATGGTCAATGGACAATTCTCTTCCACTAGTGTAGCTAATAACTCATCAAAGCTATTAGTTCTTGGAAGGCTCTTAGGAACATTTGGAACAAGTTCAAAATCCTCATCATCACTCAAAGAAGTACCTTTTTCTTTAATGAAGGAAGGAAAATGTTCAAACAATTAAGAAGTTTCTTAAAAAAAACTTTCATCTGATAAATTAGCTTCAAGCTATGTTGTACAATAGAAAGGAAGCTCCTCCAACTAGCTAAGACCTTGCAAATCAGGTTCATGAGATGTTTCTTGACTTGAGAGAATGAAATCCTCTTTATTAGGACCATATTCCTCATGTTGCTTCAGCACTTGTTCAAGCTTGTGAACCTGTTGTTTTGATTCTTTAATATTTTCAACCTCTAATAGGTTTGATTCCTTGTCAACCAACATTGAACAAAATTGTTCAATTATGCTTGTGGACACCTCTTCATAAAGCTCAACATTAGCTTTTTCATCCATAAAATGTTCAAAGATATCAAATCTCACATCTCGGGCAATGGTGTTAGGTTCAATTTTATTCTCCTCTTCATGGTCTAAGGCTTTGTTTCCTTACTGATGATCATCAATCAGCAACTCACCATACTACTTAACCTCTTCTTACTATTCTAAAACTTCTATTAGAGTGAAAAAGCTCACACCTTCTTCATTCCAAACTGTAAACTGCTCTTCTTGATCAACCTCTCACACCTTTTCTTCTTGCTGTCTTGACTGAACTATTGAAACATTTTGATTATCATTTTCAACAAAAATAGGAGGATCATTAGCTAAAAAATTGTAAGATTTATCTTGAGAGGTTTTCTCTTGTTCAATATTTTGTTGTTGTAGTCGGTAACACGCTATAGCTAAATGTAATGGATTTACCTTATTGATCTTCTCCATGAGGAGTAAGTCATCTTGATCAATGGGATGCTCTTAAGGGATGATGGACTGACTTTTCTCGAGTATAGGCTCTTGCAAAGGGTCATTACTCCTAAAACTTGGAATTTCAAATCTAGTAAGCTTAAGAGGTTCACCTTGTTTGAAGCTTGGAATTTTAACCTTGGAAACCTCCTATTTGGAAAGTTTTATCCTCATCTCTGCATCTTTTGCAGCAATTTTTTGAGCAATATTCTCCTCAAATTTCCCCTTTTGTGCCTCCAATTCTTGCTCATGGAGTTGGGCTTGGTAAGCCCATTCATTCTGCTACAAGTTACACTCTTGTTTCCTATTGATTTCATCAAACTATTCTTGGAAGTACAAAGACATATCATCTATTCCCAAGTTATCAAATCTTTGAGGCTCATTAGAAAAGTAACCTTGTTGGTTGGAAATAAAGTAACCTTCTTGGGGTTGATTCTGGGCATATACTGGTTGCCACGATGATGAAGCTAGGATGGGTGGATGGTAAGCATGTTGAACATGTTGGTTATCTATTGTTATTAAGTTATTTAGACTAAAACCAACATTGGAGTTGGCTTGAAATGATTGATAAGGTGTAAAGGAAACATTTTCTTGAAATGGTGAATGGTATGACATATTTCCATCATACATTGACATGTTTTTTCATTCATAGGGCTAGAATTTAAGAGAAACCAGATTTGCTTTGTAATAATTGAAACATACCAACACTTAGACTATAGAAACCAATAGAAATCTTCTTTCTAGAGCTGCCAAGTGTGTTGAACTTACCTCCAAAAGCTTGAAACAACTACAGTACACACCAAAAAATAGTAACATAAGGACTAAAATGAACTAAAAATTAGTTCACGGTCCCACCGGGTGTGCCAAAATTGTTATCTCTCAAAGTTGCACCCTAGCTAAGTTGCAGGACTTAGCAAGCTAAGCTACAGGACTTAGCACTCTAGAGAAACATGGAATCACTCCTAGGCTGTGGGTCACCTAGAACTTAGAGTGAATCTCCAGATAAGGCTGGATCCTAGACGGTTATCACCTAAAGCTAATCTACTCTACTAATTTGATAGGGAAAAGGGTAGAAAGAAATACATAACTTAAAACTAAAAATTAAAAAATAAGGGTGATACACCAAACTAAAAAGGACTATGAAACTCAAAATTTCACACACTTTCCTGCAATAACATAAACTAAAGATGCACAACCTATTACTCTATGTCTTTACATAAATATTTCACAAAAAGGTCCTAGAACTTAAACTTATAGCAGTAAAATATCTTCACAGCTAAAAGTTATTTTGCATTTCAAGACACAAGTTGCAACCTGCATTGACACACTTTCTACATAAAAGTATTAAAAACATGAGACAAAGTTAAAAGGACATGATCAATACCTCACAGATAACTTGATCAATCACTTAAGAACACATAATAATGCAAAGAATAAGTAGGCAAGATCTTGTATCAACTGCATCCAAGGCTCTCACTGTATTTCATATCCTAAAAGAGTTACAAAAATATGCTTACATTTGCCAAAGGACTAAAAAAACCACTAAGTACAAAATGCATAATCATAACTCTCTATAAAATGAGTCAACCTAGTGACTATATCCTACAAGTCCCTCCAAAAATCTACCAAAAGAGAAACTAAAAGTTGATTGGGGTCAGATGCCCCCAAAAAGCCTAAAATATAGCAACTAGATTCTCCTAAAAAAGGCTCCAATGTGTGAAATAAGTCAAGTTTGACCATGTCAAACATTTAAAACCCCCAAAAATCACTCCAATATGCTCCAAATAGCCTCAAAAAGGGGAAAAAAACTCCCTATATGCTTGGCATATGTTTTCCAACTAAATCTAACATCCCCTATATTCTTGCAAAGCATCAAAGCATGACTCTTTCACTGTTGCATTTGAAAGAGCAATTTAATTAAGTGTTTTATAATAACAACACTTAATCAAATGCTTTACATTTGAATTGAATACAAAAAAGATAAAAGGTCAAAAATTTATGAGTTAAGTCCAAAAGACTCCATATACATAGCATGGGGATATTGAAAAATAATAAACATGAGACTTAAAGTTTTATGCCACATGCATATTAGTAACGTTCAATAATTTTAAATAAAAGGAAAAAATGCCCATATGCATATGTCGACATAACTTAGGGTAAAAACCCTAAAACAAAACTGGCCCAAAGCAATGAGAAGGCATTTCATTTTTTCAATTGAGTTTTCTGGAAAACTCATGGCCACCGACATAGGGGTTTTGAGGGTTTTCAATGGAGGATTTTAGAACAACAGAGGCTTCTCCTTCGCATCTTCTAACAAATGATGGCTTCTACGTGTTGGGTAAGCTTTTATCTATTGTTTCCATTTCATTTTCTAAAAAAATAAATGCTCAAAATTGAGCCATCTTTGCATAAAAATGAATACATTTTCATACTCTATACTTTCTCTACATTTTCCATGCATTTTCCTAAGGATTGTTTGTTTTTATTGAAAAGAAACCATGGTTTTGGTTCTCTAGGTCGTGACATAAGAAGGCTCTTTATTTACATTCATTCATTTCCTCTATTGATATTCATTCATTTTCCTGTAGAAAATGGGTACTCCTATAGAATCTTGAGCTCTTTGTGTATTTCATCTTGCACATTTTCAAATAAAAGAGTTGCATGTTTTTATGGCCATGACCATGTGTTCTCTATGGTTTTTAAATAAAAATTCCTGAAGAAAGAAACTACACTTTCTCTTTAATGGCCACGGGTTTATATTTTCTATAGGTATGAAAAGTCATTGTTGGATTAAAATTAAACCTAAGCCTCCACTAAATGAAACCTACCATATTTTTCTTCAGTTTGATATGGCCCTAGCTCGGCTTGTATTTCCTCTATTGTAAAGAAATAAAGCATTATTTTCTTTTTATATTTTTGTGTCTTCTGAAACCCTTGATATGACTATAATTTGTAGATTGCTGCTATCTTTAGGCACTTTATTCTCTTTAACACCTTGTTGTGCACTCTTTGTGATTGATCTATCACTGTCATGAATGCTCTTCTCATTGTGATATGCTTGGTAGACTGATCCGTTGTTCCTTGTCTCTGAACTTCAAAACTCACTATGTTAAATATACCTTTCATCTAACATGTTTTACATTGGTTTCTTTATGCCATTTGAACTTCAAAAACTTACATTCACTTCCATTGAATATTCTCCCTCTCTATAATTAGGATCTTCTTTCAAACCCAAAGCCTACAATACCTAATGTGTCACTTGTGATTGATCATTAAGCATTGAAGCCATCACTATATTAAAAGCTTTGTCACTAAGACATTTTACTTCCTCTTCCCTCAAGATGTGTGATCATGTTCACTATGCATTGTCTTCTTCCCTTCATTGTTTATTAGTACTGCTATGAGACATAAAACTATTGCACATTAGGACATTGTTGACTATCTTTTTAAACTCCCTGTAGCTCACTGTTATGAAATTGGAGAGTTCTAACTGAAGTGAATGCCATGCCTTTACATGATACTATCTATAATACAGTCCTTTCTCTATACTTAACTTCAAACTCTCTATTGCCATCATGCTATTTCCCAATCTCTATGATCTTTTTTACCATGAAATGTGTATTGTACTTTCCATACTACTAAAGTGTTGCACCCTCTTCAATGAATTCAATGTGAATGAATATCTACCTCTTGGAAGCTTGAATGTTTTCCTTTATTTAGAGGAAAAATTCTACCTTCTTTATTTGTATTTAAATTATTCTAAAGCTCTCTTCATACCCTTCATCACTTATAGGTTGCTTCCATCTAACCCATTTGTTGTTTGGATACCCAAGCTTCTACCTTATACACTATGACCTAACTATCAATTAACTTCCCTTGATCATCTCTCATGATGATTGTTCAAGGTCCTTAGCTCTATCTTTGTATCATAGAATACACTGTGAAGAAGGTAATCAAGACAGTCATAGGACTATTAGGACTATCCCTCAAGGAATGGTTACCCCATCATGTCTATTCCTCATGAAAATCATGTCTACTATTACTGAAAAATCCTCAAATTGTGCTTCATTCTCAAGAGACTATTCACTGTACCTCTTCTTGACTTTATTATGCACCAAACTATTGCTATTCAATAAGAGTATCATGAAAAAATTTACAACCATCCTTGCATCATGCATATATTGGTAAAAAGGAATGTCCTTATTAATAAGGGAAAGCCTTCATTAATAAAGTGATTTCTCTTATCAATATAATCATGATTGTATAAAACTTGTTTTCAATGGTTTCATAGCTGACCCAACTTGTGGTCATCCCTCTCAAATGAAGTAAGAGGGAAACATGTTGGGCTCAACCCTTGTAGGAGCTCATTTTATCCCACATGCTGAAATCAGATAAAACAAAATAGTGACAAATATTTCACCTATACCTGCATAGGAAGCAAACATGTTAGATAAAAACAAGCATATGATAGATGTGTTTGATTACGCTCTCACATTTTCCTAGAAATTTATGGTATACTTGGATATTTGAATGTGTATGAGGATTAGATTATATTCTTATTGATGTATGCACATATTTTGACTGGTGATCCTTCATTGCTCTAACAACACTTTTCTTAAAGATGCAGGGAACCTAGGAGAACCAAGAAGAGCATCAAATAGAAGTAGGACAAGCATGAGAAACCAAGGATGATGTAGAAAAAAGCAACCAGGATTCATCATTCAAGCAATGACAGGTCCCCTTTTCACTTTATGTGCATTCTTTTCTTTTGTATCTATAAATGTATAATATTTTCCATTATATGCATTCATACAGTCAATCTCACGGCTTGTGTGGGACATCCTATTTTATATTATCAATAAAGGCTACAATTTTGGAAAGATTTGCATTATCTTCTATGTTATATGCATTTGCATAATGCAATGTAGCACTGTAGTCTTCTGATATTCCTTTATGCACATGAGTGTGACATAGCAGAGTTAAAACATACCTTTTTTTTTCACTTTGTAAAAACATAATCAGCTCTACCTATTTGAGCTAGGAGAAAAAATAGGTAACAAGTACTAAAGGAACATTTGAAAGTGTATTGAAGAAGCCTTATCCTACACCCTCCAAGGATTCCTAGTTCCTTCAAAACTCATGGAATCGCATGGCCTATCATCTTGAAGATGGTGTTATGGTAGTTTGGATGAGATGGAGCAATTTTGAATAGTCATGTAAGAATCTAGGAGGCAATTTCACTACTATCCACCTATTTAGGAGAGTGGATACAAAAATTGTAGATAGCTAAGAGGTTGAGGAGTAGATTTAGGAGTGTTTTTAGTTGATAAAGCCAAATAATAACAAGAATTTCCTTCTTCAATGCTTACTTGGAGCCTTCAAAGGAATCAAAACATGACAATCAGTTTTACATCACTCAAGGAAGGTCAAACCACCAATTCAAGAGGTCAAAACTCATTAATGGTATTAAGTATGTCCTACATTCTCTCTTATCTTTGGATAGATAAAAATGATTTGTAGGTCAGTTTTAGTTATTTCTTTCTAGTTTAAAAAAAATATAAGTATTGTAACTCAGTCAAAAACAAGAGAAAATTGTAGTCTTTTGGAATAAATACAGGAAATACTCAGTTTTGTGTGCATTTTTTAATACCTTCTTATCAAATAAACAAGAAAATTTTCCTTCTCAAATCTGTATGTTGTGTGAATTTATCAAGTGATTGACGTGGTTTTGTGATAGCATGAGCAATCCATAATTTTATGTCTCATTTCCAAACACATTTATGTAGAAACATATATATTATGTAGGTCATAATTTATGTTATTATCTTGAAAAACTCTTAATTATGAAAAAACATCTAATTTCCTCCTAAAACTATTGAAAATTGAACTTATTTATGAAATACCGATGCATAAGTATATTAAAACCTAATTTTTGTATGTAAAAAATAAATACATATCATAAACATATGGTGTATCACCTCTTTTAGGTTTTATTTTTCAATTTCATGTCATTGTATGCCCCTTTTCCTTGAAAACAGTAGTAGGGTAAATTATTTCAGGTGAATCACTAAGGGAATTAGCTTCCTATAGAGACTCATTTTGATCTATAGGCAACCCATGACCTTGGTGTGCTTCCATGATATCAATTGCAGAGAGTTAATTGATTCTTCTCTCAAGTGTGTTTTCAACATTTGATGACATGAACTAGCATAAGGTACTCAAATATTTTCCTTCATATCACTGGGAGAAGGTAGACACAACTAAGATAATAACTTAGTCTACATTAACATAAGAACACACAATAATCTATAAGCTTACATTTTGACCCTCTCCAACACTAAATTTGCATACATACTCTAGCCCAACCAAAGATTTATGCTAGATCTATCTCTTCTAATCTTCATCCCCAAGATGAATCTATCTACCCCTAATTCCATCTCAAGTTATGTTGAAAGCTAAGACTTTAATTCACAAATCATACCCTCTTCTTGTTATTAAAAAATAACATATCATTGGCATGTAATGCAATAATAAGAAAACAATCATTGACCATCTTATCATAGGTGTAATGATCCAATTTAAACCTTAAAAATATATCCCAATAAAAAGGAATGAAAATTTTGGTACCATATCATTGGATATTTCTTAATACCATATAAATATTTCTTTAACTTACAAACTAAATTTTATTTACCTTTTTCCAATATAGTTCTCTACCTATGAGATATAAATCTCTTCCTCCAAATCACCATGAAGGAAAGTTGTCTTCATAACCATATTATCAACTTCAAGATCAATTTTTTATGCAAGAGATAATAGAAGCTAAATGGATTTCAACTTAGTAAATAGGGAGAAAATATCACAATAAATAATTACCTTAATTTGGGAATATCCCTTTACAACCAATCTCACCTTGTACTTCTCAACACTAGCATGTGAGCTAATTTTTTTCTTGAACAATCATTTTCATCCAAATATTTTACATCCATCAAGTAAAGGTACAAGTCCTATGTGTCATTTTTATTCAATATAATCATCTACTCTTTCATGGCCACTTTTTAATACTCTACATTATTCATGCTCATAGCCTCCTTTATAACCCCTAGGCTCATCAATTTTAGTAATATAAGAAAAAATACATCTCCTATAAGGAGTATACATGTTTGGTTATTATATTTTCCAGTTGGATCTGCTTAAAAGTTGAGGTAGAGATTATATCTCTTCTTTGGAACTCTTTAAACCATTTGATCTCTCATTCTCATTAGATCATTTAGGGGCTTCTATTTCAACTTTCTATATCTTTTGTGGTAGCTAAAACACATATTTATTTTATTTTTTGGCTACAATAAAATGGAAGAAGGCTTACCTTCTCTAAAGATAACACTTCTACTATTAAAAAATATCTTAGCCACAAGATCCCAAAGCTTGTACCCTTTCACACCAATATTATCACTGATAAAAAATATATTTTATAATCATGTTTTTCAAATTTGACCTCTTGTCCCTAGGCACATGAGAATATTCCTTGAAACCAAAACATCTAAGATGTCTCAATGAATTTTTTTCTTGAACACACCTCCATAGGTGTCTTATTATTAAGAGCTAATATAAGAGACATGTTTACCAAACAATAAGTCATGAAAATCAATTCTTCTCAAAACTTTGTTCAAAGATATCCCCACTAAGCATAGTCTTAGCCTTCTCCAAAGTTATTTTATGTCTTTCTATTCCATGATTCTTATAGAACCTATCAAAATATATTGAAAAAAAAAACACCACCATTATCTATATTTAAAATCTTAATAATTTTACCAATCTTATTCTCTACAAGAGACTTAAACTCTTTAAATTGACTAAAGATTTTAGATTTACATCTAAGGAAATATACCCATGTCCTATTATAGTCATCAATGAATGAAACATAATAAAAAAAATTAAAATTGAAGAAATATTAAAAGGAAAAAAAATATTAGCATGTATCAAGTCCAATACCATAAATGATTTATAAAAACTAGAATAAAACTAAATGTAATTTTATTTTCCATAAACACAATATTTGTAAAAATTAAATGTAAGATTACAATTATTTAGCCCATCAACAAGGATTTTATTTTTCAAGGTCCTTAGAACCTTCTGACAATATGACCCACCATCTAGTGTTATATTTTCACCATAGGATGCTTACTCCCAAAATATATAAGTATCCTTAGTTACCCATAAATCATGACCATCGAAAATGGATGGAACACTCTTGTTTTCTAATGGTTCCAATGGTGAAGGTGAAACTTCTACAAATATATTGACTATAGGAATATAATAACTATTTCACTAAATATTATATGCATCTAGCTGAAAATAGTGTCTATCCAAACACCCTTAGCAAGTACAATTTAACCTTTGATTATATTGCACCCTCCACTTGAGAAAATAACTTGCATACCTAAATTATTTGATTTACTTATAGAAAGTAAGTTACACCAAGGATATGTAGTTCACCATTTATCCCCTTCAATTATTCATTTAGGGATCACATTAGGAATATTCCATAGCTAATAATCTTTAGATGAAAAGCAACTCTAAGGTACACCTTTCCACTGTCACATTCTTCATATTTTGTAAAACAACCACAATGCAAGGTCACATGAAAATATGTACTAGAGTCAATAAACCATTCACCTAATATATGTATATCTAAGGATGCATCAAGGGAATCATCATCATCTAGATAGGACTTCTCACAATCAAAATCATAATATATATTTTCTTTTTTCTTTTCCTCCTTATAATCTCTTGTAAAATGGCTAGTCTTGTTGCAATTTCAATATTTTTCCTTGGACTTACTAGGAGATTTGGATCTATCATGGTATTTAGATATAGAATTTTATTGCTTCATGTCCTTCTTTTTGTCTTTTTATTTATGTCTACTACAAATAGTTGGGGCCTCCTTGGCTAATTTAGAAGTTTTTTTATGCATATATTTGGAAGAAACAATGCCACAACCTCATCCATTTTCAACTTGGTGGTAGTGCTCCCAATAGCTATAACAAGGTGGTCCCATGTATCTATATGTAGATAAAAATGTGAATCATCAAAAATAGGAATAATAAAATGAAAGTGCCTGTAGTGTTGTAAAATTTCCCCCCATGGCAATTTCACACTTGCGTATCTAGCCCACTGCATTTATGACACCTTACTGCATTAATGAAAAACCTATGAGTCATAATTTCATGATTCCAACTCCATAGGGGAGAATTATGAAGTGTTAGAAACCTATATGTCTCATTCTTGTAAATTTTTGAGTAGGACAATTGTGTGACGCGTAGACATCCACACAACGTGCTAGCGTCCCCAAAATATCTGAGATTAAAATGAGAATATTTTGTGTCCCTTGCCTATGACACATGTAATTACATAAAAAATGTGAAAGTAACAACTCTTCCCACCCATAAAACCTTACAAAATTCATCTTTTCATTCTTTCTCTCATTCATTCTCACTCTCTCTTATTCAATCTTGCTATCTCCTTCTATTCTCTCTTCTACATCTTTTCTCTCTTGCTCTCTGTAGTGAAGCTCTACCGTATTTTTGTAATGTCTAGAAAAAATGCAGAAGAAATAGATCAGAGCAAACATGCAATGCAATCTAAAACTCTAATGCAATCTAAGCTAAGCAACAAAGAACAAAGGAAAGCCAAAACATAAATAAATTGAACAATCTCACCAAATATGTATGTAATTCCATGTATCATCTCGATTTCCCTTCTCCATTTTGCAGTTGTAGTATAATTGCCCTTAGATTTTCAAGATTTCATGCAAGTATAGCCTATGATAGTGATTTATCAAAACATCGAAGATTCAAGATAGTTGCTCCAAAAAGTCATAAGATTTTGAGAGAGATTGGAATGAAGAATGACAGATCAATTTATAGAAAATTGATTATTTGAACGACAGGCCAGGATCGAAAGATCAACAGACGGTTGAGATCGACAGATTAGACATGCATTATGATAATTGTCAGTAGTGACATGAGTGATACAAATTAGAAATAGAATTAAAGATTAAATAAATGATTTAATCTTCAAGTTTGGTATTCGAAAATAGAAGAATTATATTTGCATGACAAAGATAAAGATTGAATTAAAGCAACTCTTGTTCGAATGCACGCACAAAATTTAATTAATTAAATAGGAATATTTAATTAATCTGCATGTACACGCAATTGAGTTGGCACTAGATGACTGAATGATTTGACGAAGAGATTACTCGAGAAAGCCACTCAGACATTAAATCAAGAGTTAACTAAGCAATTAAAATAGATCTTTGAGTCGAGTAAAAGTGAATACTTAGATAATTTACACAATTATCTAAATATAGAGGAATGTGTTAAAATAGGATTTATGAATTAAATAATTCATTTAATTCACGATTTGATATTTGAAGAATAATTAAATAAATAAGATTTATTTAATTTAAGTGATGAAGGGGTTTAAATGAATAATTAAATAAATAACGGATTTATTTAATTATAGTTGAAATATGATAGAGGTAAATTAAATAAGAATTTATTTAATTGAAGAAGAAGGATAAGGTTAATTAGTAACATAATTAAATAAAAAGTGTGTATTTAATTAATCAAATGGAATAAAGAATAGTGTGAATTAATTAAATAATTAAGATTATTTAATTAATAGAAGAAATGAAGAACTTAGAGAATAATTAAATAATTGACATTATTTAATCATGACCATGAAGAATACAAATTATGAAGAATATTGAAGTCACAGGCTTAAACTAGATTTCGGTGTCTACATTTGCCCCTCTTTGATACAATGTCATTTCGGCGTTGTGTCAAAGAAAATTGATAAAAATATGCCCCAGTCATGCCCCGGTGTAAATAGGTGAAGATATGCCCCCTCGAGAGGATAGGCCGGTTCAAAGAACATGAGTGTGCTCTCGAAATCGATAAGAGAACTAGAAGATGAAAGAAAAAATGATAGAGGAAAATAGATAAGGGTGGTGAAGATGTAGAAAAGAAGAAATGTTAGTGCGAAAAGAAAAATGAGTAATAAAAGACCATGATGTTAGTATTAGCAATCTTCGATGTTTCATTGTATCACAAAAGGTGTTTCACTTTATCATCATTGGGCGGGACTAATACAAATGGAGAAAAACACCATGATATGACATAGATCAAGGTGTGCAAGGTCATCCACTTGCTAACAACAGACAGTCGCAAACAAGGATTGTCATTAACTCATACTAAGGGCACAAGTTGCCCCAGTCTTTTTGTCACGACAAACCACAGACATCAAACAAAATAAAATACGGGTCATGAGATGTCATCGCTCCTCTAAATCCTTCATGGGACATCCTTGAGGAAACTAGTAACATGACTCAAAATCCAAATTTAAAAAACAATTGACAGACAATAGTCAAAGAAAACAAAATTCTAATACATCGTTGCTTCTCTAAATCCTCCATGGGACATCCTTGAGAAAGCTAGTAACATAATTCCCATCATAAAGTCAAATGAAAAGATAAGATAAATAAGTCAAAAAGTCAAAAAGCCAATAAAATATTTGCCAAAACTTGATCTATTTACTTAATTCGCTTTGATTGATAGAAGGATTGATTGATAGAACCTAATTTCAAGAGATACACATACCGGATAAGACTTCAAGTCTAGTTTCGATGTTATGACTATCTGTATAAGGCATGAAAAGCCTAGTTTCAAAAAGACATCGTATAAGACGTTGAGTCGGATATCATTGAGGTGATAACCTATGTAAGGCTATGTTGACTGTTTGACAATGTTGATTATGCAGGAAGGACTCATCATGTATAAGACATAGATTGTTTTAATGATATCAATATTTAGGAAGGACTCATCCTAAATAAGATAGAGGTTGATTGTTTTGATTGTTTCGTTTGGAAAGTTGTTCAATTTGACTTAGAGACATTGTTGACTCGTTCACTAGATTGATGCATGACTTGATATGATGTGCTAACAATTGATTGTGTGTGACGACAAACCTTAAAGGACTGACCTAGTGTGGCCTCGGGGGCTCATCAATTGATGGCCTTGCCTACGTTATACACGCAGAGACCTCATAGTTCGTCTTGACTTGGACTGACAAGACTGACTATAAATAAAAGACGTGTGTGCTAGTGAATGCAATGAAGCCTAAAGGACTGACCTAGTGTGGCCTCGGGGGTTCATTGATTGATGACCTTTCCTACGTTATACACGCAAAGACCTCATAGTTCAACTAATGACAAAGACTGACAAATGTGAATGACTCTGACTCTATTTTTGGATTTTTGACATGTTTTGATTTTTTTGTCCTTTTGAAGTTTTCTGATGTTTTTGTGTTTTCTCAGGTCATTTTGTGATGTTTTTGGATTTTTCTATGGTTTTACATCTTCAATACAGCCAATGGAAGAACCAATATGACACACGTCAAGTGTTTTCCCCCAGTTGAGTATTAGACCAATTGATTATGAATAGGGTAAAATGGGGGATATGAAATGCACTCGATGTCAATCGTTCCAAGTTATGGGAAAGACTACCACTTATTACGAATGGTATGTACAAGTGATGGACGGGAAAGATATGTGATATGTACAGGGATAGGTAATATGTATAGGGAACAGATAGTATATACAAGGATAGGGTGTATGTATAGGGATATGCTAGATTAGAATAATAGTAGACAAAGGAGCAGAGTCAACTACACATGGCGCCTATTTTCCAGGTTTTCACCATGGTACCTATCCAAAGCACCACCGAATTTGTTTTCACTATTGGACGAATTATTTGTCTTTACTATTTTCTAGATTATCTAATTTTTTTGGTGTTACCAAGATGCATGTTTGCCAGGTTTTCACCTTGGTAACGATTTTTTTTTTTTTTTGTATTTTTGCTAATTAAGACAAGGCTCTTAGAAGCTATGCGTAGAACTTCTTTAGATGAAGACTATTGATTGGCGAGGACAATGGTTCCCCTTTAGGAGTAGAGAGTTGGTACGCTCTTGATCCAAAGGCTTATATAACAATATAAGGTCCTAACCAGTTTGGTTCAAATTTTCTTGGTTTTTCTCTTTCTACTTGATTCTTTGGGTTCTCCATTAAAACCATATCACCAATGTCAAAGTTTTTGTTCAAGACCTTCCTATTATAGCTATGATGAAGTCGATTATGATATGCTTGGAGATGGTCTAGTGCCTTCTATCTTCGCTCATCTAGGAATTCTAGCTCATGGAGTCTCGATACTCGGTACTCTTCATCATCAATGTGGCCTTTCAAGGATACCCTTAGGGAAGGAATCTCGACCTCAATAGGAAGAATAGCTTCAGAACCAAATACTAGTGAATAGGGAGTGGCGCCAATGGGAGTACGGATACTTGTGCGATAATCCCATAAGGCGGGATTAAGCTATAAATGCCAATCACGACCAACATCATTGACAGTCTTTTTGAGGATTCTAATAATGGTTTTGTTAGACGCCTCTACTTGGCCATTACCTTGTGGGTAGTATGGAGTGGAAAAGTGATGTTGAATATGAAATTCATCACAAAGATGGCAGAATTCTTTATTCTTAAATGGGCGGCCATTATCATTGATTATGGACTGAGGGACACCATATCAACAGATGATATAGTTCAAGATAAACTTAGAGATCTGTGTGTTGGTAATGTATGTCATAGGAATAGCTTCAATCCACTTCATAAAATACTCAGTGGCAGTGATAATGAATTTGTGGCCATTGGATGATGTGGGATGGATCTTACCTATGAGGTTGAGTCCCCATTGGGCAAAGGGCCATGGTGATGTTATAGGATGAAGCTCCTATGCTGGTGCATGTATCAAGTCTCCATGAACTTGGCATTGACGACATTTCATTACAAAGACATATGAATCCTTTTCCATAGTAGGCCAATAATAATCTGGTCTCATAATCTTTTTGGCTAAGGTAGGACCACTAGAATGGGAACCACATATACCCTCATGCACCCCACGCAAGGTTGCTTGTGCTTCAGTAGAATCAAGACATCTCAATAGGGTATTATCTAAGGCGTGTCTATATAGGGTGTCTCCGACAATGGTATACTTGGCTAACTTTCAAAGGAATGTCCTACGTTGGTTGTTTGAGAGGCCAGTGGGTATGATTTCGGCATGAAGATAGTCATAGATTTCTTTGTACCATGGGGAATCAAGACCAACAATGTCACACACCATTTCAAAATTTTGGATATCATAGGATGGGACCAAAATCTATTCTACCAAAAACTCAAACTTAGGCACGTTGTTAGGAATGTCAAGAAGTGATGCAATTGTAGCCATAGCGTCTGCTGCCCTGTTTAAAACATGAGGTATTTGATGAAATTTGACTTTTTCAAAGTAATCTTTAAAGCTATCATCCATGTGTTTGTATGGAGCAAGCTTCTCATCCTTAGTCTCATAATCATCATTTACCTATCTGATTACTAGTTGAGAATCACCATATACCTATAGATTCTTAATTTTCCACTTGACTTCCATGTGTAACCCTATCACTAGAGCTTCATACTTTGCTATGTTGTTAGTACATGGGAATGCAATCCTGAATGACTTAGGGATGGAATCACCCTATGGTGTTATAAACAGTATACTAGCCCTTGAGCCATGATTTGTATGTGAGCCATCAAAGTACAGTTTCCATGTTATGTTTGTGTTAATTGTAAATATAAACTCATCATGAAATTCTGCAACTAATGGGTGATCTGCTTGTAGTGGTGCATCGGCTAACTGATCAGCAATGACTTGTCCTTTAATAGCCTTCCTCTCCACATACTGGATATCATACTCACTAAGTATCATAACCCATTTGGCTAATTGCCCTGTTAATGCTGCCTTGTTGAGAAGATATTTCAGAGGATCTATTTTAGCAATCAACATCGTTTGATGGTTTAGCATATAGTGCCTTAGTTTTTGGGTAGCAAATACTACTGCAAGATAGGCATGTTCAATGGTACTATAGTTGAGCTCATAACCTACCAAAGTTCGATCAATATAATAGACTTCCCTTTCATGACCTTCATCGTCATTTTTTGCAAGCAATGCTCTAAGTGATGAATGGGTTGTTGTAATATAAATAATCAATGGTCATCCTTCAACAGGTGGCCTCTCCGCACCTAGCTACCCATGCAAATGGTACCCCTTTCTTAAGTAGATATTGAAAAGGATGACTTGTCTGCTAACTGCACTATAAATCTTCTGATGGGTTGCAGTCTTCCTTGTAATGTCCTTAGTTGACCAAGATTAGTTGGTGAGGGCATGTCTATGATTGCTTTTACCTTGGTCGGATCCACTTCAATACCTCATCTGGAAATGATATAGCCTAAAATCTTTCCTGAATTTACTCTAAACACACATTTCTTGGGATTGAGTCTCACTTTATACTTCTCCAGCCTTTGAAATATCTTGTCTAAAACCTGTAAATGTTCTACCCTTGTCTTGGATTTAACTATAAGGTAATTGACATAATCCTCCATAAGGGTGTGTACTATATCATGAAAGATGGTGGTCATGGCACGTTGATAGGTTGCTCTAGCATTTTTGAGTCCAAAGGGCATAACATTCCAGAAATATGTTCCCCAAGGACAAGTGAAAGTTGTCTTAGGTTGGTCTTCAGTTGCAATTCTGATTTGACTATATCTATAAAATCCATCCATAAGGGACAACATCTCATAACCTGTTGGCATGTCAACTATCATGTCTATGTTAGGAAAAGGGAAGTCATCCTTAGGAAAATCCTTGTTGATATCTCTAAAATCGGTGTAGATGTGGATGCCCCCGGTTGGTTTGGTGACTGGTACAAGATTAGAACTCCAATCGGCATAGTCGATTGATCTAATGAAACCAACATCTAATAGTTTCTTGAGTTTTGCCTTGACTAGTAAAGCAATCTGTGGATGCATTTTCCTCAATTTATGTTTCACTAGTTTGACACTTGGTTGTAAGGGTAAGTGATGTAGAAAAAGTTTAGGATCCAACCTAGGCATGTTTGCATAGGACCAGGAAAAATTTATTTGTCTCTGTGCAAAGAAGTTGTGGAATTCTGGTTGCTCTTTTATTGTCAATGATGCTACAAAATAAACCAGTTGAGGATTCTCTTTTGTACCTATGTTGACTTCTACTGATTCTTCAATGAGCATGGGTGAATTTTCTTGTGCAACGGGGAGAATGTTCAAACATCCATCCTTAGGTGCCTCAAAGATATTTTCACCTTCAGATGTGTCCTTTCTTTTTACTTTTTCATTGTCTAAAGGTGCCTTTTGGTTTTCACCTAGAGACTCATCCTTTTTATCTTGTTTATTCTTTTTCTTGTTTTTACGACTGGAGGGTTGAATAGATTCCCCAAAATATGCTTTGTTGTCCAAGTCAATGTTAAAACCAACCTTGTGATCATCGTTAGGTATGCCATCTCGTAATCCCAGGAACTCAGCAATTGATTCGTTGTTCTCAAAAATGTCTAAGACAGGTGTGTCTTGTTGGTCCCAATCAATGAGTTGGGGATAGAATAAGGGCATGTCATCGCCAGAGTTATCAAATTTTAATGGGGTCAAGGTAAGGACTGAGTTATTCATATGGTCACAAAATTCTTATACTAAGTCATGTTTTCTCTTAGGTTTAGGTCTAGGTGGATTGATAGGTGGGCCTAATGCCAAGGTTTGGTTATCTAAAACAGATGTATCAGGTTGCCAAGAGGTAGGGTCAAGTGATTCCCAATAGTAGTGTTTAAACCATTCCTCTTTTGTCATATTCTTTGGTGGACAGGAATTCAATGGATTTGGTGAGGATCTTAACATTAAGTCGCATTCTCCAAATAGCTTGTCAAGGTCCATGGAAGAGGTAGAGGATAGGGAATCCCACTCATAGTCGTTGGAGTCGGGGGAGTCACAATGATATTGGTCCGATGGTTCGTGAGATGTCTTAATATCTTTTGAAGCACTTACTTCCTCAATTAAGGGTGATGTGGTACTAGGAACGCCAATCTAAATTGGTTGAAACCCCAGCCCTAAGCCTTTTGGCCATTGAGAAACAAATATTGGTTCAATCCTCTCATCTTGATTTAAGCCTAAACCACTATGTCCATTATATCCCTTGCTCTGCATGATTGTGAAACCCTTTCCATATAGATATGTAGGAATGTGAGCAAGTGAGAGAGGTTCTTCATCATCTTCTTTATACAGCTAGGAGGTGACATCCTCTGTATTTACAACCTCTTTGCTTAATTCTCCCCATTTAGTGAAATTTGTTGTGGGAGGAACGTGTATAGTGACCATCGATTGTCTCCTATCTGATGTAGGTAAACCATGTGACTTAGGAGGAATCAAATGGCTAACACAATAAGATGTCTTCATGTAATACTCTCCACAACCCTTGTCTTGTATCTCAACCCTAGGAATGGTAGGAATTGAGGGTGAAATAGATGTTCGAGTGAGTGTGGATGGATCAACATAGGGAGATGGATTGGATGATGAAGCCTCTTGGTTTACTAGCACTTGGCATTGGGGGATCTCTTTTAGATTGGTACAATATTGGAATGGATCTGGGTCACCATCTATAGTTATTTCAATGCCATTGTAAGGAAATTTGAGACACTGATGATATGTGGAAGGGACTGCCTTCATGGCATGAATCCATGGTCTACCTAGCAGAAGGTTATAAGGAAGGGTGAGATCCAAGACCTGGAACTTTGTCTCCATTACTGCAGGGCCAATTCTGATAGGAAGTGTTACCCCCCCTTTGATTTTCGCTCCTCATCATCATAAGCTTTAATGACAATAATTTTGGTTGTGTCTATGCATCCTTCTGAGAAACCTAATGCCTTAATCAATTTTAAAGTGCACAAATTTAACCCTGCTCCTATGTCTACCAAAACTTGTCTAACTTTGGTGTCATCAACAAGGACTTCTAGATGTATAGGGTCATTATGGTTCATATTTTCAATTGCATAGTCTTGTTCAGAAAATGTGGCATGATGATTATTGGTCAAGTAGCCCACCATTTCCTAGAAATAATTGACATCGATGTCATTTGGGACAGTGGTGTTTTGTAAAGCTTTATCCAAGATAGATCGATGCTCAGGGGAAATACGCAACAGTTCCAAGATTGAGATTTGGGCTGGGGTCTTCCCCAACTGGTCAAGTAGGTTATATTGTGACTTGGAAGGCTGTGGTGTTTGCTATGATAGAGGGCCTTGGATAGTGATCTTAGTATGACGAGTGTTGACCGCGCACTTAGGATTTGTATTGATAGTAATGGTATTGATATTCTCATCGACAATGCAAAGGTGATGAATGGTTTTGCCACTATGATAATCATGCTTGATACTCACATAGTTGGCTAACATATTGGTCTTAGTACTCAAACTAGGAACAACTCCTTTCCCATGGTCATGTAGTGGATCAGAAAATACTTGATGATCAGTGTTTGATGATTTTGGTTTCTGTCCACTAACTTCAATTATTCTCCTTTCGACAAGATCTTGTATGATATTCTTCAATTGGTGACAATTTTGTAGGTTATGTCCCTTAGTTCTATGATAATCACAAAAGGAATTGTCATCCCACCAAACTAGTTTAAATTGTCCTAGATCATATTGTCTTGGCTCTTGCAGCTATATAAGATTATGTTGTAACAGTTGCTTGAATACAGATTCTATGGGTTCCCCTAAGGGAGTGAACTCACGTTTCTGAAACCTCCTTTGTTGTTGCGAATGTTGAATATTTTGGACCATGTTGGGAGTTTGATTGACAACATTAAGCATGTTGGAAGAAGTGTGAGGTCCTTGTAATGTGATGATTGGTCCTGCTTGTACAATTTTAGCATCAACTACCCCATCATTGGTGACGTTTTTGCTGTGAGACCAAAATCTTTTTCTGTCATTGGGGGTGTTTTGCACGATCGGATTTCTATTGAATGTTGATGTCTTAAGTTCACCTTTTTCAATGAGATCCTTTTCTATGATAACCCCTTTTTCCACTAGTTCTAAAAAATATGTACAACAATGTACCCTTAAGTTACTCCTTAGTTTTGCATGAAGGTTTTCCTAGAACATAGTAACTTTTTGTTTTTCAGGTATCTCGACAGGACACTGGCTAGCTATAGTCCTCCATCTCTAGAAGAAGGTGATAAATGTTTCACCTTCGTCTTATGTTGTGTGACACAAGGTTGCTATATTTATCTCGTGGTCTATGTTGAAGGAGAATTGCTCAACAAGTTTCTCAACTAGTTCACCCTAAGATCTGATGCCATACTCTAGACCTGAAAACCACTCTAGTGCAATTCCTACAAGACTTCTTGGAAATAGTCTCATAAGATACGTGGGGTCATAAGCGACATCTATGCATATGGTAGAAAATTCCCTTATATGTTCTATCAGATTTCGTTTTCCATTGTACTTAGGGAGATTCAGTATGACATACCCGTGAGGGAAAGGGGTCATGTACAATGATCTATCAAAGGGGAATGGGCATATGTCCTTTGTTGAAAAGGATTTCTTAGTTGACACTGCCATGTTGTCCATTTGTGTTTGTAGTGCATGCATTTGTGTTTGCAAGACGTCAACCTGGGTCAATGATGTGTTGGGTGAATTATGCGGATTTATGTATGTATTCTGAAATCCAAGGTCTTGTGATGGGTTTCGATTGAACATTGGTATTTGAGATGGGTTTAGATTCAGAATGTTGGTAAACATGTTCTGGTCCAGAATTTGCATAAATTGGTTTTGACTCAGGATCTGTGTGAACGAATTCTGAGTACCATGCTGGGAGGAGGGATTCTAATTTAGAATCTATGTAAATTGGTGCTGACTTTGAATCTGGGAGAATGGATTTTGATTTGGAATCTGTGTGAATGGGTTGTGACTTGGAGTCTATGTGAATGGATTATGACTATCGATCTAAGAAGATGGATTCTGATTGCCATACTAGAATGAGGGAATGCCTCTTGTTTGTGTAATTTATGGTATAGTACCAGTGGTTTGAACACTAGGTATGGCCGTTGACTGAGGTATGGTACCTGTGACGTGAACACTAGGTATGGCTGTTGACTGTGGTATGGTACTCGTGACACTGAAATTTTGTGTATAAGTTGATGTTTTAGATCTTTTACTCCCAACAAGAGGACCGAAGGGAGTGGATGATGATTCCCCAATAGTGACATTAAATCCTGATGTCATGCTAGACATATCAAATGGAGGCGTATGGACTATCGTACTCTGTGTAGGTATGCTAGATGGTATGGTTGTATTTACCTGAGGTATAGTAGTACTAACAGTCATTGTATTTGTCCCTTGTGTAGTTTGAGTTTGTAAGGTGCTAATATTGAATCCTATGGGTAAGGTAGCACCTTTAGCTAGCAACTTGGATAAGTATCGTTGTCGATCATTTGCTAGGTACTCATCTACAAAAGAGGCAAACTCAGGGTCTTGTGCAGCAGCCTCTATGTCTTCTATTGTAATGTGACCTTGAGTGTTTCTAGTGGTGAATTTGTTTAATAAAGTCTTGTAAGGTCTTGAGGAAAATGGATTGATGAATTCGTTTGGGTTCGACATCTTTCCTCTCTCTCTTCTCTTAGACCTAGTTTCAACCATGTAAGATTAGCTCAATATCCAAGGAATGCAAAACTATGTCTATGGACAGTATGACTCTAGTCTATGTTTTTGGGATTTTCTGAATGCAAAATAAGGAATGTTCTAGGATGACGCTAGTCTAAAATGACAATATCCAAAGATGAAAAATCTAAGCAAACTTCTAAGGTAATCAATTCTATAAACCCAAGATGGAGGGAAGAACTACCTAAAGTCTAACCAAGGTGTCAATTTAGTTAATTCAAGGAACCAATGTAGGACGAGGATCAAAGACAAGTTGAGTTTCCTAACTAGACTGATGAGCTAGGAGGACTCTCTGTAGGACAAAGGATAATATGATAGGACTAGGTTCAATGAAAAATTATGTTGACGCTATGATTTTTCTAGAGTATAGATGATGGACCCATCCTAAAGTTTGTAAAACTGGTCTTCCTAGAAGGTTAAATCTAAAGGCAATATGTACTCAAAGATGAAAGTAAGACTCAGAATTGGAACGACTATAGTAATGACCAAATGATACCTAAAGGATGCAAGATTGAGCAAATCATTTTAGGTTTCTGTCGAAGGACAAGTTTAAGATAGATCAAAGACTGGTATGACAGTGTTGACTGGACAGTGACCGTGAATTCTGGTTTTCTAATAATCTAGCAAATGTGTCACAGAATTTATCAAATGCGGTTATGTTTCACAGTTGCGGCTTTCTGTCAATTAGTTGTGGCTTTCTGGTAAATGTTCAATATCTGGTGTCAGACAAATGTGGTTAAGTTTCTAACAGATGCAACTCATAATAGCAATTGTGACTCAGAATATAACATATGCAGTTTTCCATAAAACAAATGCGAGCTAATCTGGAAGATGCGACTCTACGCTAAATAGATGTGACTAAAAATGACAAATGTGACTCAAAGTTAAATAGATGTGACTCTGAAAATCAATTGCGACCTTCTAGTGAATAGTTGCGACTTTGTTGTATTTTAAGTGAATTGAGATATAAAACTGATGTTGTTTTTTGTGATCAAGTTTTGGTAAACAAAGACAATCATAAGATAAAGTGTTTTCAGTTTGATTTTGAACTCAAAGAACATGTAATTTGACATTAGAAAAGTACAATCCTATTAGGCCAATAGGCCAAGGGTTTGTATACTTGGTATAGCCCACTGATATACCCCGAATTGGTGCGAAACACCTTTCCTTCTCAAGAGCAGATAGCTTAGAAGTTTGGTGGCATTGGCTCCACTCCATAGCTCATTAATGTCATTCGAGCACACCAACTCTAGATTCTTGGGTAATGACTTCCCAAGAACTACTATCTCTACTCAAGGGGATCAGTAGTGAGTGTCTTCGGGCATGATATTGTACCCTACACTATACCAAGCAACGGTAGAAAAATGGTTGGTCTCTAAAACAAAAGGTGTTTAATACGGGCGTTCCATTCATAGGGAATGATCCATGCAGTGAGAGTCCCCTTTTAGATCCATCTCGTCATAACCATATGCGTGATTCTTGGGTTTTCCCAAAGAATCCACTTTTATATACCGGCTGGAAGTCCCTCGGGTTCAGGGTGCTACCGATCTGAGTCATCCTGGGGTGAGTACTTTTTCCCACCAGAATAGGCCCAAGTTCTAGAGTTGGTAACCATTTCTCTTACACCCAGGATCGTACAGATGTGCAAGGGGAGAGGATACTTCAATGTACCAAATCGTGAGGGTAATTACATAGTTGTGCTTTTGCACCAAACATAATAGACACTTGTTAATTTTAAACCAAATGAAAGATTTGCTACACTACCAAATAATATATTTCAAAGAATTAACTAGGGTCTTCGACATGGATTCTGCAGAAAGATTCATTAGTAATTTGATATTAGTCTTTAACTATCGATCTGCAAAAACTTCGTTAACTCCCCAAGACACGTTGAAAATAGAAGATTAGCGAAAACAAAACCACGAAAAGGAAATTGTAAATTGAAAATATAATCCTAAAATATACCAGTCGGATGCATCATTTTCTCTGTCAAATGCATCTTGGTATTTTACCAGTCAATTATGGCTCAGAAAATGACAGATGCGGCAGAATTTGTCAGATGTGGTTCAGAAAGTCAATTGCGTCGCTTCATCATACTGATGTGTCTTTGAATGTCAATTGCAGCGTTTCGTCAAGTAGATGCATCGTTCCATAAAAAACTTGCAAAATGAAATAAAAATCTATAGATATGAAAAGATGGTGTCTTCACGTCGGGTTCACCAAATGTAACGTCTAGAAAAAATGCAGAAGAAACAGATCAAAGCTAACATGCAATGCAATCTAAAACTCTAATGCAATCTAAGCTAAGCAATAGAGAACAAAGGAAAGCCAAAACGTAAATAAATTGAACAATCTCACCCAATATGTACGTAATTCCATGTATCATCTTGATTTCCCTTCTCCATTTTGCCGTTGTAGTATAATTTCCCTCAGATTTTTAAAAGTTCATGCAAGTATAGCCTATGATAGTGATTTAGCAAAACATCGAAGATTCAAGATAGTTGCTCCAAAAAGTCATAAGATTTTGAGAGAGATTGGAATGAAGAATGACAAATCAATTTATAGAAAATTGATTATTCGAACAACAGGCCAGGATCAAAAGATCAACAGACGGTTGAGATCGACAGATTAGACATGCATTATGATAACTGTCAGTAGTGACATGAGTGATACAAATTAGAAATAGAATTAAAGATTAAATAAATGATTTAATCTTCAAGTTTGGTATTCAAAAACAGAAGAATTATCTTTGCATGACAAAGATAAAGATTGAATTAAAGCAAATCTTGTTTGAATGCACGCACAAAAATTAATTAATTAAATAGGAATATTTAATTAATCTGCATGTACACACAATTGAGTTGGCACTAGATGACTGAATGATTTGACGAAGAGATTACTCGAGAAAGCCACTCAGACATTAAATCAAGAGTTAACTAAGCAATTAAAATAGATCTTTGAGTCGAGTAAAAGTGAATACTTAGATAATTTACACAATTATCTAAATATAGAGGAATGTGTTAAAATAGGATTTATGAATTAAATAATTCATTTAATTCACGATTTGATATTTGAAGAATAATTAAATAAATAAGATTTATTTAATTTAAGTGATGAAGGGGTTTAAATGAATAATTAAATAAATAACGGATTTATTTAATTATAGTTGAAATATGATAGAGGTAAATTAAATAAGAATTTATTTAATTGAAGAAGAAGGATAAGGTTAATTAGTAACATAATTAAATAAGAAGCGTTTATTTAATTAATCAGATGGAATAAAGAACAGTGTGAATTAATTAAATAATTAAGATTATTTAATTAATAGAAGAAATGAATACCTTAGAGAATAATTAAATAATTGACATTATTTAATCATGACCATGAAGAATATGAATTATGAAGAATATTGAAGTCGCAGGCTTAAACCAGATTTCGGTGTCTATAATTTCCAAAAAAAAATAGTCAAGGCTCTCTTGCAAGCTAGCATGCCATGTCTATCAAGCTAAGAGGGGAGCCACATGCTATTGGTAATGCTCTCTTATCTATTTTTCTTATCTATTTATTGTTGTCTATTACGTTCGTGATAGGGGATTTCCTCCATAGCAAGGTTTTTTTCTATCACATGTATTTAAATTTCATCTAGATATCTGTGGAGGTTGAAACACCAAAATGGGGGTTTGATTGAGGCAAGCCTTGAAATAGCCCAACATTTTTCCTTGCCTACCTTGTATGTAGATGTATAGATTTGAGGAGATGGATTTTGAAGACCTAATATTATTTACTCTCTATTTTGATAGGGACGATAGCGTGGGGCACATATGTCCTTGCGACGTACTATCATCCATGGTCGAGGCTTAATACTCCTAGGGGTAGAATCTATGAATTTTGAGGTTTATATTTTCATAATTTATAGGTTGTAATTTTATTATCAGTTTATATTATTAAGTAGTTTTATCATTCTTTTCCTTGATAACTTAGCTTTTCATTTAATTCAGTTGTATAAATATTATTTACTTTCTACCTTGTCACCTGAGCTTTGTACTTTTAGGTAATCGAGGGCTATTTTCTCCTTATATAATTTGTTTGTCTTGAGTCTCGAGAGTAGCAAATCCCCTCCTTTACATTTTAGTGAATCTGATGTGAAGCAAAAATCATGTCGGATCTTTTTTTTAAAATTTAATGATTTTGATAATGCATTCTCTAAACAATATTTTGATATGTTGGATGATGCCCTAGATGATTTCTTAGAAGCATCTCCTTCTATTCGAAGATCTGACAAAAAAACTTCTTCATCCAAATTATTTTCTTCTTCACAAGTTGAAGAGTTTGTGAATGTATTCGTAGTCTCTACTACCCCTCAAAGGCCTAAGAGACCAGTCATTTGCATGACTCCAGCTAGCCCATCTCCTAAAATAACTCATTTTATTTGTGGGGTTCCTATCACAAATGACACGTTGGACCTTTACACAAGATTCATACAATCTAAGGCTCCCTCTTATAGAGCATTAGCCCACACTTATAACACTAGAAGAAATCAAAAAAATTTAAACCAACTTACTTCTCTACCACCTTCTCAACCAATTCTTCCTCAAGCACCTAAACCTGTAGCTAAGCCACCTAGTGAGTATGATCTTGTAGAGAAATTTTGCACTACTCCCACCAAGATCTCACTATGGGATTTGCTTTAGACTACTCTGATTTACCAAGGTATTCTTTAGGAAGCCTTACAAAATATATTCTTGGCTTCCTTCTATTGGCATTACAATTTGCACCTATGGAGTGTTTATTGGCAATAGACAGCTATGCACAATTGAACTACTCTTCAAACTAGGTGGGGAAGCTCCCTCTTTTACTGATATTCATGGAAAAGTAAATTATTCTAAATCCTATCTTTTTGACTCAGCTGGAAGAGGCACAAGGTTAATAAAACCAATACATTGCATCTAAGGTTTTTCTTTGGTTTTGTAGATCTTAGCTACAACTAAGCTAATGCTAAAACTATCCTATCTCCTCTAGATAAACATAGCAAGAGGAATTAGGAGCAGGGAATATTTGATGATAAACTTTATATCAGGATTCCCAAGGAGGAGGAACCCCTATCTAAGGTGTAGATATGAAACAAGCTTATTGGAAACAACATTCAAACAAAAATATTTCTTCCTAAATTCCCAAAGAGGAGGAATACCTATCTGAGGTGTATATATGAAAGAAAAACTATTAATAACAACATCAAATAATAAAATCTATTTCAAAATTCCCAAGGAGGAGGAAACCCTATTTGAGGTGTAAATATAAAATAAAGGTTATTAATCACAACAAGAATAAATCTAGGAAAGCAAATTGCATAATGAGACACACACACAATGAACGATCAAACCAGCTTTATATTTAACTAAGTGAACCAATACATAATAGAAATATTGCACAGCAAGGTGGGCACAATAATTTTTTATTATAGTAAAATTTCTAATTACAAAGTGAACAAATATTGAATAGAAATATTGCACAGAAAGGTGGCACAAAAATTTGCTATTACGAGAAAAAGTTCTAATTACAAAGTGAACAAATACTGAATAGTAATATTGCACAGCAAGGTGGCACAACAATTTTCTATTACGAGAAAAAGTTCTAATTACAAAGTGAACAAATACTGAATAGAAATATTGCACGGCAAGGTGGCACAACAATTTTCTATTACGAGCAAAAGTTAAAATACAATGAGCAAGGGTTATCTTATTTATAGAACTTCAAGGAGCTAAAATCTCCTTGAGTTTACACTCAGTCTTGCAAGCATGCAATAGTTTATTCTCTAAGTCTAACTATATGCAACCTAATAGTTAACTGGAAAACTACATCAGTTAACTGAACTAAAACTAAACTAAATGGGTGTTTGCAACACACAAGTCCTTATTGAAATGAAATTCAACTGATAACTAACATCAGTTAACTAGATCCTAACTAAAAGTACAAAATCTTCCAAAATGTATCCCTGAAGATGAGATAAACATGCATGAAATAAGCAATTAGAACTCAAGAAAGATGTTGAGTTGACTATTGCTTATGACTCTATCTTCAGGAACAACTGTGGGACCCATCTATCTATTTACTTTGGGTTGTCATGCACCATCATCTCCTCCAAGGATTCATTAACTACCTCATCATCTGGAGATCATCACATGTATCAATTGTCAATTCACTACCTGTCAACAACTTGAGCAATCCTAGAAATATTTGCACATTCAAACTGACAGTTTACTGACTGGTAACTCTAGTGGCTTCGTAACTAGAGTGATGGTCTCTATTTCTTTAGCAATTTCATGCTTTTGACACTCCTAAACTCACTGTGCATGCAGAATTCCAATGATATTCAACCCTCTAAATGGGCCTTAGAAGGCTATCAGCTATACGAGGTATGAAATCATGTGGACTTTGAGTGACTATGCTTGCCAAATTGTCTGAATCAATCCTCCAGATGCACTTGATGCAAATTGGTGTCAGCTTTTCTGATGAAATCATGAATTAAGACTGATTTAGTCTTGAATTTAGTCTGAATGAACTGCATTATGAAAAACTAGCCTATTGACTGTAAACACGACTATGTTTTGACAACTTTTCTAGTGAGGCTAAAAATGGCTTTTGGCGAGGCTAAAAATAGTTTATCGAGGGACAATTATTACCAAAAAAATTTGAGACGTGTCTTTTGTAGAGAAAATGTTTCTAAGCAAACCCACAACGTTGGAAATTTTAAAAAGTGCATTTTCGCTTGGCATGCAAAGACTTTTCAGATGCATGGGTTTTATAAGCGCCAATGAGTTGAACAAACCCAGATTCTTTATTTTTGGAAAAAATGAGTTTTTGACCCACATGCAAAAGAATCTTCGAAAAAAAAACACAATACTTCAAAAAGTGAGAAGTAAAAGGGCAGTTTTCTCAAAAAAAATCTGGAACATGGGCTTTGTATGCACCAATGAGCTAAATAGACCCAAATTCTTTATTTTTTAAAATTTTAACTTTTTGACCTGCATGCAAAAGAATCTTTGGAAAAAAGCATAGTACTTCAAAATGAGAAGTAACGAGACAATTTTCTTGAAAAATTTAGAAACATGGGTTTTGCTGCCAACACTGAATTATGTGAACCCAGGTAATCAGATTCTAAAAAAGAAGTCATTTACTTTGACATGTGAGAGAAAACCTAAGACAAGGATAGAAGAATTTTAGAGATAGAAAATAGAAGTTATATTCTACCTCTGAAAATGATGCCTATTCCTTGAATGAGATTTGATGAAGTCTAAAATGCATGCTCTCGAATGATGAAGTCTAGAAAATAATTCCTCTAAAAAATATAGACCATGCATTGCGAAGAACACTGAAAAATGTCACCTGTAGCGCCTTTAGATCTTGCTTGCATGAGAAAATATATATTTTTCCTCAACTTGTGATGAGAATGATGGACACCCAAATTCCTTAATAAATAAAATTTATGAAGCCATCAATTTTGCATGCAAATCCCTAAATTAGGAAACAATAATCTTATTGGACCTCCATTTAGTTAACTACATGAAAAATAAGCCCTAAAATGGGTGCCACCCAACATGCACTTTAGTTACTCACCACATGCAAGTAAAAATTAAGTCCTATTAAAGTCGACTCAGAAACTAATCTGGAGATTTAATATTAATTTAATTTGAGTTTACAATCTCCTACATTATAGGGTGTCCAACTCCAATTCAAAAGTCAAAGTTTGACTTGGGCGCCAACTCTCCAAACTTAGAAACCTTTTGAAAATTTTCATTTGCAAACATCACTGGAGCCTGTGTTTGATCATTGATTTTGATTGACTAATGTATCCAGTAGACTGGCTGACAATTTCATTGAAGAGCAAGATCAAAACTGAAAAGGAGCTCCTTGAGGTTGCAAACCCTAATTCTAACTTCTAAGGCCTCAAAATTTTGGTTTCCCCTGGCCTCCAAGGGTGCTTTTTTGGTCCAGACAGTCAACTTTCATGAATTTTCATTATTTTGAACTTGATTCTAACCTCACTTCATCTCGCATTCTCCAGTAGTTGGCAAAACTTCAGAGCTGGCTAACAGGTCCATTGCGGAGTTGGCTCAATTCTGAACATGATCTCTTGGAGAACACTTTTCCTAAAAACATCATTTGGAAAATGAAAAAATTGGGTGCCCCTAGCCTTTAGGGGTTCTTTTCCTCCTAGACTTAACCATTTTTCAAACTCATTGATAATCCAATTAACCTCCGGCTATAGACTACTAACTTGTCTTTTGACCCAGCCAATATATGCAACAAAAAGATGGAAGCATCACAGACAGGATGAGCATTTGAGGGTCCAAAACCTTGGGCACCCCTTGGTCTCCAGGGGCGCTTTTTCTCTTTTCTGACATTTTAGCCATGATAAAATCTTATGTTTGACTCTTGATTCTAGTAGTTCAACAACTCAGATTAACCCGCTGACAGATTCATTGTGAAGCTTGATAAAGTCTAAGATAAACATCCTGGGTATTATTTGATCAAAAATTTCCATCTGGTACCTTAAAAAGTTGGGTGCCCTTGGCCTCCAGGGGCACTTTTGTGCTCTAGTGTTAGTCAAATTTTCACTATTTTCATCTCCCTTGTTCCATGTTCAATCTTCAGTTTCAGATGCTAGACAGATCTTTTGGAATGGCTAGTAGGCTCATCGTGAAGCTAACAATATTTTGGAGAACTCTTCATGGAAGTGACAATTCCCGAAAGGTTGATCTAGGCCTCTGAAATCTAAGGCGCCCCTAACCTCCAAGGGCTCTTTTGTTACTAGAGTTAGAAATTTTTTGATAATTTTCACCTCAATGAAAATCCCCTCCATGATGAAGCATCATTTTGAACATATCTTTCCATAGAATCTTTTTTGGAGCATTTTAAGCTTAGATTTTAACACCTGGTATCTAGCCATCTGCCATTGACGACCTCGAAGATCCTAACTTTTCTCCTGAAAATGTGAAAACTACCCACCAGACTTAAATTGAATTTTTCTTGATTCTGACTTCACCATTGTGATCGTGAAGTGAAATAAGCCAATCAAAATATTTTTTATCCAATTCTAACAAGATTCTATTTTTAGGGTTTTTTGCCTAAAATAGGGGTCCAAAAACCCTAATTTTCAAATTTTACTAGTATCTTCTAGAAATCAAACTAACTAAAAGCCCATAATTGATTTTCCCAAAAATTGTGTTTTGATGAAACTTTTACATGGTTTAGACTATTTTAAGCAAAATGCCTTAATGAAGCAAAAAATTTGGTTTGGGTACAACACCTCCACTAGGTCGATGGATGTTAATTCATTGATAGATCATATTTGTGCAAATTCACTGAATATTACATTCTATCTATATGAAATCCCACCTTTGGAAGTACATAATAAGGCAATTCCCTTAATGATAATAGTCAACATCAATAACATTGGTATTAGGCATGCTATGGTTGATACTAGGACCATTATCAATAATATCAATAATAGTACATGTTATACCAGAACCATTACCCTATAACATTCTCTTGGGAAGACCTTGGATTCATGCTTTGGGAGTAGTCACTTCTACCTTACATTGTTCCATGAAATTTATTGCTAATAATGAATTAATTATAATCAAGGCTGACCCAAATTCTATACACTTATGTGAGATAGCAATTGTTGTTTAGACCTTGATTGCTCCTACTCTTAAAAATATTATTCCTTTGTTATCTTCTAATGTGTTGACATCTACTCTAGCAATGCCTATTATAAAGGTTTCCCTTGAGATGGATGTACCTAAGGAAGATCATCCTGAAGCGGAGAATCCTAAGTCTACCCTTTCTACTTCTTCTGAATAAAACATATGTCTTGGTGATGATTGGGGGTCCTTGGACTTTACTAAGTTCTATATCAGGGAGTATAGAGTAGATCCTATCCACTTAGACATTCTAATGATCCTACTCACCTCTGTCAAGAAAGATTATTTTCTTCCTACTAAGAAGATGATCATGCTCCTGCTAAGGAATATGATCACACATTTTCTAAGGAATATAATCATGCCTCTGTCAATGAGGCTAGTGTTTGTGTTCCCACCAGGAAGGATGATCATGTTCCTTAGTGTGATACTCATAGTTGGGATCATTCTCTTTATGTTGATCCTCCTCCTTCCTAGGAATTGTAAAAATTTATGGCCCTGGTTTCAATCTCTTATCTAAGCATTGTTATAGAGGTAAAGCTTGTGGACGTAATGAACAAGGTATTAAAGTTCCCATAGAGTTTGATTCTCATGGGTATAAGATTGGACTTGGGTAACGTCACATGAAATCTAAGAGGAAACCATGGTTAAATGTCAACATGATTTTCGTCAAACCTCCTCTTGAATTAGTTCATCCTAAATATATCAAAAGTAAATTAGACTCTAATGAAGTTACTCTAGATTTTTCTCTTCAGATGAAGCACTAGAAGAATTCTTGGATGTTTACTCTGACTTACCTTCTTATCACCATAAGCAACAATTCTCATATTGCTTGAACAAACATGCATATTTTGGAGAATCCATTGAGTGTTGATGAGGAGGCTTCTCTATCTAATGTGGATGATAGTACTCCTACACCTCATCCTAAGGACCATAGTACTCTCCTTAAAGGGGATACTTCTAATGTACTCATGGATCCCAAATCTTCTAAAATTTTAATTAATATTGGAAAATGTCATTCTTTAGAAGAATCTAAACAACATTTTGATTTGTTACATTCTCATCTTGATATTTTCTTTTGGTCATATGAGAACTTTCTTAGTATTGATGAATTAGTGGTAGTTCATAATATCATGCTATGTCTCGATGCCAATCATGTCAAATAAAAGATCCATAAAATGAATCCCAAGGTTTCTTTACTAGTCAATACAAAGATAGAGAAGCTTTCAAAAGTTGGTTTTATCCATGCTATAGACTATTCAACTTGGATATCGAATATATTTGTTGTTAGTAAACCTGGTGGTTGTATTTGTATTTGTATGGATTTTTGTGATCTTAATAAGGATTCTCTTAAGGATGATTTTCCATTGCCTAATATTGATGTGATTATGGAATCAACCATAGGCCATGCCTTATTTTCCTTTATGGATGGCTTCTCGGGCTATAATTAGATTCATATTAACTTAGAAGATTAGCATAAGACAACCTTCACTACCCCTTGGGGTACCTTCTATTATATATTCATGTTGTTTGGGTTAAAGAATGCAGGAGAAACTTACCAAAGGGTGATGACTTATATTTGATGATTTCAATCACAAGATTCTAGAATATTACGTCGATGAAATCTTGGCTAAGTTTGCAACTCATTAAAGATCACACCAAAAATCTTTGTCTTGTTTTTGAAGGTTTCGGTTCTATAAGATGAGACTAAATCCTCTTAGGTGATTTTTTGGCATAGATGACAAAAAAAATTTAGGATTCATTGTCTCATTGTGGAATCGAAGTTGACACAAATAAAATTGATACAATCATTAACATGCCACCGCCTAAAAACATCTCTCAGCTACATAGTTTGCAAGGGAAGATTTATGCAATTCATAGATTTGTATCTCAATTGGTTGATCCTACCCTTCCATTCACATGTTTGTTGAAGAAAGATGTTTGTTTTTTATGGGATGATGAGTGTGAAAAATCTTTTGATTCAATCAAAACTTATATGGCCAATCCTCCTATCTTGATACTGACTATGAAGGAAAGGCCATTTTTATTTTATATTTCCACATCACCTCATGCTTTAGTAGCTTTATTAGCTCAACATGATGATGATGGTAAAGAAAAAGTGGTCTATTAAATTAGTCATATTCTGATTGATATTGAAACTTGATATTCTATCATGGAGAAATAATTCGTCGCTCTCATTTTTGCAACACAAAAATTACGACATTACCATCCTCCTATTTCCATTTGGATGCAATGGTGAGTGTAGCTTCCCTTGTACCCTCAAACGATGGTGTAGAAGAGTACCACTTTCTGATTTAGATTCTCCACTCTCCTACTATCTTAGATTAGCATGAACCTAATAGTCTTGTGTGTGCTTACATACAATTGGGGGAATGATACTCTAATATTTATAATTATCTAAAGATTGGAAATTTTCTTGATGATGTGACTAAAAACACTCACACTCAGATACACAAACTTTTAATCTGATACATTATCTTATCTGATGTTCTATATCAAAAATATTATCATGATCTTCTTCTTCAGTGTCTCACTAAGGCTGAAATACCCCTTGCCCTCCAAGAAGCTCATTCAGACTCTAGGGGTGGATATTTCAATGGTAAATCCTTAGTGCATAAACTTATTCACATGGGATATTATTGGAAAACAGTGGAGCAAGACTCCCTTGCCTTTTCCAAGAAGTGTCCTCAATGTCAACAACATAGTAATCTCATATGAGCTCCGACACAAGATCTTCAAAATCATACCTTTCCTTGGCCATTTGCAAAATGGGGGTTGGATATTATCGAAAAAATATCACCTCCTTCTTCTAAGGGACATACCTTCATCATTACCTCTACTGATTATTTTACGAAGTGGGTTGAAGCTATTCCATTTTGTTCCACTAATGTTGAAACAATCTATAGCTTTCTTCTAAATAATATCATTGCTCAATTACCTTCTACCCTTATTTCTGATAATGGTACTTCATTTAAGAATAAAGAGGTGAAGCAATCTTGGAAAAAAATTATATTCAAAATCAATTTTCTACACCATATTATCCTCAGTCTAATGGCCAAGTTGAAGTGTCTAATAAAAATCTTGAGTTAATTCTTCAAAAAACAATAAATTAACATGGTAAAGATTGGCCTACTCAATTGGTTTGCGTCTTATGGGTCTATCGCATGAGCATTCATATGGCTACCGGTACAATCCCATACAAACTCACGTATGGTGTTGAGGCTATCATGCCTTTAGAGTTGTAAATTCTGTCTTTACGAGTTTCTCTTAAAGGGTTAGTTGATGATGACACTTACCATGTTGAACATTTAAACCAACTTGAGTTGCTCAATGAGTATCGATTGTAGGCCCTTGAACATTCCAAGCTTATGAAAGATCTATTTCTAAACATTATAACCAAGGTGTTATTTCTCATAATTTTAAGGTAGGTGACCTCGTTCTCTATGAGAATCAAAGGAATGTAAGTGTGCCACTTGATCAAAAGGGGAAATTCAACCCTAATTGGCTAGGTCCTTACATAATAATCTTCATGTATGGTTCTAGTGCATATGAACTATCGTCTATGGATGGTATTCATTTAAAAGAATTGGTCAATGTAATGCATCTCCATTGATACTATGCATAAGGTCTATGTGGATGTGCAAGACACTTGTTCCTCTCTGGTATCATAGTTCATTATGCTATGAAATTTCTTCATTAACACATTGCCTCTTTAATTTGTTTTATGATGTAAATAGGTGTATGTAGTTGATTTCTTTAATTAACATGTGTTTTATTATTATACTATGTATTTGTGCATTGTGTTTGATTAACTATTTTCATTAGGTAATTAGATCATCATTGTATTTAATTAAGCATACATCTAGTGTGTACTCATTAAATCATGATAGCATATAATCTAATCATACATCCATAAACATATATCCATCACATAATCATACATGAAACAAAAATACACATGTAGAACACCATAATGTCAATCAAAAAAATATCATATATATATATCAAAAATGTCATGTACATGTATCACACCATTGTGTCAAAATGTGGTGTATGTATATCTATATATGAATCTATACATCAAAAATGATATTGTATATTAGAATCTGGCTCTTAGCCCCTAGGTGCATAGCTCCTTGAGCCCTCTAGTGCTAGCAATGGTGGAGTATATTGGATCGATGCGTAAGATTACGATCGATGAGACCGCGACACATACATGTTTCACAATGGTAATCCTTGAAAATCTCTTCAAAGGTTAGCTACATCCTCCCACAATTGCATGACATGCTCCTAAAGTGAAGCCTCCATCTCTCAAGCCTATCACAAATCCTCTCTAAGCTATTGAACCTAAGGATCAACGAGTTCCATCATCACCACCTTTTTCAACCTCCAAAGGTCATTGAACTAGCTCAGTAGGGAATCATGTGTCTTCTCAACACTCTCAACCCACGTCATGGCATGATCTTGCTCAAATAAGGCAGTAAGGAGCTTTGTCGCCCACTAATCTCTCTTCCTTGTCATTGTGGAAAACTCTACAACTCGTTAGATTTCCTCCACTCGTGTCTCCTTGTAAGTCATCCTAAGATGCACTACAGGCTTGAATAATAGGGCATGGTGCCCCACTATCAGTGGCCTATAGGCGTCTGGGACTGACCCCTAGATTTGGATGACTAGGATCACCTTTGATATGTAGCACTCGAAGAAAATGAGCCACTCCTAGGTGAACACTACAACCATAGTGAAAGTGGATGATGGTAGTACCATATCATCTATATATATATACATGAGAAAGCTGAAATGGAAAGAAACTAAAATAAAAGTAGCTTAAATAAAATAACATCCACCATGCTTGTACCTAGATCCCCAGCCTACCAATGTGGATTTGGGGGTGAAGTACCATTGCTAGATGCGATGCTTGACCATGTCATTGTTGTCGAGGGAGGCATGATTATCTAGGCTATAGGGGTGTTGATGAGACATGTGCCACACACACTAATGATGCCACTCATTGTCATTGCCTTGGTTTTTGTTGTGCTCCACCCACCTCCACCTCATCTTTGTCATCTAGACCCTTGCCTCCTAACCCCTATGCACCATCATCACCTGTGGGGGTGCTTGATGGGAAAATCGAGGCTAGATCTATTGTCGACCACCAGTCGACAAAGCCTTAGGTAGGTCCTCGTTGTTTGAACCATCTTCACTGCTAAATGTGATGTATGTGACAGTGGGATGGGGTCAGTCTCCAACCCATGTTGTGCTCCTCTAGGATCATATGTGTCACATCTCAAAATTTGATGCTACCTGAATTTACTTTATGTGGAATTGATTTATGAATAATTGTGTGTGGTAGAATAAATATTATGTTATTTTGAAAGATGAAATAAGTAAATGATTATTTTATTTTGAAAAAGATGAAATGCAATGAACATTATTTTATTTTGAAGTGATGCAATATAGGAAATGTTACTTTGGAATGATAAATTATATTGCTTCGATTTATTACTAGACACTAATCTATTAATGGGTGTCTGAGTTTTCATGAGTTACAGGTTGTCGAAGACCAAGCGTGTGGTTAAGGTAGAGGAGGCTAGCTACCTGGAAGGGTTGAGATGGAATGGCTTCTCTTGCACACACACAAACACTTAATTAACATATAGCTACATTTAGAATTTCATTTAGTTAATCATTTTATAATGTTTCATACTTTATAATTAGTTATTTAAATTAATTGGTGGTAAATTAAAAGTACATAGAAATAAAATAAATAGTTTTATTTTATTTAAATAATTGATTTCATTTGAAGATTAAATGGTATTTATTTATTATTGTGTGGATAATAGTGATGCATGGTAAATAATTCATCTTTTCTTTTAAAAATTAGTTTTATTAGATAAACTTGAAATAAATCTTGGAAAAGAAAGAAAGATTTTCGAAAACAAAATAGTGAGATAGAAAACAATAGAAAATTATAAAAATAGAATAAAAGAAGTTATATTTAGAAAAAGCAAAACAAAAAATAGAGCAAAACAAAGATAGAAAAAGAGAAAGAAAATAATAAAAGATAATAATCCCTTATTCTCTCAACACCAGAAGATTCATTCAAAACTCTAGATTCATTTTCTCTTTCATTCTGCAAAAATAATAACTAAAGTAGAGTAGGTAATTTGAGAAAAGTAGAAAAGAATAGTGGAAAGAGAAAGAGAACAAGAGTGAGCCAAAATGTAAAGTGTTTATGATGAGGGGCACACCTCCCAAAACCCACAGAAATCGCAACAAAAGATACCAACACAGAAGATGTGAGATAGAAAAATGACTCACTTTCAATTATTTTCAAAAAATGAAATTACAAATTCAAAGCTTACATGCTACAGCCTCATGGGCTTGGTTCATTACAACAAAATTCAACTCTAAAAAGAAAATATACTATTTAGAGCCACAATTTGCACTATCATGGCCCACCTTCTACAATCCCCACTTAATCCTTTTCATTTTCTCCAATAACCACCCTAGAATGTTCAAAAAGATCAAATTTCCCCTTTTTGTTTTGGCACCAAAAGTCCCACCATTTGATTTCTGACCTAAGAAGAAATTTTTATGAAATTCACTTTTTAGAGGACCAACTTCACAAGGCCATAACTTTTGATTTGGGTGTTTGATTTGCTATTATTGCATATCATTGGAAAGCTCTCGACGAGCTATACAACACATGAACCCATTGTATGTCAGTTCAGCCACTTTTTGACCTGTTTCAAGGCCTCTAAAATTTTATATCTAAATTTGAAGCTGGATTAGAGAAATTTCCTGGGACAAAAACTTTAATTTCTCCCAAATTGTACAGGGTATTGAGGTGATACTTTTGCAACCAGAAATTTTTTTTAGCTTTGTTCCTTGGGGTAAATTTTCACGTTTATACGAGCCCATTTAGGCCAACTTACTAAAAATAGTAAGTGCTCATTTTTTTCTATTTTTGATGCCTGACTGTCTTACACCCTTTAAGTTCCATCATGGGACTCAAAACAACTAAATAAAATAAAGAAAACATTTTTTTTGGGTGATGCAAGATTTCCCTACACCGCTGGATGGTCCTGCATCAAACACCTAGGGTAATTTGAAAAGTGACCCTGTCACTTCTCAGGAGTTAGAGGGAAACAAAGATAGTTAACCTAAGCCTTGAATAACCATGATGAATCTTCAGTAGGCCTTCCTATCCATTTCACCAAGTACTTTGCATATTGTCTATTTCTTGTGCTTCTACCCACATGGTTATCCAAGATTTCTTATGTCTCTTCCTTCTCTAAAGTAGGTGCTAGAATTTTCAACTGTTCATTTATCGGCCCCTCCTCTATATCACCTTCATGATACTCTGTCAAATCAGCAATGTTGGGCATAGGAGAAATTTTTATTCCACTAGGAAACTCTACCTCATAAGCATTTCCTGAATCATGCTTCTTCAAGATCTTGCATGGTCCAAAATTCTTCATCTTTAACTTGTTGTATGTACCAACTAGAAACCTTTCCTTTCGCAAATGAACCATGAATTCATCTCTTACCTGGAACTCCTTATGCCTCCTTTCTTGATCTGTCTGAGCCTTATATTGTGAGTTCATTTTATTGATATGTTTCTTCACCTCTTCGTGCAAATTCTTCAGGTTAGGTGCTTAGCAAAATATTAAGCCTCAGCACTACTCTTCTCCCCCTTATCCATCTTTCTTAGTTTAGAAGCAGTTCTGGGAATACTCCCATATACAATCTAGAATGGTGATTTACCAGTGCTCCTATTGACATAATTGTTGTAAAAAAATTCTGCCTATGGTATAATCAAATCCCATCCCTTGGGCTTATCTCCAACTAAGCATCTTAGTAGGTTACCCAAACTCTTATTCATCACCTTTGTTTGTCCATCAGTCTATGGATGGTGTGTAGAACTAAACTTTAAATCTATCTTCAACTTCTCCCATAATGTCCTCTAGAAATAGCCAACAAATTTGGTATCTCTATCTGAAACTATACTCTTTGGTAGACCATGTAGTCTCACCACCTCTTTGAAAAACAAATCTGCAACATGAACATCACTGGTCTTATGACATGGAATGAAATGTGCCATATTTGAAAATCTATCCACCACCACAAATATGGAATCATGCCCTCTTTGTGTCCTTGGAAATCCAAAAACAAAATCCGTGCTAATATCCTCCCATAGCCTCTTAGGTATAGGTAATGGCTAATACAATCTAGTATTCTGACTTGTTCCTTTTGCCATCTGACATACTCTACAACTTTGTACAAACTTCTTCACATCTTGTTGTAACTGTGGCCAATAATAATTCTCATTGACAAGAGCAATGGTCTTATCTCAACCAAAATGTCTAGCTAATCCTCCACTATGCTTCTCCTTGATTAGATTCTCTCTCATAGAACTCCTTGGAATACGCAATTGGATTCATCTAAACAACATCCCATCTTGGATTAATAAATCCAACCATCTTGTCCTATCCAATGTAATAGGTTCCAAACAAGCTTTCCAAGCTTCTGCAAAGTATGGATCTTTAGGATACAAACTCTTGAGTTCATTGAAACCAACAACCTCTATATTCATTTATATCAACAATTTTTTCCTTATACTCAAGGAATCTACAACTCTGTTTGACCTTCCACTCCTGTGCTTCAAAACAAAAGTATAACTCTACAAAAACTCAACCCATTTTAAATGCCTTTGATTCAACTTTCCTTAACTATTAAGATATTGCAAGGCCTAGTGATTAGTATATAAAACAAATTTTGTTGGCAACAAATAGTGTCTCCATTTCTTCAAAGCCTAAACTATAGCATAAAACTCTTGATCATAGACATAATATTTCTTCTTAGCATCATTTAACTTCTCACTAAATAGGCAACAGGCTTACCTTCTTGACTCAAAACAACTCATATGGCAGTGCCACTAGCATCACAATCTACCTAAAAGACCTTATTGAAATTTGGAAAGGCCAAAATAGGTTGCTCTACAACCTTCTTCTTCAACATATTAAAACTTTTGGCTGCTCCTGTGGTCCACTTAAATTCTTTTCTATCCCCTCTCATCACTTCAGTTAGAGGTGCACAAATACTACTGAAATTCTTAATAAACTTTTTGTAAAAACTTACTAGACCATGAAATGATCTTACCTCTGTAACACTCCTTGGGGTAGGCCATTCAATGATAGCTCTCACCTTCTCTAGACCCATTTTAAGACCCTCTATTGTGACAATAAATCCCAGATACACCAACTCTCTCTTCACAAATCTACATTTCTTCAAATTAATCAACAGCTTCTCCTCCTTTAGCTTCTCAAAAAATATTTGAATATGCATCAAGTGCTCCTCAATGTCTTACTAAAAATCAAAATATCATCCAAATAAACAATAAAAAAAATTCCTAAAAAATTCTTTCAATACCTCATTCATAAGCCACATAAATTTTCTCAATGTATTGGTTATCCCAAAAGGCATGACTAGCCACTCGTACAAGCACTCCTTGGTTTTAAAGGACGTCTTCCATTCATCTCCTTCTCTAATTTGAATTTGGTGATATCCGATCTTCAAATCTATCTTCGTGAAGTACTCAACTCCACTCAAACAATCCATAATGTCATCCATTCTTGGCAAGGGAAATCTATATTTGATGGTGATCTTGTTGATGGCTCTAGAATCTATACACATCTGACATTCCCCATCCTTCTTTGGTGCTAGAACTGCAAGTACTGCACATGGACTCAAACTCTCTCTGATCAATCCTTTCCACAAAAACTCTTGGAATTTTCTATTCAACTCTTCACTCTCTATTGGAGTCATACAATGAGCTGCCTTATTTAGAAAACTAGCTCCATGAATCAGGTCCATCTGATGACTAATCTTTCTTACAGGAGGAAAACCTTCAGGTACATTATCAGAAATAATAGCTTGAAACTCATTCAACAAATCTGAAACCTCTACAGGTACCTCAATGGTATCTCTTTATCAACTCTAGGGATCAATGCAAAACACATATTTTCATGTTTCATACCTTCTAGGAACTTTCTTCCATCAACCAAACAAATTCTTGCATTACTGCATACCTTTTATTCTACCTCTTTCAAGGGCTTCAACTTATGATGAACCCCATCCTTTGTCAAATAATAGGTGTTGGCATGTCCATCATGTGCTGCTCGCCAATCAAATTGCCACGGTTTGCCTAAAAACATATGACAAACATCCATAGGCGTAATATCACACAATACCTCATCATGGTAATTTCCAATCTTGAACTTTACTAGACATTGTTCATTTACGAAGGCTTTATGGTCCTTCTACAATGAAGCAATCCGGTAAGGGTTTGGATGCCTTCTTCTCTCCAACCATAACTTACTAACCATTTCTTCTGAAACAAGGTTATCAGTACTACCTCCATCAATAATAACATTGCAAACTTTACCTTCACACTTACATCTGGTGTGAAACAAATTCTTCCTTTGAGTTGGTTCCTTCTCCTCGTTTAGCAAGGCTCTTCTCGTAACAAGAACCTCTCCTCTTTCTGCATCCTCAGAATGTGAAGACTCAACATCTTCATCTACATGTGCAACTCATGCATTACCCTCAGGTCTTCTATTTGTCCTCCCTTGATGTTGAGGACACCCATAGGCTCTATTTCCTTCTTCTCCACATTGGAAATAGGTTCCAAGGAAGCCTCCTCTTCTCGATCCTCATCCGGATCTTCCTCTTCCTCTTTGGTCTCCATTGTTATAATCACAAGGATGGTAGGTGTTATCTCCTTTCTGGTTCTGGCTGCTACTAGAGCCTTCACCCTTCTTTTGATCTTCATTTCAACCTCCATATGACCATCCACTAGTCTTTCCTCCACGGCCTCCACCTCGTTGTTTGTTCTCAAACCTCTTGTTCAGTCATTCTTCAACCTTTAGAGAAAACTAATAAGCATCCTCAATAGTGTTCATTCTTACCAGTGCCAATTCTTCTTGTATGCTTGGCTTCAACCCGTTAATATAATGAGCAACTTTCTCTTTATTCGCCTTAGAATGTCTTGTCCAAATCAGGGCCTTGTGAAATTCCTCTGTGTATTCTTTCACCATCCTTGTCCCTTGCCTCAAGCTCTGCATCTTCTTGAGTAGCTCCAATTTGTAATCGACTGGAATAAATTTTTTCTTCAATTTTGACACCATTATGTCCCATTTGGAAATTTTATCTTTCCCTTGTCTTCCTCTGTGTTTTCTTTTACCATCCTTGTCCCTTGCCTCAAGCTCTGCATCTTCTTGAGTAGCTCCAATTCGTAATCAACTAGAATAAATTATTTCTTCAATTTTGACACCATTCTGTCCCATCTGGAAATTTTATCTTTCCCTTGTCTTCCTCTTTCTAACTGGGCCTCTTTCCACCATATACTAGCGTGACCTTTCAATTTCATATTTGTGAACCTCACTCTATGAGAATCTTCAATCTCCTCAAACTCAAAAAATTCCTCCATGTCATTGATCTAATCAATCAATTATTTAGGATTCAAATTTCCACTAAAATTTGAAACCTCCATTTTAGGTCTCTTCCCAATGCTTGAGATCTCTCACAAAAATCTGCTTTCTCTTGGATCCATTGGATCCAACTCTTCCATTTCCTCTTTTGTTTCATCTTCATTGTTATCTTTGTCTCATTGCACATCTCTTCTTTGAACCTCTTGTTGTAAGGTTTCTAGTTGCCTTCTAAGGGCTTTGATTTCATCTATTGGTGGATCTCTTCCTCCATGACCCCGGCCTCTACCTCTGCCATACTGGGCAATTCTTGGAGGCATCTTGAACTCAACCCACTCTCACAGGTCCTGTTGCAACTGCCTCATGTTTGACGCTCTGTTATAGGTTCAGGAACTCCAAATTTGATACCACTTGATGAACATCGCTCAAAACCCACATAAATCAAAACAAAAGATACCAACACAGAAGATGCAAGATATAAAAATGACTCACTTTCAATTATTTTCAGAAAATGAAATTACAAATTCAAAGCTTACATGCTACAGCCTCATGGGATTGGTTCATTACAACAAAATTCAACTCTAAAAAGAAAATCTACTATTCGAAGCCACAATCTGCACTATCAGGGCCCACCTTCTACAACCCCCACTTAACCCTTTTCATTTTCCCCAATAACCGCCCTAGACTATTCTAGAAAGATCAAATTTCCCCTTTTTGATTTGGTGCCAAAGGTCCCGCCATTTGATTTCTAGCCTAGGAAGGAATTTTTATGAAATTCACTTTTTAGAGGACCAACTTCACAAGGCCATAACTTTTGATCCGAGTGTCTGATTTGCTATTATTGCATATCATTGGAAAGCTCTCAACAATCTCTACAACACATAAATGCATTATAGGTCAGTTCGACCACTTTTTGACCTATTTTGAGGCCTCTAAAGTTTTATATATGAATTTGAAGTTGCATTGGAGAAATTTCTTGAGACAAAAACTTTAGTTTCTCCCAAACCGTATAGGGTATTAAGGTGATTCTTTCGCGACCGGAAATTTTTTTCAGATCTGTTCCTTGGGGTAAATTTTCACGTCCATACGAGCCCATTTAGGTCAACTTACTAAAAATAGTAAGTTCCTATTTTTCGCTATTTTTGGCGCCTGGCTATCTTACACCCCTTAAGTTCCATCATGGGACTCAAAACAACTAAAGAAAATAAAGAAAACATTTTTTTTGGGTGATGCAAGATTTCCCTACACCGCTGGATGCTCCTACATCAATTTACCAGGTTTTTAATTCATTTTCCATGTATTTAATTTCAGAATGCATGAATAAATTATTATTTTGTGTGAAAGATTGAAATCCTCTATTGATTCCCAATTGATTGTACAAATTGTAATCATGTGTTTGGTGTTTTAATGTTTTATTTTCTTTATGAAATTCAACATCATGGCAATACAATTCTATGTTTTCTTGTTCGTTATATATAATATATACATATATATATAAATATATGTATATATATGTGTGTGTATATTATATTATCTTATTGTTGCAAATTGTATTTTGAACATAAAACCCAAATTTTATTTTAGATTTCTTTTAAATTTTCACTGAATGGTTGTTTTTTCCAACAATAGATGTTATAATATTATATATCTATATATATTATATTGCACCATATAATATATATACATATATATAATACTACAAATTTGAAAGAATATAAAATACCAAGTATGGTTATCGAATTTCAATCGAATGTTGAATCATTGTTTATGTGAATGGAAGTTCAATTGAAGAAATGGTTTGAAAGAGTATCCATGCTACCTTTTGGAAGGGTTGTGTTGTGGAGGCAGTTGCCCCTCCACAGGCTGCAAACTATGGAGAGGGCGCTACCCCCACAGGCAGTGCTTCCCTAAGTTCCATACTTTGAAGAATTTATATTGCGTAATATCTATACTTTGTAGAATTTGCTATAAACCCAACATAAACTCATAAAATAGATTGAATGAAAATGGCTAGAAATTACCTTTGACTGTGATTTTTCTGTGAAGCTAAACTATATATATACATGTATATATATATATACATGTATATATATATATACATGTATATATATGTATATATATATACATGTATATATACATGTATATATACATGTATATATACATATATATATACACATATACATGTATATATGAGATATATATGTATACATGTATATATATATATATTATACATACATATATATATACATATATATATATATATATGTATATATTATTATATATATATATATATATATGTATATATGTATATATATATATATATATGTATATATATATATATACATGTATATATGTATATATATATATATATATGTATATGTGTGTGTGTGTTTTCTTTTCTTTATATATATTAGGACTTCTGTATATTGTTGTTTTTAAAATGATATATTTTTGAGTTATAACTACTTATGTTTCTAAATGATATAGTTTTGAATATGTATATATGTATATATATATATATATATATATCAACACACATATATATACATATATATGTATAAATTCATATATGTTGAGCAAGATTTAATTTTTGAAAAGAATATATATTCATATCTAATTTAGAAAGTACTCATTAGAATATTAAAATCTACCTCTATTTTTTTTTAGATTAAACCATTTCAATTGGAAATTGATTAATAGAATCTATTATGCAAATGATAAGATAAATAAACACATATATTTTCTATTTTCACATGGATTATAAGTAAATTGATTGGATTGAGTTGTAGAACTAATTATGAGCAACTTGCCTTTATAGATTATTTCATATCCATGGAATTGTAATTATAGATACCAATTAGCAAACTTGGAATAAAATATGTTTCCAAAAGAGCTTAATGATTAGTGAGTGCTTTCTATTTTAACAAACTTTTGAGATACTATGTTATATTTATTCTTTCTATGAAATTAGTTCCAGGACAGGATGCCAAATGTGGGCTCCTAGAGACAGTAATTTACCTTTTCTAAATTACCATTTTATTATTATTGCTTGGCCAAGCTATTGTACCAGTGAAATAGATGGTTTGAAAAGCCTAGATTTTATATTATATATGTCTCTGCCACATCTTGTATGCAAGTATTATGTTATTCTAGTTTGGGAATTGCATATAGGCATTAGGCATGCATCGATAGATTCCCTCCTGCTTATATCATTCCAGCTTGCTAGGCTCCTTGTGCAAGGTCAGTGCTTTCTTCATGTTAGGAAGAAACCCGGGGAAGTTTTGTACTTCATGGTTGAGTGGAAAAGGTGCCTTAACCTCACTCTTGGCTTCGGCTTGTGAAATATCAGCAGAGTCATGGCAGCTGAGGACAAAGATTCTTTTAATATATGGATATACTTCTTGTATTATTCTTGTATGGCTTGCATAGCCAATCTTTAAATGTGAACTTGTCTTCACAAATGTATTTGACGTAATGATGTAAAACATATACTTGTAACATTGAAACAGATGTAATGTAACACCCTATTGGTGAATGAGATTGTAATTCACTATTTTAACTTTCCTTAGAGAATTTCTTAATATATTTGTTTTATATATTTAAATGACTTTCCTTTTTTGGATTATGCATTGCTTTCTGGAATACTATTTTTAGTATGTGAGTTTTTCACGCTTTACAATATGTTCATGGGAGTTTTCGAGGGGGATCATCTATACCTACTTGAATGACAGGCAACCCAATGCCAATAATATGTATCTATAATATGATTTGACCACCCAACTAGGAGTCGATCATGCTACATCCTATACAACTATATCATGTCAGACGACCAAGTACCTACCCACCTATAGAGGTGCCATCTAATATCCTATGCTTGTAATGCTTTTGTGCACTGCCACCAAAACTCCAAGTCACCATATCGTCAATCACATATTAGGGGATACACGTGAAATAGAAACATCCCATGTGGTAGGCCCTATGGATACCCAGTCGGTCTTGTCCACTAGATATGCTTGAATGCCCACACCTAAAGTAGCATGTAGTTCATAATGTTGTGGTACTCATAATGGACGTATCACCTGAGGTAGTGTTAGAGGTGCACAAGTATGCTCTGACCCCAGGTGAATATTTTCCCCTACTCCTCCATGGCATAGATACAATATTTGAGGCCCTTGTGCAGGTGTGAGCCTCATCCATCCATTGTGACCCATAAGGCGATGATCACAATCATCATCCTCTACACCAATGGCATCACCATGTGCCCCTGCTCCAACCAACACATGTAGATATACCTAGATGTCTCCTCTAGGATGACTCGTCTGAGGAAATATTGTTGTGCGACCTAATCATCCTGCACAATCTTTCCCTCCTCATAGGCCACTCACTCCCCACAGATAGGTAGGTACAAGATGCGATAGGAATCCTCCTACATCACCATCATCTTCCTGATTAGGAGATAGAAAGTAGAGGTATTTGCATCCCATCACTCCATCAATTCCATGAGCATGGTTGTATGAAATCAGATCTTTGGCATGGTATACACCCACTAGAGTGTGACACACTACAAGTCATAGTCATCGACACTTATCTCATTGATATAGTTGTGTAGCAATGATAGAATCAACCCACACGTATGCTCATGTATCTTAGGCCACTCTTATAAAAGTATACGAATTTCACATCGACACAATCTTCATTATAAACATATTCAAACTCTACATCATCATAATCTTTCAAAAATTTCCTAAGTCTACCTCTAGGGCCACAGTGCGTCATGCAGACGTCTACATGACACATTGGCATGAGGCCAAATAACATTTGACGACAGTGCATATGATAGACGCTAACATCCATGCCAAAGGATGTTGATGCCCCATCAAGATGAAAACACGTTATCCAAACACCTTCACATTGGTTGGATGTGTGCATTGCTTGAGAAAGTGAAAAAGCTAAAAAAATCACTCAAATTGACAAGTTGGGATGAAACTTTTTTCATACCTCATCTAGTGGCTCACCCCTCACCATAGTGGCATATAGCTAGTCGATCTATGGAGGTACGAAGTTTCATCTGTGAGGCATTTTTCTAATAACACTTGAATTCAACAAAGTCCTCATCATGAATAGTGAAAATGACCCTTCCATGGGCCCACTAGGCATATATAGGCTCATTTTTGCCCATTTTTCATGGTGAAAGTTTTCCTTCCATCCTTCCTATTTTCACCCCACCTAGGTGGGGAAAAAATAAGAGGGGAAATATAATCACTTCTTCATCATATTTTTCCTCTGATTCATCAATTTTTTCTTAAGCATTCTTCTCGCCATGGTAGCTTCTTTTGATTTTTCAAATTGACCTGATTTTGATTTTTGCAAAATGAAACTTCACATCTGACCTGTTGTAGTTTCTCACTAAGCTTGAATGTTGGGGGCATCATTAGTATCCACTTGCTTGACCTCTATGACCTCTAGAATATCCTTTTTAGCAAAATGTGTAAAATTTTCAAATTTTCAATTTTAGAATTTATGTCTTCTTAACTACTTTAGTGTAGCCGATTTTTCTTCAAAAATTTAGCTCACTAAAGTGGGGGGAAAATGTAGTGTCATAAAATTGCACCCCGTGGAAATTTCACACTTATGCATCTAGACCACTGTATTTATGGAAACTTACCACATTAATGACAAAAACCTATGAGTCAAAATTTCATGATTCCAAATCCATAGGGGACAATGATGAAGTGTTAGCAGCTTGGATGTCTCATTCTTACAAATTTTAGAGCAGGACGATTATGCAATGTGCAAACGTCTTTGCAAAATGCTAGCATCCCTAAAATTTATGAGATTCAAATGAGAATATCTCGTATCCCTTGCCTATGACATGTTTCATTGCGACAAGAATGTGAAAGTAACAACTCTTCCCACCCATGAAACCTCACAAAAATCCTCTTTTCACTCTTTCTCTCATTCATTCTCACTCTCTCTTTTTTGATCTTTCTCTCTCCTATTCTCTCTTCTACATATTTTCTATCTTCCTCTTCGTAGCAAAGCTCTACCATATTTCCATCACAACAATAGTCAATCCTGTCTTACAAGCTAGCACATCATGTCTATCAAGCCAAGAGGGGAGCCATGAGTTATTGGTAATGCTCTCTTGTCTATTTTCTAACATCTATTTGTCTCATTTATTATATTCGTGATAGGGGCTATCCTCCATATCAAGGTTTGTTTCTATCACATGTATTTACATTTCATGTCATTTTGTCTATCTCTATCTATTTGGTTGTCCATGGAGGTGGAAACACCAAAACAGGGGTTTGACTGAGGCAAGCCCCAAAATAGCCCCAACATTTTTCCCTGACCACCTTGTGTGCAGATGTACAGATTTGAGGAGTTAGATGTTGTAGACCTAAGGTTTTTACTCTCTATTTTGACAGGGATGACATTGTGGGGTGTAGACGTTCCTGCAATACACTATTCTTTGTGGCCGAGGCTTAATCCTCCTGGGGTAGAATCTGTGAGTTTTGAGGTTTTTTTCCACAATCTATAGGTTGTAAATTTATCATCATTTTTTGTTATTAAGTAGTTTTATCATTCTCATCCTTGATAACTTAGATTTTCATTTAATTAAGTTATATAAATATTCTTTACTTTCTACCTTGTCACATGAGCTTTGTACTTTGAGGTAATTGAGGGCTATTTTCTACTTGTAGACTCTATTTTTCTTGAGTCTAGAGAGTAGTGAATCCCCTCCTTTATAGTACCAAATCCACAAGGTTCAATGATCACTCAATAAAGCTCAAGATCAATGCATAAAATAAAATAATAAACAATTATACCAGAACAACTTGACTTTGATTTTCTCCATTATTTCTTTGATAGTAGCTTGAATGTTTGATATGTGGGTTGCTCTTCAAAATAGCCTAGCCATGATAACACGATGATAGTATGATGGTATTGATAATAATATTTTCTCAAAGATAGTAGATAAACGATACTCTTGCTTGATAATGCTTGATAATGCTTGATAATGCTTGATAATGCTTGATAACGATAGCTTTATAATAATAATTTTGGCTCTTATAAAGTTGTCTTGTTATCTCTAGGGGACATGAATGAATTAAGGCTTTTATTTATAGGCTTCACTTGATATTTGATCAATGGTGGCGATTGATTAGAAAGATCAATAGATAAGAAAAATCAAGATAGGGTAGGAGCTATAATTTAGTGAATAGATTAAATTAATAGTGTAGTTGGGGAAATAAATAAAATATTAATTTTATTTATTTTGGAGGGAAGGATTTAATTTCAATTTAAATATTTTAATTTATTTAATTATTGAGAGGAGTGTTAGGTAATTAGATAATTTTTAAAAATTATTTAATTATAATGGACGAAAGATAATTTGAATTTGAATTTAATTATTGTTGGATGGAAATGATAAAATGATAATTAATTAAATAATAAAATAATATTTAATTAATATAGATATGATAAAAATATTAAGATAATTAAAAATAAAAATTATTTAATTATTATGGATAAAAAGAGGAAATATTAGTTTAATTAAACAATTAAAAATTATTTAATTAATATAGATAAAAAAAAAAATTGACGAAGATAATGATAAAATGATAGATGAAAATACATTAGTCATTTTTAGGTGTCTACATTTTGCCCCTCTTTGAGGCAATGTGTTTTATGGTGTTGTTTCAAACAAATAATATTGATATAATATTTTTGCTAGTATCATGTCTTGCAGTATACCCTAATGCATTGATGGATGGAGGTAGGATGCCCCCTTAGAGACCAACCAGAGAAAACAATTTTATAGTTGGCTTATGATAGGATAAATAAGTTAGGTGCAATGGATAGTAGATAAAGAAACAAGGTTCATTGATAAAAAAAACTTACAAAAGGGATATGGAACTAGGCTAGGAAGGAAGGAATGAAGGTTAATGAAGAAAACTAGGGTTTTAATATCTACAAATAGGCATAGGAGGGCTCATTTGGGTTAATTTTCACTCTCTCACTCTCAAAATTTTAGATCATCTAGAGCATCCAGAGTAGAGAAACTGAGAAGATGACATTCATTTTGAGGGCTATTCATCAATTATAGTGCACACTAATCTTTGGGCGGCTAGCTAACTCAGGTGTAGCATTGAGTACCAAACCTTTGGGTTCCTAGGGGTAGATCTAGGGGCATTAATGAGGGATATAATTAAAATTTTGTAGAAGCACAATTTTACAATAAAAATAGTAAATGATAGGAAATGATGCATATTTGATGTGAAACTGCACATTTAAAGATCGATATGATGCAAATGATGCACTATAAAAATATATGATAGAAAATGTTGTGGAATTGCATAATTATGCAAATGAGGGCTAGGGCTATGCAAATGAGATGCAAAACTACATAATTGATAAAATTGTGCAAGTGATAAGATATGCTATATGACTAAGAGAAAATATTGGACAATTGATGAAATTGCATAAATAAGAGTAAATACAACACAAATGATGGGAAGTGATGCACAATTGATACAATTACACAAATAATAGTAAATGTTGCACAATTGACTTGCAACTGTACAAATGAGGGTAAATACTATGTAATTGATAGAATTGTACAAATCACTAGAAAATGATACTTTTTTACAAAATAGAATAGGTTAAATCTTATGTAAAGGCTAACACCATGCAACTGGTGAAGATAGGACTTTGATCAGATAATTTCAGAGGAGTGACATCTAGTGACCATTCTACTGAGACCTGAGTTGAGCAAGGATGAGGAGTCCTTCCTAGGAGTAGTAGGGCTATGGTACCTAATATATATGCCTGAGATTAGGTCTAACCTATCTATTATGGCAACATTGGTGGAGAGGTGGCATAACAAGCATAAATCCTTCATCTTATCGATTAGAGATGCTACTATCACTCTCGAGGATGTCTAGAGGATCCTCATGATTCTAATACATGGAGAGCAAGTGGTATATGATGTCAAACAAGGAGAGAGTGCACTATGTAGGGTATTCCTACCAAATGATCTAGGTGTTGAAGATGGGGAGATGGATCTGTGGAGGGCAATGGGTCGATTTAATCCACCACTACTAGTAATGGATGGAGTGATCAAAGGGGTTATACTACCAGATCAATGATCTCGAGGATTCTTAGTTGGTTGGGGAAAGGTATTGGAGAGGATGCTAGAGGAGGGAGTGTTCTATGCATGTGGACCATGTGTATTGGCAAAATTATATAATGACATGCATCCAATAGTGTATAGGTATAGGGCCAACCTATTCTATGGGGTGACACTATTGTACATATAGGCTTGGGGCACATAATAATGAGACAACTAGTGACCTATAGGGTTCGGGGTGTAGGAATACCATATGTGTGCATGCACGTGAGTATGGTTATGCTAAGAAGACTAGGTGATCTATGGTACTAGAGGTGAGCATTAGATGGCATATAGGTTCACATGAAGACCATGGAGAGACTGTGACACATGGATATATGATACAAATAAGTTACCTTATTGTAGACAACCTATGTATTTGATTAAGAGGATAATATAGATTATTGAGAGGTACATCCTCAAGCATGTACATCAACAATTTGGACATATGTGGGATTAATCTATTGGGGAGGCTTTGTTCATAAGGCCATAATGAGAGATAGAGTAATGGGGGCCTATGATATCTTTTAACACAACTATCACAAAGATTGAGGCACTAATTCCTATAACCTAGGATTTACATATAGATGTTGATGCAAGGACTACAATAAACTATGATGCATGGTGGTAAAAACAGAAGCCCACATGGTTGACAGTACTAGGAGAATGTTTTTTGAGTAGTGGGTGAGAGGAGCAGAAGGAAGATAGAGGGTGCAATAGAGGAGAGCTAAGAATATTTTAGTGGAGAGAGTGGGAGATAAAGGAGATTATTGGGATAGAGGTGTCTATGGAGATGGAGGTGGATATTAAGGAAGATATAGAGGATATGGGGATGATGGTTAGGGAGAGGTGTTGCAAGTATGAAGGTGTTTTCATTAATGTAAACTAGTTAATTGGTCAACTGGTTGTTGTTTTCATTGATGCCATATTGGTTGTATATGTCGAGGATATTGAGAACATTGTAATAAAGAAAGGTTGCAAGTATTTAGTGTTTTCTCCAAGTTTTGCTTTGGAATGTGCTACTATGCTAGTGAGGATTTGAGGTATTGTTCATGATTTTTGGAAGTTGTTATATCCAAAATTTGGGTTTTTGGATCGTTGTACAATGTGAGTTATGTTCACTAGTTGTGAATCGTGGTTTTTGTGTGTATGGCTGAGGTCTGGGAGAAATGTAGTTGCTCTAGATTTCTTCTTGTTCGAGTCTTATGACTTGTGGTTCTTAGGATAAGTTGAAGAGGTCATGTTAAAGTTAATTTTGTTATCTAGAAAGATTGGATCGTGCTGAGGTTGAGTGTGCTTAATTGACTTATGTATTTTACATTGGTTTTGGATGACCTTGTGTTAAATACTACTTACGAAAATCATGGAAGTGTGTTGAGGTGTGTTTGGAATTATTTAGGTCCTCATTAAGTGTGTGTTTGGGTTGCCCTCATTCTAATTCCACTATAGAATTAGGTCGGCGCCAAAACATTCTACAGTGGAATTAGAATGAGGGTGACCCAAAAACACACTTAATGAGGACCTAAATAAGTCCCAACATGCCTCAAAATGATTCCACAATTTTCGTAAGTAGTGTTTAACACAAGGTCAGCCAAAACCAGTGTAAAACACATAAGTCAATTAAGTGCTTGAGGAAGGTTTGGGATGGTGAAGATCACTATGGAGTGTCCTAAGTTCAATGGGAATAATTATGCCCTTTGGAAAATAAAGATGGAAGGATATATGGAGTACTATGGTTATGATATTGAGAAAGCTTATAAGACTGCCTACACTCCTCCTGCTAATGGTTTGAGTATAGCTGATGAAATCAAGGTGCATGAAGCAAACAAGGAAAAGTTCATTCTGAAGAATAGTCTTTCACATTTTGAATTAATTAAAGTTTAAAATTTGAAGATTGCTAAAGAGGTCTGGGAGGCATTGGAAAATATTTATGAAGGAGATGAAAAGGTCAAAGAAGCGAAGTTATAGAATTTGGAAGCATAGTTCAAAAGTTTGCATATGTCTAAAGATGAGAACATTAAATCCTATGTACAGAGAGTGGATGAATTGGTAGGTGGAATGCAAGGACTTGGTGCTATAGTAGATGAATCTAGGATTGTAAAAAATATTCTCATAACTCTCCCTGATGCATACAGTGAAAAGGTATCTACTATTAAGGAATTTATAGATTACAAGCTTATACAAAAGATCAATTATTGGGTACTCTAACATCATTTGAAAGGAGAAATTATAGCTTGAAAAATGGATCCAAGACAGAAACTGCTTTCAAGGCTACAAAATCTAATGATCCAGAAGAAGAGAACCTTGAGCTAACTTTGTAAGAAGGATGAAAAAGGGCTGCGATAAGTGTGAAGGTAAGTTACCCTTTAAATGCTTTAGTTGTGGAGGAATAGGTCATTATGCTTTGAGATTTTGGAAAAGAGCTAAGAAGAATAAACATAGATTAAGCAAAGAAAATAAGGGAAAAATTATTAAGAGAGCATATTATGTGAATGAAGATGTTCGTATTTCTGATGAAGAATCTGATTATGGAGATTTTGATGACAATGAATGCTTGTTCTTGGCTATAAAAGATGAATCTACTTATGCTAATACTAAAATATAGGTAAAGGAAAGTGCTTCGAAGAAAGTTGAAGATACTATAATCTCTACTCTTCATGCTAAATAGGAAAAGAACTATTGGGTTGTTGATAGTGTTTGTTCACATCACATGACCGGTGATCAAAGTGAGTTTGTTAAACTTGAAAATTATGATGGAGGATTAGTTAAGTTTGGAGATGATACAGGTGCTAAGATTTGTGGAATAGGTTCAATTAGTTTTGATGGCAAGCATAATACTAATGATGTCTACTATGTTAAGGTTTTAAGGCATAATCTCTTGAGCATTGGACAGATGTGTAGTAAAGGATATAATCTTGTATTTGAGGATGAGAGATGTGAAATTAGGAAAGGATTTGGAACAGTGATAGTTGTAGGAAAGAAGTATGAAGGAAACATTTATCAACTTAAGGGTGTTGAGGGACATTGCTTTATGTCTCAGATTAATGATAGTTGGTTATGGCACCAGAGGATGTGTTTTATGAATTTTGAAAACTTGGCAAGGATCAATGTAGTACAAGCCATAAAATATTTACCAAGGACTACAAAGCCTGTTAATGTTGTTTGCAAGGATTGTCAATTTGGAAAGCAAGCAAGAAACTGCTTTAGGTCAAAGGAACAATCTACTACCAGACTACTAGATTTAATTCATACAGATTGTTGTGGTCCTACAAGAGTAAGAAGTTTACAATGTGACAGGTACTTTGTGCTTTTAATTGATGATTACTCTAGATATACATGGGCTACTTTTCTCAGAGAAAAATTTGATGCATTAGATAGATTCAAGGCATTTAAGGCTATGGTTGAGAATGAAGAAAATTTTAGAATAAAATTTTTGAGGTATGATAGAGGTGGTGAATTCACCTCCAATGAGTTTAACATGTTTTGTGAAGTTCATGGAATAAATAGGCAATTGTCTACTCCTAGAACTCCTCAGCAAAATGGAGTTGTTGAAAGAAAGAAAAAAATGATTCAAGAAGCTGCTAAATTAGTGATTACAGAATCAGGTCTACCCGAAGTTTACTGGAGAGAAGCTATGCATACTATTGTTTATGTGTTCAATTGAGTTCAACAAAAAGCTAACAATACTAAGACCCCTTATGAGCTATGGTGTGGAAGAATTCCTACTGTCAAGTATTTTAAGGTATTTGAAAGAAAATGTCATATCAGAAGGGATGAAGAAAATTTAGGGAATTTTGATGCCAGATGTGATGAAGATATCTTCCTTGGATACTCTACTAGAATAAAATCTTGCAAATGTTTCAATAAAAGACTAAGAAATATCGTAGAAAGCATAAATGTCAAGGTGGATGAAGCATTGAAGAATTCAATTGAAATTGATGGATATGTATTGGATGAACCTAATTGCATAGAAGTTGAAGAAATTGTGAAAGAACACGAAAAGTAGAATGAAGAAGAAGAATCTTTGGTGGTGTCCCCAAAGACACCTAAACATGTGCAAAAGAATCATTTAGAGAATCAAATCATTGGAGACAAAAAGAAAGGAGTATTAACATGAAGCAAAGTTGTTGCTATTGGTGAAATAAATCTATGTTTACTTTCTGAAGTTGAACTGAAGTCAGTAAGTGAAGCATGTAAAGATGAGCATTGGATGAAAGCCATGGAAGAAGCTTATGCATATTGATAAGAATCAAACTTGGGAATTGGTCCCTAGACCGGTAGATAAAAAAATAATTGGATAAAAATGGGTATTTAGAAATAAGTTGAATGAGAATAGAGAAGTGATCAAAAATAAAGGAAGGCTTTTGTGTAAGGGCTACTCACAAGTAGAAGGTATAGATTTTCAAGAAACCTTTGCTCCAATGGAAAGGATGGAAGCGATTAGAATGTTTTTGGCATTTGTTGGACATAAAGATTTTAAAGCTTATCAAATGGATGTAAATTATACATTTTTTAAATGGTGAATTGGAAGAAGTGTACATGGAACAACCAGAAATATTTTAGTTGTTAAAGGAAACATGTTTATTATTTTTTCCTTGTTAAAGGCAGATTAAGAGACAGTTTAAAAGTTTTTAAAAGACACAACAATGACTCAACAAGTGCAGGCAGTTATGAGGTCATTTTCAAAGGTTTCTTTGATGATTGTAATGTATGATAGTTGGTAATATCTTGAACACTATGGAATGTTTATATAAATAGTGATTTATCACTGTTTAATGTTCGGTGCTTTTGAAAAAGTTATCATGTTGAATGTGTAGACATAATTTTGTAATTGAAGTTTTGCAAACATGATGCAAAATAGAGTGTATAACTGATATATTTGATATTTTAGAGATTCGAGTGAATGAATATTTAAGATATATTAAGTGTATTAGATTAGAGGTGAAATATGATTTGTAGAGAAATAGAGTGATCCTCTGTAGTTGAATTCTTTATTGATAAATGTATGATGAAGTTAAAATGATCAAGTCAGTGAGACAAATTGATCATTGCCAGTGAGGCAGATTTTTGTATGCTAGTGAGGCAAATGTGTGTATGTCAATGAGGCATTCTTGTAACCAGTGAGGTTCTTTTGTCAATGAGGCCATTTTATCTAGTGAGGCATTGTTTTATTGCCAATGAGGCATTTGAAATCTATTAGTGAGATAGTTTTTCCATTTCTGGAGTGGTTTTTTATCCCTAGAGGGTTTTCCACTCGTCAAATTCTTTGTCTTATGGTCTCATTGTTTTGATGTGATAATGTTTCATGATTGTGATGATCTTTGGTTTGCTTTAATATTTCTTATTTCAGTTCTTTAATGATTGCATTCAATTCATGAATGTATTTATCATTGAACAATTAAGAGCATAAATTATTTAATTCTTTTTCAAGGAAAAAGTTAAAATTTGTCTAAGACATTGATTCACCCCCCCTCTCAATGTCTTCTTCACTCCAACAATTGGTATCAGATCCAAAGGTGTCGAGTTTGAATCCCCTCAATTTGCGCTGAGGGTAAGATTGTTGGCAAATGGTCAACGCTCCCCTCGGGATTCGTGACATGGACTAAATGCCTCTCGTGGATCTGTTAACTCTGGAAGTTGTATCAGGCATTAACAGGTCGATCTTTTGGTGCAAGGGAAAATGTGGGGCCAACACTAGGGATACTAATTTTACACTAAGTGCTTATACAAATGCAGATTGGGCGTTGTGTTAATGACAGGAAAAGTACAAGAGGTGGTGCATTCTTTCTTGGTTGCAGATTGGTGTCATGGTTGAGTAAAAAGCAAGATTCAATTTCCTTATCCACTATAGAAGTTGAATATATTGTTGTCGCATCTTGTTGTACATAAGTTTTATGGATGAAACATACATTCAAAGATATCAAAGTAATGTATAATGATCCCATTTCTATCTTCTATGATAATACAAGTGTAATTAACATTTCAAAGAATCCAGTGATGCACTCAACGAAAAAGCATATATCTATCAGGTATCACTTTTTGAGAGAGAAGGTTGTGGAGAATGAAGTAAAGCTTGAGTATGTGCCTACAAATGATTAGATTGTTGACATATTTACTAAGGCTCTTCCTAAAGATACTTTTGAGTATCTTCGGGAGAAGTTAGGGGTCATTGCCCCTCCTTTCTTGAACTAGATACATATTGAGATGCACTAGTCTAGTGGATCTATAGATCTATCTTTTTTCTGGATTGATGTTTGGTGGCTACCTCTCAGGGAGTATCTTGTGTTGTCATTGGAAAATTATTTGGGTATACTCCTAAGGGAGAGTATTCTATACTGGTAAGGTCCTTAATGTCAAAGGGGAAAAAAATGTTAAATATATTTTTCCTTTTCCATTATGTCAAAGGGTTAGAAGAGTATCATGTGAAAAAAATTATCTACTGAGGAGGAGAAAGTAAAATCATGAGAAAATGTGTTCAGAGTTGTATCATCTTTGATGGTTTTTCACATCATGAGTTGCCATCAATGATAAAGGGGGAGTTTGTTGCACATATGAAGGTGTTGTCATTTATTTCAACTAGTTAATTGGTCAACTGGTTGTTGTCATTGATGTCCTATTGGTTGTATATGTCGATGATATTGAGAAAATTGTAATAAAAAAGGTTGTAGGTATTCAGTGTTTGCTTTGGGTTTTGCTCCAAAATGTGTTGCTATGCTAGTGAGGATCTAAGGTATTGTTCATGATTTTTGTAAGCTACTATATCTAGATTTTGGGTTTCTTTATCATTGTACAGTGCAAGTTATGTTCCCCAGTTGTGAACTATGATTTTCTACATGTCTAGTTGAGGTCCGAGAGAATTGTAGTTGCCCCAGATTTCTTCTTGTTTGATCCTTATAACTTGTAGTTCTCGGGATAAGTTGAAGAGGTCATTTAAAGTTTTTTTTTTATTTGGAAATATTGGATCATGTTGAGGTTGAGTGTGCTTAATTGACTTATGTGTTTTGTATTGGTTTTGGTTGACCTTGTGTTAAACACTACTTACACAAATCATGGAAGTGTTTTGAGGTGTGTTGGGACTTATTTAGGTCCTCATTAAGTGTGTTTTTGGTTGACCTCATTCTAATTCCACCTTAGAATTTTTTTGGTACCGACCTAATTTGAATTTGTAAATACAAATGGTGTGTGGCCGACTTTGGATGAGTTTCAAAGTTGAAGATGGTATAAATAAAAGTTGAGATGTTGAGAAAAGATAAGTGGATGAATGAAAGAGCAAGATAGATGTGAAATTGTGTGTGTGTGTGTGATGCAAGTTTGAGCATATTAGTGCAATATTCAAGTGGTGATTTTCTAAAGGTAGTGAGTTGAAGGTGTACTCTATCATTCAAGCATGTTTGCAAGTGTGTGAGCAAATTGTGGTGGAAATATCCATTACATTGAGACTGTTTTCTCTCTGTAACAAATCTCTTCTATCTTCTTTTGTAATTTTGTGGTAGTGATCCTTCTAGGTGGTTAACCCTTATTAGACAGTGAGTCATATTCCAGATAGTGAGTCCAATTTTGGTAGTGAGCTTTTCTGGCAATGAGTCTTTGTATTTGGTTTTGACATTTTCTATATTGTGAGCTAATCCTCACCGTGTTTTTTTCCTTATTTGGTTTTCCACATTGTGTTAATGTGTGTGTGGTTTTTCTTCTTTCAATTTCTACTTTTACACTTAATGATTAATCGTATTAGTAGAGTAAAGTATTTGTGAATGATAATAGATTTGATTTCTGGTGGAAGTATTTAAAGGTTAAATTTTCTACAACTAATTCACCCCCCTCTTAGTTGTCTTGTTCAACAAGAGGAGGCTCTAATTAGAGTATGTGGATAATTGAAGGTGGTGTAGGAGGAGGATGAGATTATGATACATAGATATGACTGGCCACAACTTTATCAAAGTAGGATGAGGCTCAAAGGAAGAGATCAGACCATTAGTGATAGAGACTAGGAATGGGAAGAGATATATAACTTTCAGGTACAACTAGCCCAACATATCATTGAGATGGATGAGCTATAGGTGCAACTAGCCCAAGTGATAGGGGAGAGGGATAGTTTTGAGGATGGATTGGGATGTTGAGGTAGTTTGACAACAGAGGGTAGAGGCAACACTTTAGAGTATTTGAGATATAACTTAGGGACCTTTCGAGCCAACCATGATAGAGATCATGAGATCTGCACATGAGAATTTAAATTATATATCCTTATATGAGATAGCAGTGCCTTTGAATTAGTAGGCACCTGATTTTGTTTCTTGTATCTATTCCAGTAGGAGATCACATAGGTTATTGAGTCAAGGTACCATGGGGCCACTACTAGTACAACCACTAGCAGGGTCAGCAAGACCATCACAAACACCTGAGGTATCCTAGCCACCATCACTTAGCCGTTTTTAGGGAGGGAGCTCATATTAGCACAAATTTATGTAGACTAAGTATCATTTTTCCCTATGAACTCTATATATGTATATATGGCTCATGTAGTCCATGTATAGATTATGACATGTCATTTTATGACACTATATATTTTTAACATATCTTTTGAGATGAGATCTTATTATGGTAGTGTATATATGTTGTTGATGCAATGATGTTATAATATTTTTTGGGTGTTTATATGCTCAATATTCTTTATATATGAATTTATTAGCATAGTGATATGATATGATGATATATGTTATGGATATGGATTAATTAATTTATTTGTGTGTGATGTTATGACTATTTTATGTTATAAATATGATTTTATTATGATTTAGTTAATGTTATGACTATGATTATAATAATTATGGATTTGACATGATGATGATGATATTATACCATGATAATATGTATGTTATGACTCAAATTTGTGCATGCAATAAATGTGTGAATGGCATGATGATAATTAGACCATTGATCAAATACCAAATTAATCTCATAAATGTGAAATGAGATAAATGAAAATATGCAAGATAGATGGACATAAAAATGGAAAGACACTTTTTGCATTGGTTATGCCATAAATAATGTAAAGATCAATCCTATTTTAATATAGCAAATGGATATTGTGCACCAATGTATGAGTAACCAAGATGACTTTGTATCCCTTGCATGGACTTTGAATCTATAAATAAAAAGGTTTTCTCTTACTCATATGAGACATACAAAAACCTTGCTGGAATATGTGAAGAATTAAGCCTTAGAGCATAATAATCCTATTGCACAAAAGGCACAAATAGCCTAGTATGCAAAGGGAATCTATTTATGAAAGAAGCTACCCCAATCACACACAAGGAAAGTATTCACCATGTTCATATTACAAGAATGTCCCACAAACATGAAAAATAAAAAGGTTTGTTCTCATTCATACCAGACATGTGGAAACCTTGTCAGATTTATGGGAGAGTAAGACTTAGAGTATACTAGTCATAGTACACAAAAGGTATGTATTAGTGTATATGAAAAGGACATTTGATGTATAAAAAAAGATACCTCAACACACACAAGGAAAGTATTTTCCATGGTTGTATTACAAGAATGTACCATAAAGAAAATATACAAAAACAATGGCCATGCCCCATTCCAAGCTTCTCTTAACATACTATGATATTAAAAGATCAAGGAAGCATCGAGTGAGTGTAAGAATGAGAAAACAACATAAATAATAAATAAAAAGACCAAATAACAAAAGAAGTCAATAACCATGATATCTCTTGCCATAAGATAAGCCCAATGATAGATAAGGCCCATTGTAGTAAATATACATCCATTGAGGCCTTGATAGATTGTTTATTTAAACTAGACTTATGAGTCCAATAAAATTGTATAGATTTAGATATAGAGATGTTATACAATAAGGTATGCAGGTAACTTGCTTAGTTCAACAGTAGTCTTTTGCTCAATGTTTTCATGAAAGCTCGATGTTTTAGGTAATGCATATTTTTCTTTTGTTTTAGTATCGTATAGATAGTGTTTTTCAATTATACTTTTGATATATTGACACAATAATCCAATCAAAAGCCTAGGTCAAGGAAAAGGTTCCCTCAATTAGGTATAGGTTCATTTATAGTGGGATGGATGGATTGACTATGTTGTGATGGGTGGATAAGTGAAACATTAGATACTGATAATTTAGCTATGGTAGCTGAGTAAATGGTTATATAATAAATACACATATGTACACACTGGTGCTACTATTTACAAAAACTATTAAGATATTTTGAGGTTCAAGAAAAGAACCTCTTGAGATGAATAACGTTGATAGGTTCTTCTAATGGTTCCCCTTCATGTGTGGTAAGTCGATAAGGTCTAGATCCATAAGATGATATGATGACAAAAGTTCCTAACTAGTTAGGTTCAAACTTTCTTTTCTTATCTCAATCTTGTTGATTCTATTTATTTTCTATCAAGAAAATATGATCACCTAGTTCAAACTTTTGGGTTTTGATCTTCTTGTTGTAACTACAATGAAGGTGGTTTTGATAATATTATAAATGATTTAGTACATTGAGATACCTCTCATCCAATAGATCTAGCTCATAAAATATAGATACCTAATACTCCTCCTCATAAATGATATGATTTAAAGAAACCCTTAGGGAGGGGAGCTCGACCTTAATAGGAAAAATGGTTTCAGTTACAAAGACAAGAGAATATGGAGTGGCTATTGTAGGTGTGCAAATACTATTACAATAATCCCATAAGGCAAGATTAATTTGCAAGTGTTAATCACAACCACCTTTATTGATTATTATCTTAAGAATTTTTAATATAGTTTTTTTAAACCTCGGGTTGACCATTACCTTATGGATAATATGGAGTAGAAAAGTGGTGTCAGATATGAAATTGTAGGCAAAGGTCACAAACATGTTGATTTTTGAAAGTTTTTCCATTATCAATAATGATAACATGGGGAATACTATACCGACAAATGATATAATTGAAGATAAGCATTACTATTTTCTTTTTGGTAATGTTGGATAATGGAACAAGTTCTAACCACTTCATGAATACTCAGTGGTAGTGATAATAAACTTATGACCATTGGATGAGGGGAAATAAAAAAATTCCTACAAGGTTGAGTCCCCATTAGGAAAAGGGAAAAAAAGTAATTATTGGTTATAAATCCTATACGGGTGCATGAATCAAGTCTCCATGTTGTTGGTATTGGTGACATTTCTTAACAAATTGTTGCACATATTGTTCCATAGTTTGTCAATAGTAACATATTCATAAAAAAAAAATTAAAAGGGTAGGACCACTAGAATGTGCCCCATAAATACCTTCATGTACCTCATGTAAAGCATTTTTATCTTCTTTTCAATTTAGACACCTAAGGAGGACACCATCAAGATTACATTGATATAGGGTATCACCCAATATGACAAAATGAGAAGATCAGTGAATGAATGTTTTCTTTTGGGTACTAGGAAATATGGATGGAAGTGTGTTGTGATGAAGTGTAAACATCGTGTTATCATGGGGAATCGAGACCAACAAGTTTACATACTAGTTCAGATACTAGGACATTTGTAGTTGGGATCAAAATTTGTTCCACCAAGAATTCACAATGATGAGTATTATGAAACATTTCCAAGAGAGATCTAATGGTAATTATAACAATGAAAACTTTGTTATTCAACCTAGGTATTTCTTTAAAATTGATAGATAAAAAGTATTGTTTGAAACAATATACCATCTTGTAGGGGAGAATTTTTTTGTCCTTTATTTGATAGTCATCATTTACTTGTTTTATAATCAATTGTGAATCTCCATAGACTTAAATTTCCTTTGTGTGTCATTGGATTTCCATTCTAAGTCTTGTGATCAAAGCTTCATACTCAAAAAATAATAATGCATGGGAATGCTAGTCTATATTCTTTTGGGATACAATCACCTTGTGGAGTGATAAAAAGATTTTTTTATCTTTGAACCATGTTCAAAGTATGACCATCAAAGCATAATTTCCACAAGTGAAGTGAAGTGAGTGTGAAAAAAGGTTGATCTACCTCTAAGGGTGTGACTATTAATTGGTTAGAAATGATTTGTCCTTAAATGGCCATACGATCCACATATTCAATGTCAAACTCACTTAAGATCATAACCCATTTTTCCATACAACTAGTAAGTGTAGCCTTAGAAAAAAGGTATTTTAAGGGATCAACCTTAGAAATTAGCTTAGTTTGATGATTAAGCATGTAGTGTTGTAATTTTTGTGATACAAAAATGACAACTAAACACACCCTTTCTATTGGAGTATAATTAAGCTCATATCCTACCAAGATATGATTGATATAATAAATAACTTGTTATTTTCCTATGTCATCATTTTGTGCAAGAATAGCCCCTAAAGAAACTATAGTAGCAGAGATATATAGTAGCAATGGTTTCCCTTGAATGGGTGGCATCAATATTAGAGGTGAAGCGAGATAATATTTTAATTGTTGGAATTCTTGTTGACACTTCTCATCCCATTTGAATGTGAAATTTTTGTGTAAGAGAATTGTAAAATGATGATTCTTTTCTACTAGTTGGTGGAGGCATGTTAACTATTGCTTTCACTTTAGCTAGATCTATTTTGATGCCTCTACAAGAAACATTGTATTGAAGGAGTCTTCCTAAAGTAACACCAAAGACACAATTTTTGGGGTTCAATCTCACTTGATATTCCTCTAGCATGTCACAAATTTGTTCAAGGACCGCTAGATGAACTTTTCTTGTGATAGGTGTTCCTAATTTAGGTCCTCTACATAATCTTCCATGATAGTGTGAAAAATATGTTGGGAGTAATACACGTGTTTATATCTTGAAAATCCATCCATTAGGAAGAGAATTTCATGTCTAGTTGTTAATTCCACAATCATGTTTGTGTTGGGTAAGGGAAAGTCATCCTTACGGAAATCCTTGTTTAGGTATCTAAAAACAATACATACGTGAATTCCTCTAGTGGGTTTTATAACTAGAACAAGATTAGATATCCACTTTGGATAATCAATAGGTCTAATGAATCCCACATCTAGTGAATTTGAAGCTCAAATTTGACCAATAAGGCTACTTAGGGATGCATCTTTTGGAGTTTTTATTTAATTGGTTTCACATCTAGAAAGACGACCAAATGATGAATTACTAATTAAGGGTCTAGACCTAGCATGTCTGCAGGGAACAAAGCAAAATTCACGCTTCTATTTTGAAATAATGTTGTGAAGTCTTTTTTTGTGGAAATAAGGATGCTAAAAAAAGTGATTTTAGGATCTTGTGTTGTACCTAGGTTTATTTCTTGTGATTCTTCTACCAATATGGAGCATTTTTCTTGATACTTACACATGGTGGAAGGATTGAATTCTCCATCTTCAAAAACTTCAAATAATTATACATTGTGATTTTTCTTAGGGGAATATCTCACTATACTTAATTATCTATTTTGAGGGAGGAAAAACTTATCCTTTTCTCCAAAATATGCTTTATCATCAAGTTCTATAATAAAAACAGCCTTATGATCCCCTCATGGTATATTTTCTCTTACTCCCATAAATTTAACAATTGCATCATCATTTTGAAAAGTACATAAGACTAATTATCCTTGTTGATACTAATCTATAAGCTCAAAATAATGCCTTTGGATTGTGATGAGGAAGTAAATGATATAGTAGAAAACATACAAACTATTTTTTCTTGGAATAGTTCAGGGATATGCATGAAGGCGTCAACAAAGGTATCATAATTAGGAATTTCATTGGTAGAAAAATCCTTAGTTACTTCAAGTTCTAAAGACATGTTTTCTAGGGACCCATAACCAAGTCCATAATTTTTTTCTTTTTGTTATAGATATAGGCTCTAACATTCCTTGAAGTCCTAGGCCACCTTGTCCTTTGTAACCCATTTTTCAAATTAGATGAAGGCCCTTAAGATATTTCTCATTAGGTTTAGTAACTAGGTCTTATTGTTCTTCTTTATTAAGTCATTTAAAAATGACTTCTTCTATAGTTGCTTTATCCAACTCACCCCAACGTGAATTTTTTTTGGATTAATCTTTAATGACAAATCTTGCTAAATGTCTATCTCATGTAGATTTTGGTTTTCCATATGATTTAGGTGAAAGTGAAAGGTCGCATAAAAATATTGTTTTATGTTATATTATCCAAACCCTTTGTTATCAACTTGGATCTTGATCTTGAGGATGGTACTGTTGGAATCAAGGAACATTGAGAGGGGAGGTGAATCAGTGTTTTGCAATTTTTAACTTTATTAATTTGATCTTTAGAATATTGATAACATTCAACCAAAAGAAAGATGAATGAACATAAGACAAAAAACCACAACACCATAACACAAGGATTTTTATGTGGAAACCCTATTAGGGGAAAAACCACGGTGGAGGTCAATCCACAATATGATCTGAGTATACTCAAAATGAATGTTTACAAAATGGGAATGCACTTGCATTCAGGAACACTGCCTAGAGCTCACTACTCAAAATAGAAAGGATCACTTCCTTACAATCAATGTCAAAATAAAATTGGAGTGGTGAACTATGAAATAACATCTACAAATGCTTGATAATATTTTTGATTAATCTCATAGATCAGATTATTGACCTTCTAACTAATTCTGCTCTTTTGCTCTGTTCTACTCTAACTCCCATCACAAATCCTTTTATGCACAAGTGAAACTATGCACAATCTCTTCACAATCCTTCTAAAATTCACAACATAAATTGACACACTTTGTACACACATCAAAATAATATAATCGATCACTTATAAATATCCGCTACTAAGGATTTAATCGCTACATGTCGGCTTCAACAAAAATAGAGAATATTTACAAACTATCAGCTCAATCCATAATTAATTCTCAATGTGCACCAACCAAAGTCAGCCACAACATAGTGAGGACCCAAATCAACATGCTCGAACACAAAAACACTTAAACAATTACTCCTCGAATATCTATGGCACACTACATTCACAAAGTCAACCTTCATGCACTAATAAGCAAAAAATTAATCAACCGGATCTCCTAACTTTCACAAAAATTGATACGAGGGTCTAAGATTCAAGAATAATAGATATCATACACCAAACTACCTTTCATGAGATCCATAACTCAAAAAGATAACAGAAAATTACATACGAATCGATGAACACAATTTTTCTGGATGTCTTGTTCTAGCTTGACAGTTAATCACTGATCTTCAATCTGACTTCTAGTATGATCAAATGATGGCGTTTGGATCGAATCACAGAATAGAGTTTCCATCAATGACAACACCAAAAAACATTTGTAGTGTCTCTTGCCAACAATCTCCCCATTTGGCATTGATGGCAACACTTAGTGAAAAATGACTAAGTGTCGGATCAATACCAACATAAATACAGTGCCAACCTTAAAAACTTCAAAAAGATCTTCAATCACAACTCAAAATTATAACTCCCCCTGAGATGAATATAGATTTTTCACTATTCTACTCTCCCCCTTTGACATCAATGGCAAAGATGGGGAATCCACAAACCAAAAATCAAACAAACTTGTTGCATATGTACATACTTGTTTCTACAACTTACACAAACTTGAAAATATCTACAAAATTGGTCTTCAATAGGTTCAAACTTGTGTCCCAACCTTTCTTGAGACTCTCTAGAATAGTCATGTGACCATAAAATAGATAAGATTGCATCTCTACAAATTCAAGGTTCACTGGATCACTAACCACCAAAGCATCTTGTGCTTCCTTCAAATAATTAAGCATTGTTTCCATCTTAGGACCAATTAGTCCTCTAAGCTCACAAACCCTTTCAATAATTTTACCTTCTTCATGATTCATACTTTTGATCTTTTCAAGCAGGGATATGACTTGACCTTCTTGCTTTCCAATAGAAACGGTTAGAGGATCAAATGCTTGAGTGATATATGCTAACCGTTTCTCACATTCTTTCATTTTCTTTTCAATATCCTTAGTGAACTTAGATAAAGAAAAACATGACTTATAAATGTTACCACCTTCAGAAAAAAATCACTTTGAATATTCTTTACACAAGTAGTTAACATAGATTTATCATTAGCTATCATCCCTTTCAACCTACTGAACCTTTTAGCATCAAACTCCTTTTGAACCTTATCCATAGCTGACTTCTCAAATGACTCAAAGTGAGTACTTACAAAATTGACAAGATTCTTCAGCTGGCCGGATGGAGAATCAGATGAATCCTTGACATATGAAGGCATGATCTTCTTTAGAATACCAGATGCAAGATTCAACAACTCACTATCTTCAATATGTGATTTCATAATTTCTTCCCTTGCCTTGGCCTGTGCAAATGATGCAAATTTTAGCTTCTTAATGGGAGACAAAGTAGCCAAGTTGATAGGACCTCTAATCAATTCATGATCAAAATCTTCTTATTTCTCTTCCAAGAACTTCTTTACTTAGCAATGTCTCTTGCTTCTACAGGAATCTCCTTTACTTCATCCTTCTTCTCTTAAATCACTGATTCTTTCATAGCTTCAAGAATCTCTTTATCTTCAACCGACACAACTTTAGGAGCTTCAGTCTCCATAGGAATTTCAGCATCATGTATATCTAGAGGATTTAGAGTATCCTCAAATGTATTTTATTTTCCCTCTTCTGCTACTGGACCAGATGAAACATTTTCATCATTCACTTCTTCAGAAACAACATTGTATCTGTTCTTTAATAGAATTGCCTTAAGGATTTTATCAATATCCTTTGCCACCTCTTCAATCTATCCAATTATCATCTTGTTCACCCTTTTTTTTCTCTTAAAATCCCTTTTAGCTTCATTTAGAATATTCTTCATCTCTTCTAATGACATCACCAAACATAAATCTGCAAGAATCTGTTCTCTCATTTGTTCTTCTTTTGTCCTTGCACTCACTCTTCTCATTTCTAAAACTTCATATAGGCCTTTAGGTAACGCAAAAATTATTTCAATAAGAGTCATATTGAAATTATTCAAGTATGTTATTGAAGCTTCCTCAAGAACTCTTTGACTAGCACTGTCAAAGGTGTCATACCATTCACAAAGAGGCCTAAGATTACCATCCTTAATCAAGTCTTTCTCCACTTCTTCTATAGACATACTTGATTTGTTTGTTTTCATCTTTTTCTTTGCCTTTTCTTCACCAAAGGGCTTTTCCTTAGTGACTTTTGTTTCCTTTGTGCCCTTTTGCTTGATTTCTCTTATCTCTTCATCTTTAGAAACAACATAAACTCTTTTTCTCTTGTCCTTCTTCATCTTTCCTTCTTTTTCAAATGTTTTAACTTGAGTTTTCATAGGGGTTGACTTCTTTGCAGGACTAGATAAGGGTGCAGAGCTCCTTGTAGATATAGATTGGGTAGAGGATGCTGCCGGATTAGCAGATTCAATTCTAATTGGCTCTCTTGCTTCAGCTTGTTCTCTCTTTATTCTAGCTTCTCTTACTGTTTCTACATATACCCCCATGCTCTCTGCAAAGGCTTCAACTTCCTTCCTTACTATCCATACTATCATGGGTTTCTTCAACTATTCATGTACTTGCATATCTTTTTCTTTATAGGTTCCAAACCTCTCTTCAGTTGGATCCAAAGGTTTACCCAACAAATGTTGTGCATATAGTTCCAAGATGTTCTCCTCAACTTCATAGCCCATTGGCATAATCCAGACCATTCTAGGATCAATAGCTTCCATCAAACATTGATCAATATCAACCATAAAACAAATTGTGTCTTTATAATTCTCAACAATAGAAGTAGGAATCCTTTCCCTGGCTTGCATTTCATTCTGAAAGTTCTTGAAATAACCCCAGATTGCAGTTTTCTTGGCTTTACTATCACCAATGTTGAATAACATGTCTCTAATTTGAATAGCTATAGGCTTATCACCTTTCCAATGCACTTTTCCAACTCCCAGAACTTCATTCATGAAGTAAAATAATAAACACAATAGAATATTACCATATTTGAAGGAATTCTTCTTATCTTTCTTGATCTTACCAAGATTCTCCATTAACTAGCTTTGGAGTAGTTCACATAGATCATACTCTGCATTCTCCTTCACCATCTGATATGCTACATAGATAGTTGTACCAGATACAAAATTATCTTGGCTGGTGTGATAGATCTTGTAACCAATGACCATAGATGCAAATTTGACAACCACTTCAATAATATCATCAATTGTCATAGCTCTTTTATCAAACAATGAACCGGCTGCATTAGTAACTGTTTGATTCTTCATGGACTTCAAGATTGGAAACCCACTGGAGGAATTTAAACCAGTAACAACACTTATGGATTATTTATTAATCTTGAAAGGTTGACTCAACCACATAAATTTAGCATGAACTCAGCTCAAAATATACTGGACCCATTTACTTTCATCGAACACGGGAAATTTAACAATCTGCATGAATTTCTTCTCCTCTGGGGTTTTGAATTTAGGTTTTACCTTGAAATCTTCTCCAACTATATGATTTGAGTACAAATTCAACAACTGTGAGCTTCCTAACTCCTCAATATTTGCATAAATGTATGCCCTAATGTCTTCAATATGCAAGATGTCGTACATAACGAACAAAAATGCACCTAAGGGCTCTATCTCAAAATATTTGAAAGGATGCCATTTGAATTTTAGACGGGGTCTATCATTCATGTCAACTACCAATGGAGCAGCCATTTTCACAAATTCACAAGTTTTTTGATAAATTCCTTTTCGTCGGATTAGGGTTTGATTGTCGAATCACCTTCACACTTGAATCTTTGCCAAATTTTTCCAAAGATAACTTTAGAGCTCTCCAAACTTCTTCTTCTCAAAGTGAAAAGTGACAAATGAAAGATACAAATAACCTTTTATCATTTGTACACCTAACTTTTTGTTGCGATAAATGCTTTTTCCCTAACTCATCTGGATACCATGTTTCCATACACTGTGAAAGACAACTCTTCTACAGAACTTCAATTCTACATAAATATTCTCTCCAACTATTTCAACAGCATCTGTAGATCATCAATGCAATCACTACACTCATCCATATCCTGGTATCAACTACCGATAGGGGGTTTAAAGGATTTTCCTGAGAACTCCCCCTAGGCCAGAGGCCATAATCTAATTCCTAGAGGAATTACTAGATCTAAAATCTGGTGTGGATTCATTTCCTGCAATATATGGACTCTTCTTCACCCATATCTTATGAATGTGTCTGCCTTGATTTACCGGACCCCTTCTACAAAATCTAGCAATGTGACCAGATTTGTTGCAATTGTAGCACATCACATTTCATTGTCCAAACTAGTTATTCCATTGATTTTCTCTTGATCTGCACTGGTTAGCAATATGGCCAAATCTATTACATGCATAACATTTCACATCTCTATAAAAGTTGTTCATATTTTTGCATTCATTTGACTTATGACCAAACTTATTACAATTAAAGCACTGACCTGAGAATGATGGACCACTTGGATTCATTTTGCTTCTACATTGAGTGGCCATATGGCCAAATTTATTTCAAACAAAATAGTAACCATTGAACCTTTGAGCATTAGGTTGTCTTATTGGATACCTTCCAGCTTTGTTCATCTGATTTCCTTGCCTAAAACTCCTTTGTCTAGATCCAAAACTTTCTTCTTTCTCATAGCCAAGACCTCACTTGTCACCTTCAGTCCTCTGACTTTTAATCAATTCATCAAGCTTGGCTTAACTTCTCCTTGAATTCATTTGTAGTAGCAAGTTCATCTCTAAGATCATCAATCTGCTTTTCAAGCTCTTCTTCATTATTTCTAAATTGTTCCAATTCAAGCCCCAACTGATTGAATCCATCAGTAATTTGGCTACATTCTTCATATTTCTCTTTTAAGGACTGAGCAAGCTTCTCTTCATTCTTCTTTTTGTCTTCAATATCCTTGGTCATCCTCATAATAATAGATTCCATCTCATGCTTTAGAAATACATTATCTCTGGCAAACTTTTCACATTTTGTTGTCTTTTCCTTGAGGGCTTGACTCAGTTGTTCATCTTCAATGCTTTTACTATCTTTTTTCTTGATCTAATCACAAAGTTCCCTTCTCTTCTCCCTGGACTTATTGATTTCATCTTTCAATGACTCAATGAATTTCTCAGCATTCATGAGATTTGCTTGCAATTCCTGGACTTCAAATTTTGACTAATCAAGATCATCTAGGGCCACCAAAAATTGTTGTTGAAGATCACTTGAATCCATTGAATCACTTTCCTGGATCTTCCCCAAGTTGTTAAACTTCTTCTAAGGAACTAGGCTCTGATACCAATTGTTGGAATCAAGGAACACTGAGAGGAGGGGTGAATCAGTGTTCTGCAATTTTTAACTTTATTAATATGATCTTTAGAATACTGATAGCATTCAACCAAAAGAAAGATGCATGAATATAAGACAAACAACCACAACACCATAACAAAAGGATTTTTACGTGGAAACCCTATTAGGGGAAAAACCATAGTGGAGGTCAATCCACAATATGATCTGAGTATACTCAAAATGAATGTTTACAAAATGGGAATGCACTTGCATTCAGGAAAACTACCTAGAGCTCACTGCTCAAAATAGAAAGGCTCATTGTCTTACAATCAATATCAAAAGACAACTAGAGTGGTGAACTATGAAATAGCATCTACAAATGCCCGAGAATAGTTCTGGTTAATCTCATAGATCAGATTCTTGACCTTCTGACTAATTCTTCTCTTCTGCTCTATTTTGCTCTAACTTGCATCACAAATCCTTTTATGCACAAGTGAAACTGTGCACAATCGCTTCACAATGCTTTTGACATTCACAACATACATCGACACACTTTCTACACACATCAAAATGATATAATCAATCACTTATATATATCCACTACTAAGGATTTAATCGCTACATGTTGGCTTCAACAAAAATAGAGAATATTTACAAATTGTCGGCTCAATCCATAATTAATTCTCAATGCACACCAACCAAAGTTATCCACAACATAGTGAGGACCCAAATCAACATGCTGGAACACAAAAACACTTAAACAATTACTCCTTGAATATCTGTGACACACTACATTCACAAAGTCGACCTTCATGCATTGATAGGGAGAAAATTAATCAACTGAATCTCCTAACTTTCACACAAATCAATACGATGCTCTAAGATTCAAGAATAATAGAGATCATACACCAAACTACCTTCCCTGAGATCCACAACTCAAAAAGATAACAGATAATTTCATACGAATCAATGAACACAATTTTGTTGGATGTCCTGTTCTAGCTTGACAGTTAATCACTGATCTTCAATCTAACTTCCGGTATGATCAAATGATGATGTTCGGATTGAATCACAGACTAGGGTTGCCATCAATGACAACACCAGAAAACATTTGCAGTGTCTCTTTCCAATAGGTACTATGTGAAGTGGATGATGAGGCTAAATTGGATGGATCCATATAAGATGAAGGGGAAGAAACTTCATGACTATTGGGTACTTTATTATATTTTGATATTTTCCTTCTATGTTTCTACAATATTGAAAAGGATGAGGGTCCCCAAAAATAGTGACCTTGATGCCATTGTATGGAAATTTTAGATATTGATGATATGCAAATGGGGTGGCTTGTAAGGCATGTATCCATGGATGACCAAGAATAATGTTATATGGGATATAAAGATCCAAGACTTGACAAATAGTATCGATTGTCATGAGACAGACTTGGGTTGAAAATTTTATTGTTCCTTCAAACTCATGCTTAACATCATCATAAGATTTTATAATGATTATTTTTTAGGAATCAATAACACCACCAAAGTATCCTAATTATTTTACTAGTTTGAGGGTACAAATCTTTAGGCCTGCTCCACCATTTATCATGACTTTATTGATTTTATGTTTGTGGATAAAAACTTCTTGGTATAAAGCTTCATTAAGAGATAAATTGATAGAAATAAGATCCTTTCCAGTAAATACCAAATAATGGGGAGATGAAATATATCCTACCATATATTGGAATTGACCAATATCTATGTTATTGAACACATAGGACTCTTAGAGAGCCTTTTCTAAAATTTCCCTATGTGTAGAGGATATTTTTAGGAGTTCTAAGATATATATTTGTGTTGGACATTTCTTTAGATGGTCTAAGAGATTATAACCAAATTTAGGATGAGATGTGGATTTCTCCTTGAAAATATTAGTTTACCCCAATGTGTAGTTACTACACATTCATGAGTTTTATCATGGATGTTTATGGTAGAGATTTGGGTGCTAGCTTCTCTTATAAGAGTTATAGTATGCTCATATGAAATAGAAGTATAATTGGCCTCTCCAAAATTATTACCATTATTGGGGGTGTTCCATTTTCCATGGTTAAGGATTAGATCCTTAAATATCTTGATATCATCATTGGATGAAGAGGGAATATCTTCTACAATAATGTCGCATTGGTCTACAAGATCTTGAATAATAATTTTTAGGTTTATACAATCGAAAGTTTTATGAACCTTGACCCTATAATATTTACAAATTCATTTTAGTTGAACCATGGGGGTTTGAATTAAGGTTCAAAACTCTTGATTATGGTAGTGTGAAGAGCTTAGCTTAGACCAATTTTTGGAATGTTGATTCAATAGGTTCTCCTAAAGGAGTGTATTTTCTTTTAGGAGCATTATTTTACCTAGGTGGCTTCCTAGGGATAGTGACACCTTGAGTATTTTGTTGCGTGTTTTTTGATAATTGTATGTTGGTGATGTTTGTATGTTTTTGACAAATTTCACATCTACTACACCATCATTAACAATGTTCTTGTTTTTAGCCCAAAGTCTAGGTTTATCATTGGATGTTGAAGGGTTATATTTGTTTCCTTATAATTTTTCACAAGACCCTTACAAATGAGAGCCTTCTCAATATTTATTCCCTTTTTTATGATCTCATTAAATGGGTCTGTACATTGGACTTGTAAGCAAAAGACTATTCTTGATTTATATTTTGGATGAATATGTGGAAAAGTTGGTTTTCAAGAATAGGATGGGGAAATTTGCTTGCCATATTTATCCATTATTGTAAGAACACAGTGAAAGATTCTCTATTATTTTTTCTTTTTATTACATAGATTAGTCATAGAAATTTCATGCTCAATGTTATATAAGAAATGTTCAATGAATTTTTTTATTAATTCATGAAAGAACTTGATTCCATGGGTTAGGTTGGAAAACCTTTCAATATCCTAACCTCCTAAACTTTGAGGAAAGGGGAACATTAAATAAGTATAATTATGAGCAACCTCAAGATAAGTTATATAAAATTACCTTATATGTTAATGCTAACCATCTTTTCCTTTATATTTTTCAAAATTAGGAATTTCAAAGTTTTGAGGAAAGGGCCCGATCATAGATAGAGACGTATTAAAGGGGTAAGGGCATATATTATTTTTTATATATAGCTCTTCTTGGTGTGTCCCATTTCCATATTTTCTATCTTCTATTGTAAATTTTAAGTTTGTGTTGCCAACTATTGTATAGGTGTCAATGAAGATGTATGGGTGGGAATGTGTGTGGAAAAGGTTTGTTGATTTTATGGAAGATATTGTTGGTTAGCTATGTTGAAGGTTGAAGGCTGACTTTGTGGAATGTAGTTTTGACTAGGTAAGGATTGGGGTAGTGTTGTTTCATATGAAAACTTGTTTGTGGTTGATTTGGAGGAAGAGGTATATTTTGTATTTTGGAACTATCTTTGTTTGGAATGGAATGGGCAATGTTATGGGATGGTTTAGGTGTAAAGTGATCATGTGTCTCTTTATATGATTACCATTGAACCTTAGATGTTTGAGGTTGAGGTGGTGATGTGTAAGTGAAAGTGAAAAACACTTTATCTAATGATGTTTGTGGTGGATTTTTTGGTAGGTTCAATATGTCATATTTTGATGGGTATATGCTTCTCATAGGTATATTTATTTGAATTGTTTCTCCCAAGAGATTATTTGTAGTGAGGTTATGAGATATTGTTCTTTATGAATAGGATTGTAAAAATTAGAGGGTATCTTGGCACCTAGTTGAACTAGAATTTGACAATAGTGATCAAGATTTTTCTTAAATAAAAGTTCTAAAACTCTCATTGCTTTAGGGTCTTGTTAAAATTTGTGTAGTTCTTCTAGTGTTGGGTTTTGATTGAGATCTTAAAAAGAAGGATTTCATGTAGTGTGCTTAAGTTTGAGATTGTTTCATGTTCATATTGAATACCATCCATATTTGTTGAGATGTTTGACTCATTTTGATGGGATTATATATTTTTCTTGTATTATGATCTTGTGATTGGAATATGTAAATGTGAGACCTTAGATAAGATAGGACTTTCTTTCCAACAATTTTGATGCTTGTTGTACAAAACTAAAATAGATCAAAGTTAAGATATATTTACAAATGATAAATATATTGCCTACTTGAACTAGATTTGTGAATCCAAGCAAGCATATATTGATTGATAATGATATTATTCTACTTGAACTAGACTTGTGAGTCCAAGAAGAATGATAAAGATTAAAATTGATAATGTCTACTTGAACTAGACTTATGAGTCCAAGAAAACAAATATTGATTGATAATGATATTATCTTACTTGAACTAGACTTGTGAGTTCAAGAAAAATGATCAAGATCCAAATTGATAATGTCTACTTGAACTAGACTTATGAGTCCAAGAAAAGATATACTAATTGATAATAATAGAGATAATAGATATGAGATCTAGATTAGACCTTTGATAAATTTTGATAATGATATGACAAGCTCCAAAAAGTTTTATTCTCCTCCAAATCTTATCAAATACAATCCAATGAAATAATACCAATTAAAGATTTGTTTCAGGTTTATTTGTTTGATACTTTAATACTTTGAAAGGTTTGATTTGTGTTATATTTTGAAAAATTCAAAGGATATTGTTACTAATCAAAGTGACATATAATGGATCAAAAGTGCAATAAAGTTTATAAAAATGCAACAGAATATCTTAGAAGCATAACACTATTACTAGAATGTGACCGAGAATAGATCAAAAGTGCAACATTGCCAATCAGTTACATAGAATGATAATCAAATGCATAGAATGGTAATTTAGAAATGCAATTTTATATCTCAGATGCATAAAAAAAATATCAAAAGAACAATGTTTCTACTCACATGTGGTTTTCTATAGTTCTTTTGTTTTAGGGACTTTGTTTTAGAAAGAGATATAAAAATAGCCAAAATAGTTGTTGACATTTTTAAAAGATCAAATACTTCAAAAAGATACACCAAGAAACATTAAAAAATTTAAATCTAAGAAAAAGTCAATAATTTGCTTGTTTTGCCTTTAATTTTTGTTTTATTATTATGATTTTTGAGTTTTTTTCAATTTGTTCAAAGATTAAAATCACACAAAGATATAATGCAAAAGACAATTTCCTATGGATCAATTTGGATTTTGTGTCCCCTTTTGGTTTCAAGTGAGGAAGGTTCTTTTAAACATTCAAACACACAAGACCCATGAACAAGCTTGCTTAAGTGGTTTTATCAGTCCTTGAATGCATAAAGATACCATAAGAAAATATGACCAAAAGGTTTCAAAGAGGCTTTACATAAGGGTATCCTCTATATAACACAAGGATATATGAGGCCTAATCCATAGATGAAAGAGAATATCACCAAACAACCAAGAGGAAATGCTAACCCACTCTCCACCTTCACTTCTTTAAGGTATAAAGTTCTTAAATAATTAGTGATGCAGAAGCATACGAATGGAATGGCAATTGACATCAGCCAAAAAAAAACATTTCAGTTTGGTTTTCATTTTTTTAATTCAATTTCAGTTTAGTGTCACATTTTTTATGTTTATAGTTGGTTTGGAATTTGGTGTTGGTGGTAAATTATGGCTGCGGAGGTTGAATGACATTATTATCATTGATTGAAAAAATGTCATGTTATGATTTTAACATTGATTAGGCATTTTGTTGTTGCAATATTTTATGGATTCAATTATTCAATTATAACCAGGTAATCATATATTTATTTGTTCTATTTATTGGACTATTCCACATAAGTTTGAATTGAATTCAAGGAGGGAACTAGAGAGGTCACAAAAAGAAATCCAAAAGAAATAAAATTATAGATTATATGGAACGAGATAGTCACAACATAAGGGAAGATTAGAAGACACCAAGCAAAGAATATGAAGTTGAATGACTTCTGTGAAAGGGAAAAGTTTTTATTTTCCAATTAAAAAAAGAAAAATAATAGATGACAATTTTAGGGGGAAGAAGCATGCATCATGGCCATAGAGAGGGGTCATGGGAGGTAAAGAGAGGCAACCAATTAACTTGCAAATGAAAAGGGCTCACAACTAAGAAATAAGATATAATAAATGAATAGAGAGGAGGGAGTATGTAGAGAGGGGATCGAGCCAATTGAAATTGGCAACTAATTAATAGTTGAAGTCATGCTATCCTAAATGAATATTAGTGTAGATAAAAATGAAGAATAGGGGAGGTCGCGGTTAGAAAGGAGTGACTGTGGATAACAATAAAATGAATTTTAATGCAATGAGGAGAGGAGAATATAGAGGGTCAATGCCATGGGAAGAGGCGCCAATAAAAGGGAGATAAGAGGAAAAAGCCAGGTGTAGCCAAAGAAAGTAATTGGTAGAGGAATCACAACTAGTAGGAGAGCTGGAGAAATGAAAGTAGAGGCTACACATCTTTGGGGGGAAAAAAAGAGAGTAAGTTGAGTAAAGGGGTCAAAAATATGGGAAGAGCAAGGAGAGGATCACGCAAGGGAAACAAGAAAGATAATAAGAAAAAGTGAGTTCCAATGACCAAGGTAGGTTACAGACTGGTAATGCAAGAAATAATGAATTTTTAAAAATTCAGACAAAAGAATTCAATGTATGAAGATTTAAGATATATAGGCTGAAACATGTGAAATTGGAGTGCAATTATGCAAAGAGGAGAACATGAAAAAATGTCACACAGAGGAGGAATAAATGAAAGTTGAAAAGAATAAAAATTACAAGGGTAAAACCAATTGCACACCATCTGAGTGAAGGTAGACAGGAGCATACCATATGTAGATTTGAAGTTGTGTGGAATGTGAAAAGATAAGGATTTAGAGTGATCAAAACCAAGATAAGAAGAGAACCAAAAAGATTAGAGGATCAAGAACAAGGAATTGAAAATTAAAAATGTAAATTGTAAAAAATTAATTATCAATAGAATGTGATATAAAATATCATTAAATTTCCTTTGGATTTGTTTTTCATTCAAGTTTTTTTTGGATTAATCGTTAATTGACAAATGGAATTGTCAAATTAAAGTTTGTGTTACTACAAAATTCACCAGTCTAATAAGGCTCTCAATTTTTTCTTTCATCAAATGGTATCAGAGCTAGAGGTTTTGATTATATAGGAAGATCGCCAAATGTGAGGTGGCATATGCCAAGACCAGTGGGTAGATAGAGGAAGTGCAAAGAATAAGCAGATCTCATGTGGACTATTGCAGGTATGAGAGAAGTCTCAAATAATGAGAGTTGAAGTTGTGAAGATGTAGAACATGATATGCCAGATGGGGACAAGTGAGTCTCTAAGAATTGGCAAAGAGGAAAAAGATGAATTCAAAAGAGAGGATGAGATGGGTCATGAGGAGACCTGTGAGAATTTTGTTTTGGTAAAAATATTGGAAAGAAGTGGAAAATAAGAAGCTCTGTGAAGAATTGGGAAGGATCCTTCATGAAGAATTGGGAAAGATCCAAGCCAAGTTAGATGTATTGGATAAGAATATTGAAGAAGATGAGAGTATATTGGAAGAGAGATATGGGAAGAAGAAAATTCCCTTGAAAGAGGAAAGTTGCAGCCCAAGGATAAAAGAAATATGGAAGAATAAAGATGTGAGAGTATCCCCTATAGATGTAAATCAAGAAGAAAATGATGAAAATCATATTTTGATTAGAGTTGATTTGTTTGTAGGAAATGAAGAAATAAAATAAGATTTGGGAGTTGAAATTATGGACTTGGTGAGTCTTAAATTTGACGAGCAGATTGGTGAGGAAGAGGATGATATCTTATTAATAGAAGAGATGAGAATGCTAAATAGTTTATTTGAGATTCAAAATGTTGGATGAAAATGATAAGAAGATGTAGATGGGAGAAGATAAATCCCATGATTTTGTTAACATTATTTTCAATATAGATAATAGAGAAGGAAATGCAGTAGAGGATGGTCCTTTTGAGGACATGAATATATGGGAAAATTTTGAACAACCTTGTGAAGATGCCTACATGGAGGGTTTTGAGAATAAGAAGATGGATGTTGTAGCGAAGGATGAGGAAGAATAATTTGTGACAACGAAAGAGAAAGAGGTAAATGTATATTTTAATTCATTTGAAAAGATGAAAGTAGAGGACGTAGTTGCATATTTGTGTATGGATAATATATATTTCCATATAAAAGTTGTAGATTCAATGTTGCAGGTGAAACTTGGTGGAGGTGGTCAGTTTGTGGTGGGTCAAAACCCATGAAAGAGAAGAATAATGGAGAATTTGTTTGGTGGAGGAGGCCGGATAATGGTGGGTTGGATCCCATGGAGGAGAAGAGAAAAGAAATTATTTGGAGGAGAAGGACGATCTATGGTGGACATAAGTCTATGAGAGGAAGGAAGAAGAGGATGCAAATTTTTTGGAGGAAGATGGTGAATGTTTCAGCAAAATGCTAGAAGAAGATGAAAAATAAATAAATTTGGGTGTGCTTATCACAATGATGGAGTTCATTGCAAATTGCTTGCAATCTAAAAGGATGGCTCTACCATTCAACTCCACTTTTGTGAGCCTATGCTCACAAAATTCCTACCTGACATGTTTGATGTAGGAGCATCTAAATGGACTGGAAATCAACATCAACCCAAAAAACATTTTGGTTTGGTTTGATTTCAATTTAGTGTCACATTTTTGGAGTTTATGGTTGTGTTTAAATTCGATGTTGGTGGTTGATTCTGGTGGAGATAGCAAGAAATTGTTTTCATTGATTGACAAAATGTCATGTTATGATTTTAACATTGATTAGGCATTTTTTTGTTGTAATATTTGATGGATTCAGTTGTTCGATTATAGCCATGTAATCATATATTTATCTGTTTTATTTATCAAACTATTCCACATGAGTTTGAATTGAATTCAAGAAGGGAATTAGAGAGGTCATAAAAAATAAATCCAAAAGAAATAAAATTGCATATTATATGGAATGAGATAGTCGCAACATAAGGGAAGATTAGAAGACATCAAGCAAAGAATCTGAAGGGGCATGACTTTTGTGAAAGGGAGACAATTTTATTTGCTAGTTAAAAACAAAAATAATAGATGATAGTTTGAGGGGTGAAGAAGCATGCATCACAGCAATAGAGAGGGGTCATGGGAGGTAAATAGAGGAAACCAATTAACATGCAAATGACAGGGGCATACAACTAAGAAAGAAGATATAATAAATGAACAGAGAGAAGTGATTATGTAGAGAGGGGGGATGAGACCAAGTATTAGCTAGTTTTTTGTTGTTTTAGTTCATGCTTTTAGAAATTTCCAGATGCTTATTTCATATACATTCCTAAACTTATCTATCTTTTTATCTCCTCCATACAACTTGAACCGGGTTTTGATGTATGGAAATAAGATTATGATATGTTAGTAATTGCATGATTAAATATGTGAGTGTGTATGGAATGTAGTATGGATATATGTTTCATTTATGGTTATTATTATTGTGTATATGTCAGATGAATTAACTCCTTACAACCGAGAAGTTAGAGTAAGCAGATTGTAACCTATCATAACTAGGAAGCATAACCTACAACCAAAAGATTTTAGACAGAGATGCAGGTGAGATTTCAGAATGATAGAAACACAATAGTTGTAGAAATGGAATAACTCATTAATGAGGATGATTGTGAATCACCAGACCATTTAATAAGATAGTTGAAAGGAGTCTGTAGTGATTGGGAAGCCAACATGACTGTTTCCACAGCACACATCTCTACTATACCATTTGAAATAGAGTTCCAGTCTTAATCATCTTCTTCCATATTTTCAATTACACTTTCAATTATGTAGACTTTTTCACTCTCTATTTAATAGGGGAGTGGTAATTTGCATTTAGTTTTCTGTTTTGAGTCCTCAATCTAATAAACCTCCCCCTGAACCTATATAATTGGCTTGGTGTTTGAGGAGTAGATATAGCATGTGGATTTGTTCAGATAGAGATAGTTTTTCCATTACATAGACAATCCTTTGTTAATTTCATATTATGCTTTCATGAATAATATATCTCTGAAGATTCTTGTCAGATTGTGAAATCTAGTTATATACAATGAAGAGGTTTTAGTTTATCATTATGTTCAGTTGATTCAAGGAGTTTATATTTAAGTTTATTTTGTGGATACAGTAACTTGAGCAAGGGACACTCAAGGTAACTGTTCTCCACTTTAATTTCCACACTTTAATTTATGTTGTTACTGTTATCAATCAGATATGCACCCTTTGTCAAATTTGCAAAAATTAGAATATTTGTTGAAACATGGAAACTCTTTTCAGATGTGGGTGATCTATGCGAAAAGAGAATCTTCAGAGTGAGCTGGTTCTCTAAAAGATGAATCCTACTCTAAGAATTTTTTGGGAAAAGGGGGAAGGATAACTGAAATTAAAACTTAAATCTAACTGATATTTCACTAGAAGTTATGAGATTCAAGCACTGACACCCACAACAGCTTTCCTATCACAATAACTCTCACAATCTCACTGGCACATACTTCCATCAGTAATTTGTATGAATATTCCTAAACGAAATACAACATACAACCTAAAACTATGCAATTCTGAAACACAACTTACAACAGCAAGACATAAAAGGATTCTGATTTGAATCACAAGGACATCAAATAGCTATTATAAAATGAGACAAAAAATGAGAAGGAGAATTTTACTGCTTTATTAAAACTGAAAGAGTGCTTTTGCCAAAATCTATGTACAAAATGCTTACAAAACTCTCTGCATGCACAAGAGAGAAAGAAGCAATGATTTGGAATGAGAAGAAGAAGAAAAATTAAGTTTTCTTCAAGATATAACCCTCCAAAACCCTAATTTGAGCTCAAGAAGAAAAGCTCCATAAAAGGTATCAAAACTGCCCAATAAGCTTTCACAAAAGCGGAAAAAAACTCAATTTTTGCATGCATATGCTATCCAACCTCTAAAAATAGGCTAAATATGCTTTTAAAGTGAAAAAAACAACTTCTCTCTCTATCTAGAAATTCAAATCTAGCCCAAGAAGAAAAGCAAGAAATCTACTAAAAATAGCAAAGAATAAAGCGATTTATAAGATATCGCTTTAATCCTACTTTACATCATCTGCAAATTTTATATTCTTTCAATCTGACCTATTTTTGCAACTAAATATTTTTTAAAATCTCTTGCAAAAAATTACAACTTATATCTCCATTTACAATGCTTGATTTTTCAAAAAAAATCATAAAACATAGGAGTATCTCCTTTCAATCACTTATTTCTCCAATTAGTAATTGATTTCTCAAAAATCATTAAATAAATGAAGAATATCTCTTATCATATTCCCTAATTGATTTCTCTAAAATCAATTAAAAAATGAGATAAACCCTAAGTCATAGGTGAAAACATTTACAATCCTTTATTGATTTTCTCACAAAATCAATTACAATCATAGATTCCAATCTCTGTCCATTTTACTAAGGCATAATTAAATCTCAAGTCTCTATAGTCTATAGCCCCCTCATATTGTCAAAAATTTAATCACACAAACTTAAGGCTTGGGCAAATATCTTCACCATCCTCACAAGGCTTCGACCTAGACATATGAAATCGGCCACATGTTGCACTTAATCTTAGATCATTTGATTTTTAATGTGAAATACATAAGCCCCAAGTCAAATTAGGGTTGGGAAACCCTAATGAACAAAACCACAACATTCCACTTATTTCGCTTCATTTGGACTTGACAAGTCTTTCCTCTGCTATGAAGAGCGTCGCCACCATGAGAGCTTAGGGTTTCACCTGGAAACCTTCATTTGAGCCTCCATTCGTTCAGTCTTTTGCATGTTCAGCCTCCAAAACTCAGGGTAAGCTTATTTCAGACATTATTGTGGCTTTTCCACTATGTTTTTGTAAGGAAAGAATGGCCATAAGGCCGCGGGTGTACATGTTTTTCTGATGTATTTTATTTCTTGTGCTTGTTGTTGTTTCTGTACTTGGTATCCACTATGAAAGCTCGACTCTTTGTCTCTTGCTTTGTGAGCTCGGTCGCGGCTTATGTGTTCTCCTACGGGCATGAAATGGTAAGCCTTTCACCTTCCTTGTTATTTCTTTCAATTTCTAACAAAGCTCACAAGCTTGAAAATGTGATAGGCCACGACCACCATGTTCTCACTGGGAATTTGGGAATTCTGTAGGTTCGACCCACCAAAGGATTTCCTTGTCTTTGTATTGTGAAACAAAAAAAACTGATATGGGCATTTGTTATTTTGAAGAAAATGTACCTATCTTGTGATTTCTCTTACGGAGCTCGACCCACCATGACTTCCTTTGTCTTTGTATTGTTTCTCATAAAAACCCTGACATGGGTGTCACTGAAAGTTATAATACTTGTCTCTAAATTTGAAACCCCAATGTGAGTATTTAGAATTTTGAAGAAATTTGTGTTTTATTCCTGTCTTTTTTGTTATGGGGCATGACCAATGATGACACTGTATAAACCCTGTTTTTGGAAAAACCCTACCTGGGTATATGATATGTTAAAGAAAATACACTTCTTTTTCCCCTCTGTTGAGAACCTCACGTGGATATGCTAAAAATAGTGAGAAATCTATACATTTTGAATTAAAATTCCCATATGGGCTTCCTGCATTTCAAATATACTACACTTTTGTCAAAACCCAATGTGGGTATTTTGAAAAATGAAAGAAAACTGCATTTTTGTTAGAAATCCTTTCATTTATGAGAAACAGCATATAAAATTCTTCTCCATTATCTTTATAATTTATTGATTTTCCTTTAACTGCATGGTAGCTTGGCCTTGTAGATTCCAGTTTTCTACCTTCACATGAGAAGAAATAACAGGGATCCTATTTTTTCAAAACTCTGTATTTTAAAACAACATATTGAGCACATTCCTTTACTCAGTTACTATCTTTCACATAGGAATTCTTGACTCAGTCCTACAGATTGGTCACCTGCCTTAGCCTCTTGTACATTAATGTGGTTTTCATGTCATTTTATATCGCTTCAACTTGTATCTATAAAGCTCCTTCGAGTTTTTTCATTCTTTGCTCATGCTGGAAATAATTTTTCGCATTGTAATTCTTGTGCAATCTATCTATACTTGTTTTCCTGATACTTGTCAATTATTCTTTGAAAATATACTTTGAATGACTAAACAATTGAAAGATAGAACAAAACAAATATCCAAAACAGTGTATTTTGATTGTCTCCTTTTCAAAACAGTGATGCACTAAACTTACCTAATGCTACCCTTGCATTCTCAGCTAAACTGAAACTGACTATTTTGTTGGTCACTTGCCTCACTTTATTAAACAACTGGCTACTGGTCACTGTATTGATCTTTGTAATCCTTCATTCTAATGGGAAACTGAGACTCTTCACATGTCTCCATGCTTGACTGCCCTTTAAAAGTATGCTCTTCTATCTGGCACTCTTCATGCATTTTTATGCTCCATTATTTAAAATTGCTTTATGCCTTGCTCTCTTCTGAAATGAAAATTTGTAACATTTCTTTTCGTTGAGGCACTATGTGTGCTTTTTCACTATCATTGATTGTGAGATAGAACATTGTTGTAGTAACATGAAACAAGATGCACCCATGGTAGAAAATGCAAATTGTTCAGCAATACTTGTGATTTAAATCATGAAAATGATGTACTCAGTTAATTTGATTGAGTTGATTAAACCCACTGTTCACATGTAGCTTTCAGAAACATATTTGATTGTTATGAGTGACAATTGGCTTGATGGATTAAAAGATGAACTCTCCTTTACTCTTTCATTTGTATAGTACTTCACTACTTAGCCCCTCCTGTAATGAATGTGAGGCAGAATGTCGAGCTCTACCCTTGTGGGAGCCCATTTTTCTCCACATGCTTGATCTTCAAATGATAATTAGCTTCATGATTTTCCCTATACCTGCACAAAGAAACAAACGATGTTAGCATAAAACAATATATGATGATGTTGATGTATCTCTTTCAGCTCATGAATCTGCACTTTTCTTAATTGTTTCAGTGCATGATTAGTAGCTTACTACATTATCGTTGATGGTTCATGTAGGTATATTCATAGTTGGAGCTCTAACATCTCTCTTTTCCTTCCTAGAGGTCAATGGAGCTCGAAGAAGACAAATGGTGCACCACTTCTACGTCAGTCATCAACACAGGCAATGATGATTATGTCTATACTTATGTGATTCTTCCTTTTATGCATCTTCCATAGTGTAGTATGTTGTTTATGATGCATTGTAACAGTTACATCCATGACTTGTGTGGATATTTGATCTGCTTTTCATTTTGAAAAGAAAATACATTTATGATGCAATGTTGTATCATCATTTGAATGTATCACCATTTTAATTCTTGTAATCAAATGAAATGTTGTAAATATGAATCACTTTATGAAATAAATGAAAGAATTCAGTCATGCTTTGTTGTTTGTATGCTCAATCATGTACTCCATTTGATTGTGAAACACTAAATAGCAATTCCTGAAACTTTGTTTCCTCATTTCAATGCATAATTGTCACTTATAAAATGATGAATAAGATGCAAACAACACTTAGCATATGCAGAAATAACTGTATTTTCCACTTTTAAATATAACAGTATTTAGTCAGCTCCACCAATTGAGTTGTAGCAAAAAATTGGTAACAGTTACATTAGACGCTTTAATTATTGCAATCATCTCAATTAGATTCCTCATTTCCTGTATGTGAATGAGATTGTGAATGAGATCTTGTCTTATGCTTCATGTTATTTTTTGTCTCAATGTATTATCCTCTAGAGTGAGTCAAATGTAGCAGTGTTAAGTTATATACAGAGTTCAGGTTTTAACAATAAACTAGTCACAGTCTTAAGTTGTAAGTACTTGTAGCAATAGTTTTAGATTTAATCATTTTTCAATGTTTTATAGTTTATGCTTTATTTCCCTTTTTCACATATGTCAACCACCTATACTAGATGATATAGTTAGTATAGAATCTCTGGATGTGCATATAGTGCCAGCATCATCACAATCTTATGTTAGCCCTAGTTGATAATTAAATGGAGTCTTTACAAGGGTTTAGTAGATTGTTCAGTTAGGAACCACCTTTGAATTGTGTGTCTATCACCAAGTTTACTGAGCATTAGTTGGGCCTTACATTTTTTATTTCATTGTTAGGGATGGTGCTACATCCAATATTATCCTATGTTATTTCAATCTTTCTTAGTTTATAGTTTTATTTCTAGTATTAGGATAATTAGGTTTTAATCCACCAACACCAAAACATTTTACTAACATTGTGCAGGAGTCAGTGACACAAAAATTCATAACTTTTGTATGCAGAGGCCCAATGAAATGCTTTGGGAAGATTTCTCCCCTCAACACACAAATGTAGAGAGGATATTGGTGATTAAAGTGAAAAGAATGAGGGTATTCTTGAAGAATAAATTTTCCTAACACCAACATCCACTACATATACAAAAGAGACCTTCCAAACCATGGCTGATACGGTGGTGGATGACCCACCAAAACATGTAACTTTTGAGTTCCCCATTGCCAACCAAGAGAGACCAACTGCCATGAAGAACATACCTCATTCAATATTGTTTGTCTTCTATGGTTTGGTTACTGAGGATCCAAATACCTTCTTGTTTAAGTTTGATGTGTTGTGTATAAATTATGATTATACAATAGATGCACATAGGTTCAAACTATTTCCAACAACCTTGAAGGATGTTTCTTTAAGATGGTTCATGGGTTTGGGAAGAGATGTTGTTCTTGATTGGAATACTATGAAGACAAAGTTCCTGGAGAAGTACCAAGACTAATGTATAGGAATTGACAGAAGAAGAGATGACATTTTAGGATGTCTCAAAAGGACAATGAATCTTTGGAAGACTACATGGAAAGATTATAGTTTTTCCATAAGAAATCCTACCAAAATAGGCTCTTTGATGAGTCTTTAAAGCTAATATTCTTGAGAGGGATTTATGAGGATTGTATGGATGCACTTAATCTCATTGGGGCAGGAGATATTTCTCAAGCACCATTTAAGGAGATCTACAAGGCATGCAGGAACTATTGAAGGTCTTTCACAAAGAAGGTCAGAGGAGATAGAACATCTTCCATCTGCAATACATCTAATGGAGTCTCTAAAATGGAACTAACCTACTATCAAACATGAAAAAAGACATCATAATCCATTTGGATACACAATTAGATACTCTACATGTGAAGAAGAAGCATGAAGAGGGAAAGGCAGTCCTTACTAAATACTACCCTAATTATAGACAAAGAAAAGCTAATTGTAAGTACAAAAGAGTGGCAAGTATTTATGAAGACAAACTAGGGAAACCAAGACTTCAAGCACTGGAGGGTGAAGATGGAAAATTGTTCTACATTGCTCAAAGGAAACCATGGCATCCAAGACAAGGTATGCCTCGAGATCCTTTGAATTATAATATGCCATTTCTAGTTAGCAATCAAAATTTCTCTAGTTGGCACCCTTAGCCTTGGGAAAATACATAAAACCAATGGAAAAATCCTCAAGAAAATTGGAACCAACAGCAAAAAAAATGTGGCCACAAAAAAACTATCAAGGATCCAACTATAACCCCCAATGAACATTACAACAAAACCAATGACAACCTCAATGGAAAAAAGGCCAGCAATGGAAAAACCATTTAAACATGAATTATCAACAACCACAACAACCTTTGTAGCCACAACAACAGGCCATCATGCAAAATCCAACAAATCCATCACCTCGGCCACTTAGAGCACCTCAACTACCAGCCTAATCTATACCTAAACCAAATAAAAATCCTATTCAACAGGCTTATACTAATGAGGCTATTCAATACCCTACTTATGGGGTAGAGGTGGGTGATGTCCACCTTAGGTCAAGGAAAACATTAGCTGGGCCTTCATCGCCTCAAATCACTGAGTTGGTAGATGAGGAACCCCCAAAAAAGACCTAAAACAACCCACCTATAGAACCTAAGCCAAATCAGGTTAACCAAACCAATTCAAGTCTACAGCCTCCATTCCATAAACGATTAATTGTTCAAAGACATCAAACACAAGCTAAAATTGACCTATTGGGAGTTTGGGACAACTTAAGGATGTGTGTATAAAGATACCCCTCATCTAAGCCATCAAGGAAATTCCCATCTACACCAAAATAGTGAGAGAAATTTTCCTAAAGAAATTAGGTAGGAAATGAAAGGACCCTCAAACAATACATGTCTTAGGGAAACTTGCAGACATTATGTTGGTAAACACAATTGTCCCCAAGTATGCAAACCCTACGAGTCTTGTAGTAGATGTCAAGATAAATGGCACTCTCATAAAGAACACCTTGATTGACTTAGGAATCTCTATTAATGTGATGACTAAGGAAACAATGTAGTTGTTGTGATTAATAGACCTTAGACCTACATCCACTTTCCTATAGTTGGCATATAGGTCAATAGTTAAACCTAAGGGCATCATTGAAGACTTGTTTATAACAATGGATTCATGGGAATACCCTACATATTTCATGGTGTTGCAACCAAAGGCTAACCATACAGGCTATCCCCTCTTTCTAGGAAGACCATGGTTAGCAACAAAAAATACATTTATAGGTTATAGGTTTGGAAATGTGATTATCTCAAATGGAAATGTGACTAAGAAATTAATCCTTTATCCACCAGCCTAGCCTCATGCAGACTTAGATCAGACCATTTGGCCTACCCTAGATGAGGAAGACTAATACTCCTTGCAAACCATCATGACTATTGAACACAACCCTTTGTTAAGCAACCAACATCATACATAATAACTATGGTAGGGACCCGCAACAACATGACTTCCTGACATGTCTACAAGATCCTCTACAAAATATTATTCATGCCAGTTCATCTAAGTCAATATCCTAACTTTTTCATAATTTTCTACCACAACAATGTGTCCTAGATATAGTAGAACTTGACCTTTCATCTATTCAAACAACATTCAATACTTTGGAAATCATGTTAGGTAAAATGTTGAATGTTAGCAATGAATTAGCTTCTAAGCAATAGACATCCCTGACCACTGTGTTGAAGGAACACACATTAGCCTTTGCATGGGATTACCATGACATGAAGGGGATTGACCCAGCCTTGTGTATGCATAGGATATACATTAATGATGGTTTCAAACCAATAAGGCGACCCCAAAGGAGAATGAACCTTGCACTAAGAGACAGTTAAAACAAAGTTACAAAAATTGCTTGATGTTGGCTTCATTTATCCTATTTCTAATAGTCAATGGGTGTCACCTCTAGTAATTGCCCAAAGAAAGGAGGAAAGTGGAGAGTGTGTGTGGATTACAAATAATTAAATGCAACCACTAGAAAATACCAGTTTCCACTATCATTCATTGATCAAGTGCTTAACTCCCTAGTAGGTAAAAATTACTCCTTTCTAGATGGATTTAGTGGCTATAACAAAATTAGAATAGCTCCAGAGGATCAGGATAAAATAACCTTTACATGCACCTTAGGGAATATATGCTTATTTTGTCCTCCCATTTTGGCTATGTAATGCTCCAACCACTTTCTAAAGGGTAGTGTTGAGTATATTCTCATATTTTGCACATGACTCCATGGAAATCTACATGGATGATTTCACAACTTATGGGGCTACATATAATGAAGCACTTAATAACCTAGAGAAGCTCTTAAAAAGGTGTTAAGAGTTCACAATTTATCCCTGAGTCATGAGAAATGTTTCATGATGGTGACCCAAGGGATTGTGCTAGGACATTTTGTGTCAAAGGATGGAATTCAAGTGGATCCAAATAATATTGAAGTAATCTCAACACTCCCTATACCCCAAAAACAAAGAGATGTAAGAATTTTTCTAGGACATATTGGGTACTATAGGAGATTCATACAGGAATTTAGCAAATTTTTAGCCCCTTTATTTGTTTTACTCATAAAATATGTAGAATTTGAGTGGAAAATAGAATGCCAAAACTCTTTTGAAGCACTCAAGACATAATTAACCAAAGCACCTATCTTGAGAGGACCAAATTGGACCTTTCCTTTCCACATACATACAGATGCTTTTGATTTGCTATAGGAGCAACGCTTGGACATAAGGAAGGTAATAAAGATTACACCATTTATTACATTAGCAAGAACCTACAAGGGGCAAAACTAAATTATATAGTAACAGAAAAAGAGATGTTGGTAGTTATCTATGCAATCGACAAGTTTAGACACTACACCACATGGTATCCAGTATTCATCCACACTGATCACACAACAATAAGGTATTTAATGAATAAACTAGTGGTTGGTGGTAGGCTTGTCAGATGGTTGCTATTACTTTAAGAATTTGACATCATCATAGTGGATAAGCTATGTAAAGTAAATGTACTGGAAGATTTTCTGTCTAGACTACCAACTCAATTAGTAGAAGATATTGTTGATGATTCTTTTCTAAATGAGAATTTATTTGCTCTATCTCTACACACACCTTGGTTTGTTGATATTTCCAACTATGTAGTAGTAGGACATATACCACCTCATTTCTCCCCTAGAGAAAAGAGACAATTGGCACACAAAAGTTTTCCTTACTCTTGGATAGTTGGCTATTTATTCTACACATTCCTAGATAACATTATGAGAAGATACATTAGAGAAGATGAGGTCTATGATATCCTCAAATCCTACCATGATGAACCCTATGTGGGACACTTTGCAGCAAAGAGGACTGCACTCAATATTCTCACCACTGGATATTACTAGCCTACTCTCCATAAGGATGCAATGAAATATACTAGGAGTTGTGATAGGTATCAAATAATGGACAGGACAACTAAAATATATGATATGCCTTTGCAACCATAGTTAGCACTAACACCATTTGATAAATGGGGGCTAGATTTTATTGGATCAATATCACTAGCATCAAACAACAAGGAGTATATATTAGTTTGCATAGATTATCTAACAAAGTGGGTAGAAGTTAAAGCAATGCAATTTGCAAGAGATGGAAACATGGAAAAATTTCCATATGAAGTTATATTTACAAGGTATGGAGTACCAAGAGAAATTGTTACATATCAAGGTCCCCAATTTACATCAGAACTGATAAATAAATTGGTGAAAGAATATGAGATCAAGCATAAGAAGTCAACACCCTACCACCCTCAAGCCAATAGGCAGGTAGAAGTAACAAATAGGGAGATTGAAAACATTCTAACCAAAGCAGTGCAAATTCACAAGAAGGATTGGGTAGCCAGGTTTCCTGAGGTATTATGGACCTATATGACAACTTGGAAGAATACAATAGGGTTTACACCATATTAGTTGGTGTATGGAAAAACAATAGTACTTCCTATTAAATTTGAATACAAAACATTGAGAATAATGATAAAACTAGGACTGAACTTAACAACAACACAAAAGGAGAGATTACATAATTTGAATGCATTAGATGAAATAAGGATGGAAGCTATGCACCACATTGAGGTTGTTCAACAACAGAGAATTAGATGGCATGATCAGTTCATCAAAACTAAGCAGTTTAGTGTAGGTGATTGGTTTTTCTCTATGACTCAAGGTATCAAGACTATAAAGAGAAGTTACAAACAAGGTGGTTAGGTCCCTATGAGATACAAGTATTCCCAAATGTTGTAGTACAGTTGTAGATAATTGATGTAGTTATATTTTCACTATTGGTTAATGGACATAGATTGAAACTTTATAAGAAGCCAGTATGAAAGGATGACTTTATTCTTTTCTTAATGCACCAATATGGACCAGAAAGTGACTCTAACAAATACATTGTACCATACATCAAAGATTAAACAATAGATATGACAGGTTCTTTACATGACTCAGCAAATGAGCTACACAGATCACCTACTGAGGTCATTCAGGTATAATTTCCTACCACACTGAACACATGCACACACAGTATAGGTGAAAACAATCAACAATCATTTTCAAGCGTATTCCATGATATAGTAGGTACTTGTGGCTTCACACCTAAAGGAAAAAAAATTCAGAAAGGGACCTATTGTTGAAGACACCCATAACACTTGCTTATAAGAAAATTTCAAAATTTCAGCCAAATTAATTATATGTCCATCCATATACACTTTCTTCTTCCGTACATGCAGCCTCATAAGCTATCATTTTACTACATGCAGCTTCATCCACCTCATCCCATGTCACATTCATATCAAATTTCTCAATTTCCATGTGCTATGTAGTTTATTTCACATCACATCACTGTAAATCTCGTAGCCTTTCAAAAACATCATTTACCACATGCCATGTAGTCATATCATTCATTGCTAATTACAATTGCAAATAGTCACATCAAATCTCTCTGCGTGTAGTTCAAATCATTTTCACACAAGCTGAGTTTTAGTTCACTACACATCTACATGTACACATTAATTTTCCATAATTATCATAAATGACAATTGTTTTCTTACACGTTTACATATTAGATTTTGAATGCTTCATATCATTTTTAATATTTCCACAACATCATTTCACCCTCCACCAAGTATAATACAATTATGTGAGGACACTTGATACCTTTAGTTGGGGGGTAGAAGTACTCTTCATTTTCATTTTATTAATTTTTAAAACCCAAACACTTTTTGTAAATATTTTTCCATTTTTTTCCCCATTCTATATACAATCTAAACTACAATTCAAACTCAAAAGGAAATAAGAAGGGGTAGAATAGCAACATTTGGAAAACACAAGCACACACGAAGAAAGGGATTGGTAAACAAATAATTTGAGCACAAACAAAGCAAATTGTCATCATGGGTGGTGATACAATCCGAAGAGAACCATCTGCACACAATCAATTGTTGGAAGATAGATGGGTGTTGCCCATTTTTCAACATGTTGGTTGGATGGACTACTTCTTAAAATCCACATAGTTCAATAAAGTTATGACCCAAAAATTTGCTATTAATTTACAAATTGATGAGGTGACTGTAAGAGGTTTGAAATTGGATACTTCAGAGGCTGCCATTGTAGAGGTTTCAATATTTCCAAGATAAGGGGAAGAGTTTCCAAGTAGGGAAGATGTTGTTGCTATCAAGAAAAAATTCAGAGAACATGGAGAGAACTTTGACTCATCCTCCCAAGGTACTAAAATATTATCCTTTCCATGGGTTTGGGCTTCTGTTGCTTCATATATAATTAAGTATATCACATGTGATGGTAGGTAGTCTCTGTTATATATAGTCCATTTTAAAATTTTAAGCCATCTTCGCCATGATAAAAGAGTTAATGTTCCCAATTTTATTTACAATATGTTGAAAAGAATGGGTTCTGAATATAAAAGGAAGAGAAACAACACTGCGCACATTACTACTTAGTTATCCTGTTGATAAAAATAAGTTTGCGGGTTTTTTTTCTACATGTTTCATGGGAGAGTTTCTTAAATTATATCAATATTAATAATATTCTTTAGGAATCTATTGTTCCAAAAAATGTGGAATCACCTATTGTATTAGGAAGGGAAATACCCTTTGGCTCCCCTGCTACTTCACCTACATGCACCGGAGGAGAAACAAAGGAGCATAGCGTACAAGACTCACAACCTGCAGCCTCTAAGCAACCCGCACAAGAGAAACCCAAGAAACCCCTACTTCTTCCAAAACACAAAAAACTAGGAAAAGAAAAGGTGAATCTTCTTCTATACCCATAAGGAGGCAAAAGCAATCTACACAGCCTAGGCATTCACACCACCTGAAGAAGAAATGTGTTATGCAGGGGTCAATTAAGAAGCATGAAAAAGAAGATGTTGTGACAATGGAAATAGATTTAGAATTAAAGGGGGATACCCTTTGGAATGTACTTACACTACTCAAACAACAATGGTATTTCACAAGCACCTCTGAATTTGATTCAAAGGATGTATTTGTTGCTAAGAAGATGAGAAATAAAACCCCACAAAGCTTTGATTGTGAGGGTTGTGAATATGCCATAGGAGATGATAATTAGTTTGTAGAAAAGGATGAAGATTTTTTTATTGAAGAAAGAAATGTTAGAAAGGAGTTGCAAGAAGCACTTGATAGAATAAAGCAATTGGAGGATTTGTTGAAAATTTATCAATCAAGGGACAATGAGAGGGACATCAAAATTAAAAAATTGGAGGAAAAAATACACAAATTTGAACATGGGTCCAAGTTCGATGTTCTTGTACAGCTTACTCTTGTGGAAATAGGGAATAAATAACATTTGGCTAAAGGTAGACATCCTCTAATTAGAACCCCAACTAACCCCGCTATTGTGTCCCTAGGGTATGATTTGTGGAAAGAACTAATGAATTATCTGAGTAGAAGGAAGCTTGGGAGAAGGGAAAAGTAGAAATGATAGCTAACCATACTAGGGTTCTTGAGCAGAAGGAAACTAAATTGAAGAAGCGGAAATTCAGAGCTGAGGAAATTGCAGATAAAGTTGCACAAATCCTCAAATGTAGGCCACCTGTCAGGGTGTATGCTTTATTTTTACAAGAATTTTTTTGTGTTTTTAATTCAGCTAGCTAATTAGTGTAGAGAAGGGGGATTCGCTACTCATGAGTTCTCTTCATTCAGAGAGCCTCATGGGGAAAACTACCCTAAACTACCTCAAGAATCAGCGATGAAAGTTTCAAAATCCAAAAGAGCAGGTCATAGAGATTTTTTGGACAAACTGACAAGCTCTCAGCCAAATGACGTCAGCGCAAAATATGGACAACAACACGACGCGTTGGCGTCTTAGAAGTATGCTAGTGTCTCATACAGACCAAAAAGCAAGAATGTCTTAGAAAATGGAAAAGTGGCTACTTTTATTCCAATTGCTAAAAACCTTAGAATGCAGGAAAGTAACATAATTGAAATAAAGTGAAGTAGAACTGATAAAGATAAGAAGAAGAAAGGAAGGAAAATACTCACAACAATCCAAGTAATGAAGCCTCCAACTAGTAAATATCTTCAATACTTGTGTCTATAGATTTGGAGAAAGTGTTAGGGTTGTATAGGGGTTTGCCTCAGTCAAACCCCCATTTTGGTGTTCCCACCTCCACGAACAACCAGATAGAAAGAGAGAGAGGGAGAGAAAGAGAGAGAAATGAACAAAGTGTGTGGTGAAAGCAAAACCCGCTCAAGATTAGAACCTGCACGACCAAGTATGAGTGATAAAACAAAACCCCACTCGAGGAGGAGAAACTGTATCACAAAAGAGGTGATAAAAGCAATCCCCACTCAAGGAGGAGAACTTGTATCACAATGCAATAGAAAGGGGATTTGGAATCCCAAGATGCTCACAAGCATGAGATAGGGAGATAAAGTTGCAAGAGTGAAGCTAAGAGAACTTGAGAGGATGTAAGAATGCTGGTGTAATAAGCTATATGAAGCTATGCAAGCAAGATTTGGAGTGTAGAAGGGTAGATCCAAAGCAAGGGAAGAGCTAAAAGAAGAAATTTGAGCTAGAAGAAGTTAGAAGATCTTAGAAGGCCAAAGGGATTGAAAAGATTGCTTTTAAGGAGGGAAAAGAAGCTTCTCCAACCGTTACAAGGCGTCCCAGGCCATTGCCACTAACAAAAGGTGAGGACAAGTGGAAAGCATGCTTAGAGACAGTTGTTTGATCATTGAAAATGTTGCAGGATGCTAGCGCAGTGCACGGACGTCCGCGCAGTGTGCTAATGTTCGTACACGTCATGCTACAAAACAACAAGAACGGAAAAACCCCAAATCTTGATGTAGAGCTAACGCACAAGGGTAGTTGTTGAAAAAGGGGTGTTGAGCATCCTGAGAAGGGAAAAAGGCTAATGCAGGGGCTAAAATGAGCCTACACAAGTTCTAGGGGAGTGGACACTAAAGCGGGTGCAAGAATGTATGTGAAATTGCAAGGGGTGCAATTTTACAAGTATATATTTTTCCCCCACTTTAGCAGGAATATGAATCTACAATAATATGCACGCTAAAGGAAATCTACTAAACATAAATAACATCATATGCTAAAAGGATATTGTAGAGGAAGCAGATAACCCTTCAAACCATGAAAGCATGCCCCCAAGGCTAAAGGTCTACAAAACCAATGCGTTAGACAAGGAAAACCTGCACCAGACAACAACGTTAGCACACAAAAAACTAAAGGATTTGAGTCAGCAAAGTAAAAGAGACCTCAATGTGAAAGGTTGTCTCAGTACTATGCATCATCCCCAAATTAAGAAATAACACATAGAAGAAATCTAGAATGAAGAAAGGAAGGAGAATATACTCAAGATGAATAAGATGCAGATCTTCGATCCAGTATATACAAGTTGAGAAGAGGAGAGAATTTAAGATTGTAAGCACCTCACAGGCCCACAGACCTGCAAGGAAGGTGTCCTCCAAGATCTCTCACATGAAGGAAACCAAGAAAAGCATCTTACAGACCTACAGACCTGCAAGGAAGTGTCCCCCAAGATCTCTCACATAGAGGAATCCAGGAAAGCTCCCTACAAACCCGCAAACCTACAAGGAAGGTGTCCTTCAAGATCTCTCACATGAAGGATACCCAGAAAAGCACCTTACAGACCTGCAGATCTGCAAGCAAGCGTCCCCCAAGATCTCTCACATGGAGGAAGCCAGGAAGCGCCCTACAGACCCACAAACCTGCAAGCAAGGTGTCCTTCAAGATCTCTTGCATGAAGGAAACCCAAAAAAGTGCCCTACAGACTTGCAGACCTATAGGGAAGGTATCCCCCAAGATCTCTCACATGGAGGAAACCCAAAGAAAGTGCCGTATAGACCCATAGACCTATAGGGGAGCCACCTCCAAGATCTCTTGCATGGAGGAAGCTCAGAAGAAGTGCGCCACAGATCTACAAACCTGTAGGAAGGTAACCCCCAAGATCTCTCACATGGAGGAAACCCAAGGAAAGGGACTCCACAGAATTGGAAAGTGGCTTCATACACGCACTTGCAAAGTGAAAGCGGCCACACAAGCAAGTAAGCGGAGTTTCACTCAGACCGTCGATGGATTAGAAATCTTTCAAAGGGGTCCCTCGAGAACCCTTCAAAATAAAAGGGTCCACTCAAGGGATGGACTATTTGAAAAGTGAGGTCTAGCCAGGCTGCCCCCAAGCTAGATGCAAATAATTCATTTGAGAGAGAAAAGCTTTCAAAGAGGTCCCTTGGGAACCCTTCAAAAGAAGAAAGGGATCTGCTCAAGGGACTCTTCATTTGAAAGATATAGATGAGAGAGGGGGTCCTTAAGAAGGACACACATCTCTAGAACAAGTTATTGTTTCCCCTGATGAGTCTAGTTTATGGTCTAATTTTGGGTAGAATTTATGATTTATTTGCTAAAGTTATCATGGACCTTGATGTTAAGTGTTGATATTTTTATGATATTTTCTCAAAACTATAGACATTGGGCCTAATCCTATTTTTGCAACTCTTTAATGACATTGGCATGTTATATGGACTATTTATATTAATTTTGCATGTGGTTAATGAATGTTCTTTAAGGTGGTTATAGATATGCAATTATTGTGTGTACTAACATTGCCATGTAGATATAATTTGAGGATACTAAATTGAGAAAGACACTGCCAGTTGGGCATGCACCATAATGTCTAGCAAGGGAATCATTCAAAGGTCAACGAAGGTCGATGGCAGGAGATTCCCCATGCAAATCGAATGTAACTTCCTTGTAATGGTTTTTATTGATGTTGAACAAATATAGGCATTACTGTTGTGCTAAATCTGCGGGCACGTCTGACCAGATTTCATGCGCATGTAACCGCCTCTCCACTTTCTCTGTTTTCCCTAAAGTGGCATCCTCCTAGTTCGTGGAGTTGACTGCCTTGCTTAGTCGGTAGTATAAATAAGGATCAGATGCTCCTTCTCAAGAGGTTGTGCAATCTGATGAAGTACTTGCATTCTTAAGTTTTCAACAATACAATTATGCTACTCTTTTGTACTCATGACTCCAGTGAATAAAATGAAGTTCTAAGTTTGAGTATCTGAGTTTACATTAGTATTAGAGGATACTCATCCAAGGGGGGCCACTTGGTTAGTATTTCCTCCTTTAGTTTAGTATTAGTTTAGTATTACATTTTGTTAAGTAATTAGTTACGAATATGGCACCGATTGTTCCTGCAGCCACTAGAATTTCATTGTATGACTATTCCTACAGCCAAAGTAGACATAGTAGTTTCCTATTTGTTGTTCAGATTTTCATTTTTGTCATGCATTTTAGCTTAGTGTAGTTGTTGGTTGATGATCATCTTTTTTTTTATTCCTTTCCAAGCAATTTATTTTCAGCATTGTGTTTTTCTTATTTGTAGGATGAAAATGGCTACTTTGGGTTCCTAGTGCACATACTATGCTAGCCCATTTCAAGTTCATGTCCCTGGGTTGACAAGTTAAATGCACCTTCATGATGATTGAAATAGCTATTTAGGTTAGATGTCCAATCTCTGAATCAAGACTGTAAAGGACTAGTTGTTAAATCATTGTAAGAGGCCAACATTTTTGGCATTGTTGTCGGGGATGGTGTCAAAATAGGAAGTTATTTGGAGTCATTGATAGTTTTCTTGTTGTAGAATTTTTGAAAGTTGTTCTTAGTATACCTCTCATTTAGGAAGTAATGACCCACCTTATTTGTTACCAATTCTTTGTGTGAGCTGGCTAATAGTGAGTTGATACTGCATGCATAGAGGAAGGAGAAGAGATGCTTATGGAACTAAGAAGAAGAAGAACCAAACCCCTTTGCTAATGTATTTCCTGATCTAACCAGTTCTGAAGCATCCTCTAAAGACCAAAATCATTTTGAGAATCCCTTTGCTTGGGAAATCCATCAAGCAGGCATGGGTGATGCAAATAGAAATAGACCTAACCAACCAAATTTTCCTTTCCCCATTGCCCATCAGAATGAAGTTGACAATCTTAAAAATATCCTTCCTTTATCCCTTCCTAAGTTTTATGGACTTGTTAAAGAATACCCTAATACCTTCTTGTTTGAGTTTGATATACTCTGCAGGAGCTATGACTATACCATCGATGCTCATAGGCTTAAGCTATTTCCTACCACCTTGAAAGAGGTTGCATTAAGATGGTTCATGAGCCTAGGCAGAGATACTGTGGAAACTTGGGAGGACATGAAGACAAAGTTCCTTGAGAAATACAAGGAATATTGCAGGGGTAGTGACATGAAAGGAGATGACATTTTTAGGATGCAACAAAAGGAAGATGAGAGCCTAGAGGATTACATTTCAAGGTTTCAGTTCTGCTTAAAGAAATCTCCACACCATACCCTCAATGAAGAGTCACAAAATCTTATTTTCCTAAGAGGAATTAATGAGAGCTATACTGATGCCTTGGACCTAATGGTAGGAGGAGATATCACCCAAGTTCCTTGGAAAGATATCAAGAAAATATGCCAGAACTATTCTAGGACAACTTCAAAGAAAGGGAGAGCTTACCAATCCTCTATGGGTAAGTCATCTACCAGTGGAGTTTCAAGGATGGAGATCACACACTTGCTAGCATATTTCAAGCAAGACATCATAAAAAATCTAGCTACTCAGTTGGATACACTTCAGGCCAAGAAGAAACAAGAGGAAGCAGAGGCAATGTTGGTAGAGTATTGCCCCCATTGTAGACAAAAGAAGGACTATAGATGCAAGATGGTAGCTAATATTGAAAGTAAGCATATTCCACCTAAGTTCAAACCAATCCAGATTGAAGAAGACCAAGTCTACTATGTTGCACAAAGGAGGCCTTGGGCTCCAAGACAAGGTATGCCACCAGATCCACTATCTTATACTGGTCCATATTTCAATTCCTATTCATTTGGTAACCAATGGAAGCCCCCATATCCATCCAGCTATGGAGGATATCCACCACAGCCTTGGGGTAACCCTCCAAATACTTGGACCAATCATCAAAACTCTCCACCCCAGTGGCAACAACCTTAGGGGAATTGGCAGCAATATCAAGGGCGTTGGTAGCCACCTCCAGGAAATTGGCAGCAAACAAATCAATGGAAGGGGGGACAACAGTGGCCAACCCAGACAACCAGTTACATGTAGCCACCTTCTCAGCCCCAACAACCTGCTATAATGCCTCCCCCTGCTAATCCAATATCAAATCCACCTAAACCTACTCATCTACTAGCTTAGCCTACACCCAATCCAAATAACAAACCACAACAACAACCTGTATACTCTGTTGATTCAAATCAATTTTCTGCATATGTTGTAAGTGTAAGTGACATCCACTTGCATTTAAGAACTACTTTACCAGCCCCTTCCAAGCCCATTATCATTGAGCTTCCTCCAGAAGAAGAAGAAGAAGAACCTCTGAATGATCCCATTCAGCCAAGTGCACCTAAAAATCCTGAACTAGTCCAAGTCAAGCAGATTGAACAAGAACCACCATTTCCTTAGAGATTGGAAGTTGCCAAGAAAAAGGAAGAAAAAGAGGACACAACTTTTGACATCTTGGATCAGCTAAAGCATATATGTGTCTAGATACCTCTATTTGAGGCCATAAAGGATGTCCCAATCTATGGAAAGGTAATCAAAGAAGCATGCCTCAAGAAGCCAGGCAGGAAAAAGAAAGACCCAACTATAGTTCATGTGGTGGGACAACTAGTTGACATCATGCTTGGGAAAGTGACTATCCCCAAGTACAATGACCCAGGTAGTCCTATGGTAGCAGTTGTTATAAACGGGATCCAAGTAAAGAATGCTCTGATTGATTTAGGGGAAGCAATAAATGTAATGAATAAGGACATCCTACAACAACTAAATGTTGCAAGCATGAGATCTACTCCTACTGTCTTGCATCTTGTTGATAGTTCTATTGTGAAGCTTGATGGTATAGTAGAGGATCTTGTGGTAATTCTAGACTCCTGGGAGTACCCAACAGACTTCATGATTCTTTCTCCTAAAGCTACACTAGGTGGATATCCCATTATTCTTGGAAGGCCATGGTTGGCAACATAAGATGCATATATTGGATTTCGTTCATGTGACATGACCATTTTTTATGGGAAGAGCACCAAAAGTTTTGTTCTTTATCCTCCTGCTCAGCCATCCCATGATGAGGATAATCCCGTATGGCCACATGTTGGTGAAGAGGTCAAGGAAGTCAATTCTATGGTGCATCTTATGATGTTAGATAGAAGCTCCTTCTTGTAGCTTCAAGAAGAAGATGAAGTATTGGCTAACATCATTCAGAACCATTATGAAGTGGAGGAAGCATCATTATTTCATTCTACTGCTCCAGCCAAGACACTTCTGCCTGCTCTTCCGACAACCACTCTTCCTGTAGACATTCTTCTTGCAACCACTCTTCCTATAGCCGGACTTCCTACAACAACAGGCATGACCCATAAATTTCTACCATATGAACTCAAAGTACCATGCATTAATTAAGCAACCATGATAGAGTTAACTACACAAGTGCAGGTGTTAGAAAGAAAATATCTGAATGTTAACAGCAAACTGAGTGAAGAACAACAATTGTTATTGGAAAACTTATTGAGGACCCACCAACATGCATTTGCATTGGAATATCATGATATGAATGGATTGGACCCTAAGCTTTGCACTCACAAAATTTACATCAGAGATGATTGCACCCCAGTGAGGCAACCACAAAGAAGAATTAACCCTACACTGAGGGAAATTGTAAAAGGGGAACTACAAAAATTGCTAGATGCAGGATTTATCTACACCATTTCAACTAGCCAATGGGTGTCTCCATTAGTGATTGTGCCCAAGAAAGGAGGGAAGTAGTGAGTTTGTGTTGATTACAGGGAACTCAATGCTACCACTAAAAATGACCATTTTTCCTTGCCTTTCATAGATCAAGTTTTGGACTCACTTGCAGGAAAGCAATATTTTTATTTTCTAGATGGATTCAGTGGCTACAACCAAATCCAAATTTCACCAGAGGAATAGGAGAAGACCACCTTTACCTGTCCATGGGGGACCTATGCCTAATCAGTACTCCCATTTGGCTTATGCAATGCACTTGCAACCTTTTAGACGACAGTTATTAGCATATTTTCATATATCTTTCTTGATTGCATGGAAATTTACATGGATGACTTTACCACCTATGGTGTTGATTTCAATCAGGCATTGGAAACTATCAAGAGAGTCCTACAGAGATGTGAAGACCAAAATCTATCTTTAAACAGTGAAAAGTTCTTCATGATGATGCAGGAAGGTGTAGTCCTTGGCCACTACATCTCCCACAAAGGAATTCAAGTAGATTCTGCAAAGATTGAGGTGATCAAAAAATTTCCCAAACCTGCAAAAAAAAAGGATATTAGGAGTTTCTTGGGCCATGCAGGATATTATAGGTGTTTCATCAAGGATTTTAGAAAAATAGTAGCACTATTGTATACTCTTCTCACCAAAGATGTTGAATTCCAGTGGACTGAAGATTGTGACAAGGCATTTTCTGATTTGAAAGTAGCCTTGACTCATGCTCCTGTACTCAAAGGACCTAATTGGGAGCTTCCTTTCCACATCCATACAAATGCATCAGATTATGCCATAGGAGCAGTCTTAGGATAGAAAGAAGGAGCTATTGAAAATGCCATTTATTTTGTCAACAAAAATTTGTAGGGAGTTGAATTCAACTACCTAGAAAAAAACTACCGGCTTCACTCCATTTGAGTTTCTGTATGGAAAGACAACCATGATGCCCATTGAGTTTGAACATAAGACTCTTAGGACTGTAGTAGATTTGGGGATGGATATCTTTGAGGCACAAAGAGAAAGAATCATCCAGCTGAATGCTTTAGATGAGATGAGGAGAGCAGCCTTGCATCACACGGAGGTAGTGCAAGATTAGAGAATCAAGTGGCATGATAAGTTCATCAAGGACAAGAAGTTTCAACCAGGAGATTTGGCCCTACTCTACGAATCAAGGTATCAGGACAATGCAGGAAAATTGTAGACAAGGTGGCCAGGACCATATTAAGTTGTTGAGGTCTTTCCTGATGGTGTTGTGCAGCTTACTACTATTGACCTAGTCAAATTTAAGTTGTTTGTCAATGGTCATCGCCTCATATTATATCACAAGCCAACTTCCAAGGAGGAGTTCCTATAGTAATTCACTCAGTATGCAACACCCGAGCTTCCTGCAACAGAAGGAAGTGGACCTAGTGTCCCTCCTTCTAGCTAATTAAGGTACGTACTTTTCATAATAAAGACTTCCACTTCTATGGGAGTCCACTTCTTCACCCATCCACCCATCTTCCCATCCATCTCCACCTTTATCTCTCTTCCATCACTTCACTTCATTCCACTCCACCTCATCCCACCTCATTTTCATTAATTGCTCAACTTATTTCCTAAAAAGGTGAATAGTACTTTCTCCATAATCTTTGCAATGAATCCTCCACACACTCAAGTATGTGTACATTAATTGCTATATCTTAATTGTCTTTAGTGCATTCATTTAATTGTTGTATGTTAATATAGACATTCTCCATAGCATGCCATTATTCCCTACCCTTGTCAAATCATCATCTCGCATGTGAGGACACATGTCCAAATTTAGGTTGGGGGGGAGGAAAAAGATGTGAATACTTTTCCCACGTGTCAGTCCATGTTGGTCTATGTCAAAAAAATTTAAATTGAGCCGATATGAAATCTAATTGAGAGGACGGCTCACATGTGTGAGGTGACACTAACTGCCGCCACCATTTCTCTCCATCATAGCTTTCCTTTATTACACCTTCCTTTCCATTATTGACCCTATCATAATCTCAAGCTACAAACAAAAGGTAAAGTAAAAAGGGAAAATTCAGTCGACATTAGCATTGGAAATTTAGCAAGTGTTACAGGAAGGTGAATTTGGTTTTCAAATGAGAATTGCAGGAACGAAACCACAGAGTGACTGCTTGATTGCAGACAATGGGAGGTGGGTTAATTAGGAATGAACCCATAGTTCATGACATATTACTGCAAGATGCACGTTCACAAGCTGAATTCAGAAACTGCAGCTGGTTAGACTACTTCCTAAAGCTAGATGGTTTTGATGAAGACATTGCACTAGAATTCACCCAAACATTGTCTGAAGGGAAAGCCAAGGTAAAAGGGCTGGAAGTATTGGCGACTGAAGAAAGGATTGTAGAAGTTACAGGGCTACCTACTGACAGTGAAATTACCTTGCTTCCAAAGACGCCAGGTTAGCTAGGGCCAAATTTACAGAATGAAGCGACCCTCCATTGAGCATAGATAAACAAGGTGCAAAAATAACCTCTCTGCCCGAGCCATGGAAGCATATGGCTATTTATGTCATAAAATATATCACCTATGAAGGACGCCAGTCGAATCTACATTTTGTGCACTTCAAGCTCTTGAATCACATGAGGCACGGGAGGAGGATGAATGTGTCAAACATTCTATACCACCTTTCAATCATGATGGCCGAGACTCAAAAAGGTAGGGACAATTTTGTTTCCCACCATGGTTTGATTAAATTGTTAGTTGAGAAGTCTCTGCATGATATGTTTGGAATGACCTGGGAAGAATTCATAAAAATTGATCAAATTAGACCTAAGCACTTGTGACCTAGGGTTTTACCTCAACCCCATAGTTCTAGTAGGAGATTGAGCATGGTTGAAGCCACTCCTGGTGCTTCAACCTTTGGTGCAGACCCTAGTGTAAACCCTCCTACAACAGAAGAAACCATAGAAATTAGCTCTTCTGGGACAGAGCACTCAGACAAAGAAGGTTCCTCTCCAAATTATGATGATGATGTTCCACTTGGCATCCTAATGAAAACTAGGGCACAAAAGAGAGAGGTAGAAATGAGAAAAGGAAAAGCTAAAAAGAAGCTAGCAGAAAAAGAAATACCAAGCTCTAAGAAACGGAAGGCTAACACTATTCATCTTGCAGCCAAAGAAAAACATGAAAGCCCTCCCAGAAAATCAAGACTAGTCGGGCGAGCCTTTGGTATGCCTCCACAGGAAAGCCCTAAGTCTAGAGAAATATCACAGGGGGACACAGAAGCTCCAATGGGGCAAGTGAATGTTGAGGAAGAGGATATATTTAAGACGGCAGCAAACATAACATTGGCAGATCTTGTTGATATTGCAGAACAAGTGGAGAACCAAAAGTATGAAGAAAATCAGGATTTCCTGCAGCAAGAGATCCTACAACATGAGCAAGAACAAGAACAAGAACAAGATTAGGATTTCCTATAGCAACAACAAGAATTGGGAGAACAATCAGTGCCCCTGCAGTCATAATTGACGAGACAACCTAAATCCTTGCAGTTAGTACTATATGAAGAGCAAAGCATCAGTGCCAAGAAAAATGATGGTAGGAATACATAACCCCCCTTATTTTCAATGCACATAGTAGCTATGCATTTATGGAAAGAGATGCAAAGAAGGGAAGAAGACTGGAAGTAGGAGAAACGCAAGTTGAAGAAGGAAATCCAAAAGAAAGATGAGGAGATTAAAGACAAGGATGCAGAAATTGCTACCTTAAATAAGAAGGTGGATGATATGGCAGCTTTGGTGCCACATATTTTAGAATGCAAGACCCCTCTAAGGGTCTATGCTCTGCATTTGAAGGAGAAATATCTTTCTTTTAAGCTGGCAAGGATTGTCTCAAGTTTGAACCCTTCCATTGAGACTCCTATTGAATTTTTCAATGCTTATCAGATTGTTTCCCTTGAAATGAAGAATTTGTTGTGTGAGTTTTATTTGCATAATTATGTTGTGACTCAAGACCATGATTGGAATCCATTGTTGTATGTTGGGGATGTCCAATTAAGGGTTTTTATGTTCTGGGTACAGAATGAGATTCGTTGTAGACAACAATATGGGGCTTATAAGCAAATGGAATCCAACATCCCTCTGCCCATTAGGGTTGAATCAAGGAATCCAAGGGACATTCATAGGGAATGGTATAGAATGCTTTTCAGACCTAGCTATGGTAATAGGATTATGCCTTGGATAGAAGCAATCTACAGTGAATATGAGGCAAAGGAAAAAGCAAAAGCAAAAGAGGAAACTATGAAAAGATACCTCTCACAAAGATGGAACAAACTAACTGATGGGTTAAAGCAAGTTGAGCCTCATTCCATCTAGAACTATGTTGCAACTCTTAAAATAATTGATAGATATATTCAAATTGGAAGGAGAAAAGGATGATTTTGGCTTCCCCTAAATTTTCAGCCACCCACCCTAATGTGGCCCATGCAAAACTTCAAGTTTTACCACTATGATATTGCTGCAGAGAGACAAAGATGGAGCAGATTGGATAGATTGGGAGGATTCTTTGGGACCCTAATTCATGCACAACAAACATTGATGTAAGACAATTGTCAGTTGAAAATTTTAGAGCATTGACTAAGCAGAAGAACAACCCTTCCCCTACTGGAGGACCAACAAAACCTTAGGTTGCGGGGAGTGATGAGTCTAGTTTATGGTTTAACTTTGGGTAGAATTTATGATTTATTTGCTAAAATTATCATGGACCTTGATGTTAAGTGTTGATATTTTTATGATATTTCCTCAAAACTATAGACATTGGGCCTAATCCTATTTCTACAACTCTTTAATGGCATTGGCATGTTATATGGACTATCTATATTAATTATGCATGTGGTTAATGAATGTTCTTTAAGGCGGTTACATATATGCAATTATTGTGCGTACTAACATTTCCATGCAAATATAATTTGAGGATACTAAATTGAGAAATACACCGCCAATTGGGCATGCACCATAACATCCAACAAGGGAATTGTTCAAAGGTCAACAGAGGTCGGCGGTAGGAGATTCCCCATGCAAATCAAATGTAATCGCCTTGTAATGGTCTTTATTGATGTTGAGAAAATATAGGCATTACTGTTGTGCTAAATCCACGGGCACGTCTGACCAGTTTCCATGCGTGCGTAACCGCCTCTCCACTTTCTCTGTTTCCCCTAAAGTGGCATCCTCCCAGTTCATGGAGTTGACCGCCTTGCTTAGTTGGTAGTATAAATAAGGATCAAATGCTCCTTCTCAAGAGTTTGTGTGATATGATGATGTACTTGCATTCTTAAGTTTTCAACAATACAGTTATGCTACTCTTTTGTACTCATGATTCCAGTGAATAAAATGAAGTTCTAATTTTGAGTATCTAAGTTTACATTAGTATTAGAGGATACTCATCCAAGGGGACCCACTTGGTGAGTATTCTGTCATTTAGTTTAGTATTAATTTATGTTCAGTAATTAGTTATGAATTTGGCACCGACTGTTCCTGCAACCACTAGAATTCCATTTTGTGATTGTTCCTGTAGCCAAAGCAGACAGAGTAGTTTCTTATTTGTTGTTCATATTTTCATTTTTGTCATGCATTTTAGCTTAGTGTAGTTGTTGGTTGATGATCAGCTTTTCTGTTATTCTTTTCCAAACAATTTATTTTCAGCATTGTGTCTCTCTTAGCTGTAGGATGAAAATGGGTACTTTGGGTTCCTAGTGCACATACTGTGCTGACCCATTTCAAGATCACGTCCCTAGGTTGACGAGTTAAATGCACCTTCATGATGATTGGAATAGCTATTCAAGTTAGATGTCCAATCTCTGAATCACGGATGTAAATCCCTTGTTGTTAAATCATTGTAGGAGTCCAACAACCCCCAACATATAGGGGAGGAAAACCGTGCAAATATACAGGATAGAGGTAAACCTCGATATCACCTATCATTTGAAGTAAAGGTAGGTACGTCAATCAAACAGGAGTTTGATGACACCTAAATCAAGAATTTGTTGTATTTTATCCTTCAAGGCCTTACATTCGCTAGTGGAATGGCCAGGCACTTGATGGTATGCACAAAAATAATGTTTTGTTTTATCATGTTTATGAACTTTCTTGTGTGTAGGAGAAGGAAGAGTGATTAAGCAGGATTTTAGAAGCCACAAAAAAATACGCTCTTGCTCAGATAAAGGGTGAGGAGCAGGAAGCAAGCCTTTCTCTTGTGGAGAAAAGTTTGACTACTCACAAGAAGAAGGCACAAAGATAGAAGACAATGGAGGAAGAATATTTTCAATAGAACGAGGTTGAGAATAATTTTTGTCACTCAACCATGGCTTCCATTTATATCATTCATTCGAGCAACCAAGTCCCAAATTATGCTTATGGGGTGTGAATTCTATAGGGACCTAAATGCCTTGTTCGTTACTCCCACAACCTTTACTCTCATAGCCATATTTAGAGATGAAGAGACGAGCTTAAAGCCAGGGCCATAACGTGTTTGAAAGTCTTGAAAAGAAGGAGGATCCTCATAAAGAGCATTGTCCCAACAACGGGGATCACAATCCTCTATGGGATCACCATCATCCTCTTTAACAAGACTCTCAACATCATCTTCTTTAGCAGAAGAGTAATCATCTTCCTTAGAAGGAGGATCAACACTAAGAAAATTACAATTATTGCTTACACTACCCCGTGATACAAAAGAATAATCATCTTTGATAGTTCGTTTGGATGATATTATGGGAAGGTATAAGTGGATCGAGTCAACTTTACGTTCCCTACTAAAGGAATCCGTATATTCTAAAGAACCCCAATCATCACCAAGACATGCATTCTTTTGAGAAGAGGTAGGAGCAGACTTAAGATTTCTTGCTTTAGAAAGGTCTTCTTTAGGGACATTTATCTCGAGAGTATCCTTTGTAGTAGGTACCGCTGGAGTAAACATCGATACACAAGAAAATACTGAAGGAATAAGAGTAGGAACAACTAAAGCCTGACCAACAGCTGCCATCTTACATAAGTGCATAGCCTCAGGGTCAGCCTTGACTGTGACTACTTTATTGTTAGTAATGAACTTAATTGATTTATGCAAGGTAGAAGGGATTGCACCCATAGCATGAATCCATAGTCTACCAAGAAGAAGGTTATACAGTAATTTTTCTAACACAACATAGACAAGGGTAGGTACAGTAACAGGTCCAAGCTACAAAGGCAATACTATTGTACCTAGAGCTTGTTGCCCAACATTATCAAACCCATGAATGATAACAAAAGAAGTATTAAAAGAAGATGAGTCAATATTAATTTTAGGCAATAGATCGATGCTACATACATTGAACTTCGAACCAACATCAATGAAAGTACATCCAACACCAATTTTATTAATGTTGACTATGATTATTAGAGGATCTGCTTGCTTCTATACTTCTGAAGGCGGGAGTTCCTATGGATAGAACATAATATTCGGTGAATTCGCATGAACATATGCCATCAACGCATCAGCATCCATTAGCCTAACAGAAGAAGGAAAGAGGATTTTTTGCAAGGCTTCCTGAAGCATACCTTGATAAATTGGAGCAAACTGAAGCAAGTCCCACAGTGAGATTTTATCTGGAGTAACTCGAAGTTGCTCGACAAGATCATAATCACTAGGGGCTTTAGTTGTAGGTTTAGGTGTTGAAGGAATACTTGGTTGTTTATTCATTCTATTCTCATATGTATGGGCTACCGCTTTGTAAGAGGGAGCCATAGGAATATCCAAAGGGTCACTATCAAATGGAACACTATTAATAGAACAAACCCTTTTAGGAGAAGGACTAGCTGGAGTCACATAAATGACCGGTCTCTTAGGCCTTTGAGGGGCAACAAAGACACATATTACATTTATAGAATCATCACAACTAGTAGAACAATTATTTGAAGACATATTCTCAACATCGATCCAGACAAGATCGAATTTGGAATAATTATTCGAAGAAACATTCTCAACATCGATCCAAGGAGAATCAGATGTGGAAGGAGGTTCATAGTTTGCTAATGCATTATCTCTAGAAGAGAGTGCATCAGAACAAAGATGGGATCCATCATTCCAAATGCAACATCTCTAGAAGAGAGTGCATTGGAATGAAGATGAGAGTCATCATTTACCAATGCAATGTCTCTAGAAGAGAGTGCATTGGGATGAAGAGTAGATTCATCATTCACAGATGCATCATCTCTAGAAGAGAGTGCATTGGAATGAATAGAAGGTAGAGTAACATTAAGGAAAGTATCAATGATTTCATCTTCTTGCGACAAAATATCCTCCGAAGCAAGGGGACTTTTGTGAGAAGGGTCAAAGATATCAAGTGACATGGGTAAAGTCAAGTCACTATCACATGCATGAAATGGAACATCATTAACATTTTGAACAAAACTAGATATTGAACTAATAAAAGAAGATATTAAATTCATTATGATTTTTTTGGTATTTTCTATGTTCTAGTAATTCGCATTTTTGGAGGTCTTTGGAGTATAATTTGAGGTCATAACTTACATCGGTCCCTAAAATTTGATTTTCAAAGGCACTAGTATTTTAGGGACTGAACTAGTTCTCTAGGAGACCTTTCCAACGGTGCAAACAGTTCTGAATTCTGAGCACCGAGTCAAAAGTTATGACCCCACCAAGTAGGGGTAAATAAATTCTTAGTTTTTCATAAGATTTCCTTCTTCACATTGGGTTCACCAAAATGTAGAGAAGGGGGATTTTCTACTCACGAGTTCTCTTCATTCAGAGAGCCTCATGGGGCGAACTTCCCTAAACTACCTCAAGAATCAGCGACGAGAGTTTCAAAATTTGAAAGAGCAGGTCAGAGATTTTCTAGACAAACTAACAAGCTCTCAACCAAAGGATGTCAGCGTAGAATATGGATGACAGTGTAGCGCGTTGGTGTCTCAGAAGCGCGCTAGCGTCTCGTATAGACCAGAAAGCGAGAATGTCTTAGAAAATGGCAAAGTGGCTACTTCTATTCCGATTGCTAAAAACCTTAGAATGCAAGAAAGTAACAGAATTGAAATAAAGTGAAGTAGAACTAATAAAGATAAGAAGAAGAAAGGAAGGAAAATACTCACAAAAATCCAAGTAATGAAGCCTCTAGCTAGTAGATATCTTCAATACTTATGTCTGTAAGATTTGGAGAAAGCGTTGGGGTTGTAAAGGGGTTTGCCTCAGTCAAACCCCCATTTTGGTGTTCCCACCTCCACAGACAACCAAATAGAAAGAGAGAGAGAAAGAAATGAACAAAGCGTGTGGTGAAAGCAAAACCCGCTCAAGAGTAGAACCTGCACCACCAAGTATGAGTGATAAAAGCAAACCCCACTCGAGGAGGAAAACTCGTATCACAAAAGAGGTGATAAAAGCAATCCTCGCTCAAGGAGGAGAAACCGTATCACAATGCAATAGAAAGAGGATATGGAATCCCAAGATGCTCACAAGCATGAGATAGGGAGATAAAGCCACAAGAGTGAAGCTAAGAGAGCTTGAGAGGATGTAAGAATGTTGGTGTAGCAAGCTATATGAAGTTGTGCAAGCAAGAGTTGGAGTGTAGAAGGGTAGATCCAAAGCAAGGGAAGAGATAAAAGCAAAAGAGGGTTAAGCTAGAAGAAGTTATAAGATCTTAGAAGGCCAAAGGGATTGAAAAGGCTTCTTTTAAGGAGGGAAAAGAAGCTTCTCCAGCCATTACAAGGCATCTCGAGCTGTTGCCACCGACAAAAAGTGAGGACAAGTGGCAAGCATGCTCGAAGATAGCTATTTGAGCATTGAAAATGTCGTAGGATGCTGGCACAAAACACAGACGTCTGCGCGACACACTAATGTTTAGACACGTCACACTACAAAACAACAAGAACGAGAAAAACCCAAAGTTTGATGCAAAGTTGACACACAAGGGTAGTTGCTAAAAAAGGGGTGTTGTGCATGTCCTGAGAAGGGAAAAAGGCTAATGCAGGGGCTAAAATGAGCCTACACAAGTTTTAGGGGAGTGGACACTAAATCAAGTGCAAGAATGTATGTGAAATTGCAAGGGGTGCAATTTTACGACTATACAATTAGTAATTGCCAATTGTCTTGAGTAGAAAATTTGAGTTTTTAAATACTTTTGTTGACTCCACACTAGATATACAAGATCAATTATGTGAATTTTACTTGCATAATCTTGATTTGCTAGATGATATAGAATGGAACCCATTGATGTTTGTGGGAGATTTACAAGTTAGAGCATTGGCCTCTTACTTCAACAATGAGTAGCAAAGGGGTGAAATAATGAAATACTATGTTGAGAGAGAAATCTATTTCTCTCTAGATTAGGAAAGAGTCAAAGGACCCTAGTACAATCATAGAGGAATGGACAACTCTCCTAAAGCATAAGGGTGCAAGTGGAAGAATTATAAATATTAGAGAGAATGACTATGCTAGGATGCAACAACTAACTGTAGATCTTATCCATCATTCTTTTAAGTTTGAGCAAGGAATATGGGAAGAATTGACTCTTGAATCACAAAAGAAGGAACCACACTCCTTATACAATTTTGTAGCCATGCTTGAAATATCTTGTAGATACATAGAAATTTCCAGAGACAAGGGACTCACATGGTTACCTCTGACCTTTCATCCACCCATGCTCCTTTATCCAGTGCCACATTGGACAAGGGAGAAGAATGCAAAATGGGAAGAGGTAAAACATTTCAAATGGGAAAGGATTTCAACTTATGGGGGCTACTACTTGAAATAGGGAAAAGGAGTGAATGTGGTTACATATTTTAGGGAAATGACCTTGCAATACAACCTCTGATCTTAACTTGTTGCTTGGGGACAAGAAAATGTCTTAGTTGGGGGAATGATGAGACCAAGTATTAGCTAGTTTTTGGTTGTTTTAGTTCATGCTTTTAGATATTTCTAGATGCTCATTTCATATAAATTATTAAACTTGTCTATCTTTTTATGTCCTTCATACAACTTGAATCGGGTTTTGATGTATGGAAATATGATTATGATATGTTGGTAATTTCATGATTAAATATGTGAGTGTGTATGGAATGCAGTATGGATCTATGTTTCACTTATGGTTATTAGTATTGTGTATATGTTAGATGAATTAGCTCCTTGTAGTCGAGAAGTCAAAGTAAGCAGATTGTAACCTGCAACAACTAGGAAGCGCAACCCATAGCCAAAGGATTTTAGACAAAAATGTAGGGGAGATTCCAAAATGATAGGAACACAATAGTTGTAGAAATGGAAGTGTTCATTAATGAGGATGATTGTGAATCACCAGACCATTTAATAAGATAGCTAAATGAAGAAGGATTTTGCAGTGATTGGGAAGCCAACGTGACTGTTTCCATAGTACACATCTCTGCTATGTCATTTGAAATAGAGTTACAATACTAATCATCTTCTTCCATCTTTTCAGTTATATAGAATTTATCACTCTCTATTTCATAAAGGAGTGGTAATTTGCATTTATTTTTCTGTTTTGAGTCCTCATTCTAATAAACCTCCCCCAAACCTATATAATTGGCTCGATGGTTGAGGAGTATATATAGCATGTGGATGTGTTTAGAAAGAGATAGTTTTTCCATTACACATACAATAATTTTTTGGTTTCCTATTTTTCTTTCATGAATAAGATATCTCTAAAGATTCTTGTCGAATTGTGAAATCTAGTTATATGCAATGAGAAGGTTTCAATTTATCGTTATGTTCAATTGTTTCAAGGAGTTTAGATTTGATTTTATTCTATGGATACAGTAACTTAAGCAAGGACCACTCAAATAAATTTTTCTTTACTTTATTTTATGTTGTTGCATTAGATGCTTTCATTATTGCAATCATCTCAATTAGATTCCTCATTTCTTGTATGTGAATGAGATCTTGTCTTATGCTTCATGTTTTTTGTGTCTTAATGCATTATCCTCTAGAGTCAATCAAAGTTAGCAGTATTAAGTTAATTATAGAGTTTAAATTTTAATAGTGAACTAGTCATAGTCTTAAGCTATAAGTACCCGTAGCAATAGTTCCAAATTTAATAATTTTTCATTGTTTTATAGTTTATGCTTTATTTCCCTTTTTCACATATGCAACCACCTATACTAGATGATATAGGCAGTATAGAATCTCTAGATGCACATATAGTGTCAACATAATCACAAGCTTATGTTAGCCTTGATTAATAATTAAATGGATTCTTTACAAGGGTTTAATAGACTATTCAATTAGGAACCACCTATGAATTTTGTGTCTATCACCAAGTTTACTGGGAATTAGTTAGGCCTTACAAGGGGGTCAAGCCAATTGAAATTGGAAACCAATTAATAGTTGAAGTCATGCTATCCTAAATGAATATTAGTGTAGATAAAAATGAATCATAGGGGAGACTGCGGTTAGAAAGGACAGACTGTGGATAACAAGAAAATGAATTTGAATGAAATGAGGAGAGGATAATACAAAGGGTGATACCATGGGAAGAGGTATAGATAAAAGGGATATAAGAGGAAAAATACAGGCACAACCAAAGAGAGTGATTGGTAGAGGGGTCGCGACTAGTAGGAGAGTTGGAGAAATGAAAGTAGAGGCTACACAGCCTTGGGGAAAAAAAGAGAGTAAGAAAAGTAAAGGGGTTGAATAGATGGGAAGAGCAAGGAGAGGGTCATGCAAGAGAAAAAAGAAATATAATAAGCAAAAGTGAGTTCAAATGACCAAGGTAGGCTGGGGTGGTAATGCAAGAAATAATGAATGTTTAAAAATTTAGACAAAAGAATTCAATGTATGCAAATTTAAGATATATAGGCTGCAACATGTGAAATTGGAGTGCAATTATGCAAAGAGGAGAACATGGACAAAGGTCACATAGAGGAGGAATAAATGAAAGTTGAAAAGAATAAAAATTACAAAGGAAGGTAAAACCAGCTACACGCCATCTAAGTGAAGGTAGACAAGAGCATACCATATGTAGATTTGAAGTTGTGTGGAATGTGAGAAGACAAGGATTTAGAGTGATCAAAACCAAGATAAGAAGAGAACAAAAAAGAGTACATGATAAAGAACATGGAATTGAAAACCAAAAATGCAAATTATAAAAAATTAATTACCAATAGAATGTGAAATCAAATGCCATTGAATTTCCTTTGGATTTTTTTTCCATTCAAGTTTTGTTTGGATTGATCATTAATTGAGAAATGAAATTGTAAAATTAAAGTTTATGTTAGTTGTGGAATTCACTAGTCTGATAAGGCTCTCAAATTTTTCTTTCATCAATTATCTCGGATTGATAAGATTCCACTTAAAGGAGGTGTGTCTTTTGATTCACTCCTTTCTTCAAGAGTTGAGGTTGTCCCCTAGGATGATGAAATCCCTAAGAAACCCCCTAAAAAGAAAACAATATTATTTATGATCATTAGGATCAACCTAAGACACAAGATGAGAACATACATAATTAAATCTTGGGGATTAAAATAAAATGGTTTAGTTAGATCCAAATCCAAATGTGAAAGATTAATTTTAACCTATTTTCCAATGTGAAAAGACACACCAAGCAAGATTGTCTAAACCAATGATACTAAAAATGATTACTTAACAATTTAAAAAAGGAAATGATGATTAGAATGTAGGCACCTGAATTCAAACACTTAATTGGAGAAGATAATTTGATCCAATGCAAATATCTCCAACTAACCTTTTTCAACCCTTTGAATTCTATCAATCCCAATCTTTGACCTAATTTTGTAACTCTTCTTATTCAATGTCATTCCATCAATATCTCACATAATCTAAAGAAAAATATAAAAAATATCCCACAACTCCTCATGGTCATCCATGTTACTCATTCCAAGAAATTTGGAGACCTGACATTATATATTAGGACTAAAATTTAATGTCACACTATCTTGACAAGGCCTAATGAGATAAAGCTACCAATATTTAGTACACAAAGGATTCTAGATGATGAGGTGGTGGTAATGGAATATGATGATGACACCAAAGCTATAAAGGCATACAAAGACTAATAGGAGTGAACATAGCCCTTGACATAATCAACATCAAAGGGTTTGATTAAACTACCCAATCATGCAACCTTAAATAACCACTTGACAAAGTTATACAATTTTAAGGAATATAGTTCAACAATAAATAATATTTTATTTATTTTCTATAGCTCCAACATTCAACAAATTCTCTTTTGGAAATTTAAACTTTACTATAGTTTCTCAAAACACATTACAACATATATTAATACATTAGTCTTTATTCAATTTATAATTTTACACTATTCCTTGGTTTAGTGACTTTATTCTAGAATTGTTGGAATTTATACTCTATATCCTTGCTTCTTCAACTACTATTTCATGTAGGTTTTTTTCTTCTCTTTTCTCACATATACTCACAAACTTCCTCTTCCAAGACTACTATTATCCAATTTCTTATAATAAAATGTTTGAAACCTATTAGTTAATTCCCTACCATTTGTAACCACTAACAACCTACAAGAAGAGTAAATCAACTAAGAAAAAAAAATAGTTTCCAAAATATCCTCACAAACTACAACTCTATCTCTCTCTCCTTTAGAGATTATGAAACAACCATGAAAAACCCTCTCAAATCTCATTCTACCCCTAGAAGATCAAAAGTCACGACAATAATAAAATAAAAAATATTTGATTGTCAAAGTTTTAAAAGCTACACAAAATCCTTAGAATTTGATTAGTTATCTTTGGAAACATTCTCTTGATGTATTTTTTATTGGGAAAAAGACAAAAGTTTCTCAATCATGTCCAACTTCAAGAATAGATGATTTAGATAAATTTTCAACTCATTATGGTAAAATAGCTCCTAAAACCTTAAAGTCAACACTTACAAGTTTCTATAGCCAGTTTATTATATCTCAAACATATGAAAAAATGAACCTGATCTTAATTTAAAATTGACTAAAATAACACTTATATAAATTCCCAATAGGATTGAAGATGTTTTCACACTAAGAACTTCTATAGCAACATTTTAATGTGTAGGTTTTGTAGCAAAAAGTGTAGTCTTCTTATAGTTGCAAACATATAATTCTCTTATTGTTGTTTTGTAGTAGTTTAAAATATCCCTACGACACATTGACTTGGACATAAAAGAACACCTTAATGAATCTTAACACTACTGAGGATAAGAAGAATAAACACATGTCAAACCTTATATAACAACCATATATAGTTCTTGTAGCTAATGAAAATATAGTCCCTATAGTATAAATTACACAATCCTCCTAAAACAAAAATATAGTCCTTGAATTAGTTTTTAAAAACAATTTGATGAAGCCACTAAATATCAAACACACCAAAAATAAATTAAAAACTAAAACATTCTTGTAAATATTTTTGGTGATGCAAGATTGCACGTGGACCCATATGCCCCTACATCAAACACATTGGGTAATAAGTTTTTGGGCATGGAATACAACCTCCTTATTCTTTTTTTTCATCCTCTTACATGATGATCTTCTCTTTAGTTCCATCTACTTGACACTCTACTCCATCTTCTAATTTACTTGCACATAAAATAATATCAACAAAATCAAGTGCCTCCATGTCTTCCCTTCTCTCTTCTTCTTTATTTGTAATAATTTACATATACTCCATAAGCTCCTTAGGTTCCTAGAATAATTATCCTTCTAATAACCTATTTATTTTTCTCATCTTCTCTCCCAATAAGAGATTATTCTCATCTTTACTAATTTTATTATCAAATATTGGACCCTCAAAGTCAATCATCTTAGCTTCCAAATCTATTTTATTTTCTTCACTTCCTGCAAATAAAATAGTGTTATAAATAATATATGTTTCAAAATTACCCTTCTCTTCATCTATAACCATATCAAATATCAATTTCATGCCTTCAAAAAGAAATGTCTCTTCTGTAACATCATGTTTTATTTTTTTAATTACTTCTTTAACATGAATCTTGATATCTTGTTCCACCACATTGTTATCTTCCTCATTATCCTTTGTCATGAGTATTTATTCTTCCATCAACTATACACAATCTTCTATAACTTGAGTCTCCATACTTTCTATCACCATATTTCTCACCTTTTCATCATCCTCTTACATCAAGACTTCCTTCTCTCTTGCTTTGTTTTCTTCTATGTTAACTATAAACAAAATTTTATTAGATAAAATAATATTTCATCATTTCCTTTAATATTTTACTCTTCATTTAAATTTGTGTGGGTTTTCCCACATATTCCTTTCTATGCAATCTCTACCAAAAGGATACAACACTTTTCTTCATCATTTATCCACTCATTATCCTCTTCCTAGAGGATTTCCTTCTTTTTATACCTCTCCATTTCACTCAAATCTTCTCCTTCTTTTGAATAGAAATATTCTCACTCTCTTTTATCCCACTCATCATCTTAGTTATCCTTCTCCATTCCATTTACATGAAAATTTTCATCATATTTACCTTTATCTACAACAACATATTTAAACTACATGGCCTCCAATGCATCTAATATTGATTGAATTTATTTCAAACCTTAAAAAATATTATCTACATGACTCAATTCTTGTTGCTCCTTGAACATTAACGTTACTAGTCTCCTCATGACCATTATCATCCTCTTTATTGAAGATATTTCTCACATATATAACCTCACCCTACAAATTTAGGATATTCTCAACTTTACCCCTATAGTCACAAAATATACATGCAACAATTATTTAGAGTATAAATCCCTTTATAGTTATAGGAATCTACCTACAATAAGTTTCAACAAACTTCCAACAAACAACACTTTCTCATTCACTCATGCCTCCATATCAAACTCTCTACATTTACAAGGCTCCTCTCGCACCTACAATTTTTTTCTATAGCTTAAATCCCTCTATAGTTACAAGACTTCTCCACCTACAACAAATTTTATTAGAGATCGATCCCTCTCTAGTTATAGGACTTATGCACCAACAACAATCATATAGAACCTTTGAGACACCTTCCAACAAATAATATTTACTCAAACCACTTCATGCATTCACTTAAAACATACTTTTTTGATATATATATATATATTTGAAAACATAGTCTTCTCGAAAGACATCCCAATGATTTTTCCTCACTCTAATACCGATTAATATATTCAAGATTAGGGGATCTTGTTAGACTACCCAATCATGCAACCTTAAATATCAATTCACAAAGTATATAATTTTAGAGAACATATTAAACAATAAGAAATATTTTATTTATTTTTTGTAGCTTAAACATTCAAAAAATTCTCTTCAAGAAATTTAAAATTTACAAGAATTTCCCATAAAACATTACAATATAAATTAATACACCAATCTTCATACAAATTTACAATTTTACACTTTCCTTACTTTGGTGACTCTATTATGAAATTTTTATACTTTATATTCTCTATCTCCTCGCTTCTTCAACTACTATTTCCTATAAGTTACGTTCTTATCTTCCCTCATGTATACTCATGACCTCCCTCTTCTAAAACTACTACCATCCAATTTCCTACGGTGAAATGTTTAAAACTTTCTAGTTAATTCCCTATCATTTAGGACAACTAATGATCTCCACAAAGAATAAAATAGATATGGATCCCATAGTCTCCACATAACCTACACCTCTCTCCTTCAAATATTATCAAACAATTGATAAAACCCTCTCAAAACTCATGTTGCCTCTAGAAGATGAAAAGTTATGTGGCAAAAATAAAATTAGAAAATATTTTTATTTTCAAAGTTTAAAAAGCTGCACAAAATCCTTGGAATTCAATTAGTTGTATTTGGCAACATTCCATCATTATATTTTTTATTGGGAAAAAGACAAAAGTCTCCTAGTCACATACCACTCCAAAAATATATGATTTAAAAAAAAAATTCAATATGGTAAAACGAATCCTAATGCTTTAAAATTAGCACTAATAGGTTTTTTTATCCAATTTATGTACCTTAAACATATGAAAAATAAACTTTATCTTAGTTTAGAATTTGATTGAAGTAACACTTATTTGAATTCCTAACAAGATTCAATATGTTTTAAAACACTAAGCACACACTAAGAATTTTATAGCAACATTTTAGTGTGAGGTTTTGTAGTAAAAAGTGTAATTTTCTTATAGCTACAAACACATAGTCTTATTATTATTGTTCTGTAGTAGTTTAAAATGTCCTTGTCATATCTTGATTTGGACCTAAAATAACTCCTAAGTGATTCCTCAATAATATTAGGAATACAAGGAATAAATACACATCAAAGTAATAACCATACATAGTTCATGTAGTAGAAGAAAATACAATCCTCATCATAGAAATTCATAGTCCTCCTAGAGAAGAAATATATGGTCCTTGTAGTAGTTTACAAAGAAATATTTAAAATCAAGTCTATGAAGACACTAAATATCAAACACACCAAAAATGAACCAAAAAACTAAAAAACACAAATTGCAAATATTTTTAGTAATGTATGATTGCACATGGACTCAGATGCTCCTATATCACCCTTGCCATTATATCAATTAAATGTTCAAGAGGACTAAGAGGTGGGTTTAATAGTAAGAACAATGAATGATGTGACACCACTATAATAAATCACAAGGTTTTATGATTATAAGGAAAGGGTGAGGAGGTTTTACTATATGTTGTAAGACATGTATATGTATGTGTGAAAAATCTAATGTATCTATTTTTTGTGACATGTAACTTGACATTAGTATATTTGTTGGGCTAATAATTAATATAGTGGGGCATTTCACTTAAGATTATGAGTGGTATGCGCAAATGTATATAGAGAGAATAATATCATGCATGTCATTGTGAACCATTATTTGATCCCAAGTAGCCTACACAATATCCACTTTCAAGGTAGTCACAAAATGGGCTAGGAGGGTGAGAGTCAAGACGCTACAAGTAAAGCGTGATGTAGTGCAAGGAGATAAATATATTGTAGACAAAGTGATCTACAAGTCAAGTAACACTAGAGACTACATGTAGAGAGATAGTAAACACTAAGAGCTGTCAAGGCACATAGTAAAGAGGTGATGACCCCATGTATAGGGAACACTATGAGTGTCATCCTCTTCTAGAACTAACTAACTTGAAAGAGGCGACTAGAAAACTTCCTCATTACAATTATGAGCCAATCGTATAATCATGATCTTGATCTTGGATATGATATCCCAATATAACCTGACATGTGAGGAGTGAGACAAAAGAGAGGACCTTGAGGCAACCTCCTCCTAGCTAATTATGCATTGATATTTCTTTTCTTAATATTGTATACATATTGTTATAATATTTGATATATACCATGGAACTGTTCTAATACTATTGCATGATCTATATGGTTATATGTGTGCTCATGTTTTAATTTTTTCTAGTATGCTCATGTATATATTCTAACAATGTATCACTAAGAAATAATGAACATGCATGTCATAATGAAATAGTAAACACTATCAAATATAATAACTACAAAATGAATCTAAAGTGCCAAAATAAATATAATTTCTTACATGAACTAAAACAAATTCATAACTAGATTATTAAGTGTTGTAATATCTATAAAGAAATAATAAGGTAATGTATTATGTAAGACTAGAATCAGAGTAGATCATAGATATGGAACGTTCCTTACCTTTCCATTTATATTATTTTAACCATTTCATAAAATCCTCAAGAACATAGCCAAGAGCTTGATTTATTTTTCTTACAATTAAAATGGTTTAAAAATACCATTCTCACAATAACCAAGTCCATGACCATTTTATCCAACTTTTTACATAATCTTATATACTAGGCTATATAATGTACTAAATTATATAGAATACAAAGATTAATCAATAGTATATGTGTCACTCTCTACATTACTGCCACACATACAAGTAGATTTTATTTACTTTGTATCATTTATCTCAAGGGATAGTGTGCAAGGAAGCTAAAGTAGTGGAACAACTTCCTACACTAATCTTGAGAGGATAACAATGCAAAAATTTATAGATCTTTACAGTTACAAAAACTTAAACAAAAATAAACATAAATATCATGCATACCACAACTTAGTGATTTACGTGGGGAAAACCCTTTCGAGAGAAAAACCCCACACTCCAAAAGCCACCCAATATATTATTTAGAAATCATAAAGATTATAGTATACTTGCAGAGAAAGCTTCTCACAGGAGTATCACCAACCAAAGATCTAGAGGCAACATGACCGCTCTCAAAATACATCACACCACATAGCCGTAATATAATACCCTCATAAAATAGGGTTACCTTTTGAGGCAAGTCAAGCTAATAAAATATTGATCGTCAGATCTAAGACCTAATGATGAACGGTACAGATTTGTAATAGTAAAATATAAATATTTTTTTTCCTTTCAAGGGTACTGCCCCAAAGTCCCCAATCGGGGGGATGATCCCCCCAGACCCCTCATGGGGGGGAGGGGGGAACCCCCCATTCCCCCCCATCGCCAACATATCAACAATACCTTATGTATCAAAAGTACTTTGTGTAATTGCAAGGTTGAGACACATTATCCCAACATAGTGGTCAACTACATATGAATGGGTCCATATAGATTAATGAAAATTTATAATATTTAGGATTAAATTTGTATTCTCCAACCTGACAAGGTGTGAAGTTTCATATACACCAATCATCAACAAACAAAGCATTGTCATTATTTGTGGAGCCTTTCTCCTTAGGCCCATGGTCTTGAGATTTAGTTTGGTTTAATAGTTATGTAGTAACAACTGTAGATTAATCAACCATCTAATACTAACTATATGGATGAGGGTTGTCATCTATTTGACATTGCTTATTATTACAAGTAATTTGATAACTTCTTGAAGTGTAGAGGGAACAACCCCCATGGCATGAATCCATGGGTGACCTCATAATAGGTTATAAGCCAGCCAACCATGCATCACATGGAATAAGAGAGTTATTAAGTGGACTATTCATGATAGGTAACCAAATAAGATCCATAAAATGAATAAAATTGTCAAATAAGTAAAGATCAAATTTATCCAAATTTGTCATAGCCACATTTATTTGTTTAAAATAATCCTCACTGCATATATTGAAGCTAGAGCCCCTATCAACAAAGACACAATTAATGCTTCTATGCCCAAACTTCATAATTTGTAAAGGTAAATTTTATATTCATGAATAATTAATTCAAATAGAAGATACACATCATCAAATGAAATATTAGGTAAAAGTTTAGAATCGTGTCACACTTTCAACCAACAAAGTAGTTTCAAGTGAAACCATTTCTCCCTAAATAGTTTTGAGCAAAGCTATTTCTCTCAAAACCACATAATATAAATATTTTCTAGTGAAACCATTTCACTTGAAACTATTGAATAACTATATTTTAATTTCAAAACAAGAACAAGGTTGATTTTACATACATTTTTTTGGCTGAAACCTTTTTGAGAAAAGTGCATTGGTTAAAATACTTTCACCCAAACTATCTATATGGCATTTAACCCCTCTTTTGGGGTAAATCCAACAAAAGTTCAACTTCAACTCCAAATTATCCACCCAAGGGCACATTCATGAAAATATGAGAACATCCTTTTGTAGAGTTCAAAGTCTAGAATCCATTTTTTTAATATTTTGATTAGTTTCATAATGATTTTTATTAAATTATTACAAGTGGGTTATTATAATCAACATATTCAAACATGACACTAATTAGAAATCAAACAAATTAAAATATAGTTGTAATTGTGAAAAATATGCAGTGCACTAGAAGAGAGAATATTCTACAAGGGGTTATAATTTTATTTTAAAAAATGATAAAAAAAATTAGATAAAAGCTAATGTCCCATGAAAACTATGACATTCTAATTAAGTTTGATTTTTTACAAATATTTTAAATTAAATATTCATCATTTTTTTTCATGCACTAGAACTTATAGTTATCTATGTGGGGAAAAAAATTAAAGAACTTTTTCCCTCTTTTTTTGCAATGTCCCATCGACCTCACTTTTAAAAAAATTCAACAATTAAAATTCTTTTCTTAAATTTATCAAAAAAATATATCCAACTATTTTTTAATTTTTTTTAAAATCATAAGCATAAATAAAATAAGAATTTTACATTTCATTAGCTTACATCATTTTAAAATTTCAAACATAAATACCACTTTTAGGTGTCCAAGTTCAAAAATTGTAGTTGTGTGGGGTATTCCTTTATAAAAGTGTGATGTAATTCTAAAATTTTACCTTAATATGTTTGGATTATAATTCGATGGATGTAATCAAGGAGTTCATTGTTTATGGACATGTATCAAATTGGAATTATATATTTGTCATGTCCCCTTCTAGTTGACATCTCTCAGAGCACAGGATTAGCCTATTATGCGACCCTCGTAGGCCGATGGGATGGATAGAGGGTCTTGATGGAGCTTGGCTTGGCTTCAGTTGTCAGTTTTTGATCAGTTGGCTTTCGTTCGGGCTCATTCGGACACTTTTAGCTTGAGTTGCTATTTTTAGCAGTATTTGGCACTCAGCGAGGGACCCCTGCTATTTTTAGCAGTATGGATTGATCACGTGTAGAATCACTCCCTGGTTTGCCAGCTTCAGACGGTTCGTGCATTAGACGTTTCTTGAGGGAGTTATTAATATTTGATTGATTAATTAAATATTAATTAAATTGAGCATATAATATAAGTTATAATATTTTAATATTATAACTTAAGTGAAGGGGTCGCCCATCATTGAAAGGGGGTCGTTTTTAGTTATATTTTATAATTAAAATTTGATCAAAGACTATTGAAATATTAAAATAAAAGTTTGAATTTATTTTAATGAAAACCTAATGGAGAAAATCGCACTTTTTCAAAAGATATAAGGTTTTGCTTTGGAATTTGAGCCATATTGATTGATGAAAAGAATTTTTGAGTTTCTCTCAACCAGAGCACGGAAGCCAAGGGTTTCAGTCTCAGAGCATTGGGGAATGAGCCATCTCCAGTGAAAGCAATTCAGAGGTTGTGAAATATCATCCGATTTATTGCCAGGCAAAGAGATTTCTTCATCCAGGAGAGATCATAGAACTTCACAGTTGAAATACATTCAGGGTTTTCAGAGTATACATCCAGAGGAGTTTATTATTTATAGGCGCCTAACCTCCAGAGATCTGAAGACATTAATAAGGGCCGTACTATTCATTTATTGGCTGTTATTTCTAGGCCGTACTTCTGCTGTACCTGGTCGTACTGTCATAAAAGGGTGTGTTCTTGATCTTGGTCAAAACGCCTATCTTTCTGGCATGCATTCTTCACCAAATTGGGCGCTAAGGTATCTGGGATCATTTGAGCTTGTGAGACGAAGGGAGAAGCACATTTCCTATGAAAGCCGTACCATTCATGTACTTCCAGCTTGCTGCTAATACCAGGTTCCTTTATTAAATAATGTTGTTTCATTGTTGCATATTATCATATCTTTATTGTACTGAGTCCAGATGATCAATGAATAAGTTGCCAGTATTAGATCTTATATTTCCATCAATATTGTTATTGTAGCATTTCATTTTGAATTTATTATTCAATTCTTGCAAAAATGCATCATTCTTTTATGCTCAAAAATCACAAAAAAAACCAAAATACAATCAAAACACTCAAAACAGTTAGATTCAGAAGTTAGCGGAAACAAGGGTTTCTACAATATTCTCTAAGTATTTTTGCACAATTTCTTTATACAAAAGGGATACACACACTAAATCCTAAATTGGTATTTTAGCTTGTGTTTTACAATTAAAGAATAATATCATATTTTGTAGATGCCTGAGGGATCAACATAGGTGTAGAAGGAATATTGGAATGAGGAGGGATGAAAGTAGGATATTAGATGTATTATTTTAACCCCTATCCATCCTTTGATGAGTATAATTCACTACATTACATGTTTTTAAGGATTTGCTTAAAATGTAAGTGGATTGTGAGGAAAGTTAATTGTTCCCAAGTGACAATAATTTTTGGTCTTGCAAGAATATAAATGATATAAGTCATACATACATCAAGTGAAGAGGATGAATAAAAATCAAAATATATATTAGTAAGGGAAAGTTAGAAAAATCTAAGTTATCCTCAAGCATGCTAGGGTAAGAGAAATATGCTTCAAAATCATGCATCAATGCCATAAAGGAATAATAAAACAAGGAAGAGGGATCAAAATAATGTAATTCTCTTTCCCTCAAAGAAAAGTATAATTTTAATTTTCAATAAGGTATCATCATCTAAACACTCATGGTTCGTAAGTGAGAATGAGTTGACATGTAATGAATAATCACTAGAATTGCTAAAGTCCTATTATAATAGTGTTACCTATTTTTCACTACCAGCTCAAAACAGGTAGAACTGAATTGCATCCATCAAAGAAGGTACAAAAAAAATTATGCTTAAGTATTCATTATGTTCCAGAACCTTGATTACTTATGAATTTCAAGTATTATTATGCAAATCTTAGATAAAGGAACTCATAAATTTGCATAAAATAATTTTGCTTTATTCATATTGTAAAAGCTGAAGTCCCACACATGCCGTGGGTGTAGCCAATTTGATATTTATAATCAAATGATAGATACAAGAAAAGAAAGTACACTATACAACTGAGAGTAAAGAATGCATAGGGTAGAAAGTGATTTGTCGTTGCCTGGAATGACGAATCATTGACAAGTCAAGGTCTTCAGTTGTGGCTCCAGCTTCAAGCTCCAAAAGCATCTGCAAGAACGATGAAATATGGTATTAGAGATGGTCTCTAAGCAATGACAAATCATATCCTATCATATGCCTACACTACCAATAGAAATATAATGTACATTCGATCAGACATCCATCAGATGGTTTCACTATTCAAAAGAAAACATAACTCAATGGAAGCTTTCAGCTTCTTTTATTTTGCTAACATGTTTGTTTCAATGTGCAGGAATAGGTTCATCATATTCATGATCATCTCATCAGATATGTGGGGAAAAATGGGCTCCCACAAGGGTAGAGCCCAGCATATCAGATAGATACCTCTCATTTATTCATACACGAGGGTTATTGATATAAATTACCGTCATGAAATAAGACTGCTATCATGAAAGAAATTTAAAGAAAACTTAAGGTAGCAGCTTTTAAGCCATATCATGGCAGAAATTCAATAGAGCAGATCTACATTCTTCCTTTGCTCAATAACGTTGAATGTAGCTGATAAAAATGCAATTTCAAATCATTCTTGAGTTCTCCTACAATTTTTCTGTTATAGGAGTGTCTTTCACAACAAACAACCCTATGTATTATGTGGTACAAGAGGCATGATTATAAGTTACAAACTGAATACAACTTTTAGCTTTCAGATCATAAAAGTTACAGTCCACAGAAGACCGAAATGGATCTTTATCATCAAGTGAAATGTCTACATAGTTACCAGAAGGGCAGTTTATATGAATGTATGAGAGAATTTTTGCAAATCATAATCAAGAGACGTCATCAAAAGAATGCACACCAATAATGCCTTGACCTTTTCAAGCATATGCAAGAATATAAAAGACAACCATTGTTCAAAATAAAAGCAATTTAATATAATGTAAATCTGCATAAGCAATGCTAAGGAGAGGTTGCTATCTACAGAGCATTATGTATGCAGCTCAAGGTATTTATTGGATAGTAAGAAAATAGTGAAAGTCAGTTTTCAGCATGCAAAAGCACAAGATACAAGGTGAGTGCATCATGAAGGGCAGTAGATTAGCAAGTGTTGATAACACAGAAAGTTACAAGTCTACAAGACTATAATGAGAGCATTGCTATATGAAAGAATCAAGACAAAACATCATCCAGAGTTCAAAGCTTCACCTTGCATTCAAAATTGCATCTTAATGAGAGATTTTAGATCTTTTGAGTTCATTGTTAAAGGTAAGATGCAGCAGATTTTAGAATCTTACACAGAGATCCAATTCAAGCCTCGTTAATGAGCAACAACTATCATAAAATGAACAACACAGTCAAATAGAGGAGGAGGCAATTGAGGTGACAATGCATATCATACAGTGGTTGAGATTTTCAAGAGAATGATAGTGTTCATTGTATGCATTATATAGTCAAGGAATATAAAAGACAACAACAACATTCATAGTATGAGGAATGATGAAAGCTACAAGTGCACACTATCAAACTACAGCTGAACATCATAACAGTGATAGAGTCAAAAGTCCATCCATATAAAGGAGGTATCATGTTCATGATGGAGCAGCAATTTAGCATTGAGAAGCATCAATACAAGGGTCATGATTGTAGCAATCTAAGCAAAACATCACTAAGTATGTCAAAACCTGTAAGTGCAAATGATAGTTCTTTGTTTCGCAGATGCAAAGTCATTATAGCTACATTCAATGAGTCAATAATGTTAAGAATAAGTGAAGTGCATCAAAATAATGGTCATCAAAGATATATTGCATCCTACGAGCTTGATAAAATTATCACAACAAGATAGTGCAAATCTTGCAACATGGGCAGTAATATATAGAAGCTTCAACTGAGAGGACAGTCCAATGAAATGATTAGCAACCATGCAAAGACAGAACTCTGTAGTTTCATCATTGGAAGTAATCTCATAATTGTAGTCCATAAGCACAACATAGTCCTATGATGGTTATGCATAATGCAAAGTTTTAAAAATTTCACAGTCGCAGCTTATTATTGTCAACATTTTTATCCTTCTCCAGGAGTATTGATAGGGATAAGACCAAGGGCAGCCTGTAAAGGCTATGTAAAGTCAAGAATCATTCAGAAGAAACAATATTAAGGAAAAACCCAGGATCCTTGTATAGTCACGGCTGGTAAGTGTGGAGGAAATGAGGGAGCATAAAAATGTTTTTTCCAGAATAAATGCACATGTGGGTCAAAGTCTTAGGCTTTGTAAGAAAAGTAAATTAAGAACACTTGCCATGGCGTACCAGCCTGGTATAGAAACAAGTTCCACTGTTGAAAAGAATGAGAGGGCGCGGACTTTCAAACTGATCTTTCTCTCAAAGAGCTCATAACCAATGTCTTATGGCGGCACCCAAAGAAATAAAGAGAAGTACAGAGGTAGCTAAAAAATGCAACATATCTAAGCCATAGCCTCAAAATAATGAAAGGTTTTGTTTGTTCTATTCAAAGGAGATACAAATTCAAAATTTAAAGAATACATCAGAAAATTGATTATGGTTGTAGCTATAAAAGCTTGAAAGTGCCCTCGAAATAGATCAAAATGTTCAAAATGGTGGAAAAAGCGAACTTACCATGCATTGTTTCAAGAAATTCCTCTGGAGATCATCAAGAACATTGATGTCTGGTGGAGAAAAGTTCCAGATCAAGTATTTTCTTTGAAACCCTACTCCATGGCGGCGCAACATAAACTTCAGAGAAATACAAAGTGAAAATACTTATGAATGATTAGGGTTCCATTATTTACTCGCCCTTTTCCTTTGCTTTTCATGGGCTTTCTTCATATTTTATGATGGGATATTTTGACCTTATGTTTTCAAAGATAAATCATTTCAATGGTCTCGAATTGTGAAGTCAACGACTTAATCATGCAAATGGAGGCGATAAAGTTATATGCCAAGGCATATAAAATATTTATTAAAGCATTGAGTTAGGGATGGGCTTGGGAGATATAAGGAGTGATATGATATTTTTATCAAATAAACTTTTTTAAGCCTTCCATATTATTTGTAAAGCTTATTTAACATTATTAAAACAATTTTTATTGATTGTTTTTTAATAATTGTTTAAATAAACTATTTTAGAAGGAAGGTTGAGTTAACTGGTGATCACTCATACATGATTAATTTAGACATAGAGTTTCGATGTGCATGGGTGGATTGATATAAATGAAGAGATTTCCACATGCTTTAGCCCACTTTTTCAGGGATTTTTAGTTCAATTTGAGTGCTTTATAGTTCAATGACGAGTTGATTGCGGGTTCGAGACTGAGTTCACTCATTTTTACATGAGTTTGAACCTCATTTTCAGGGATTTTTACTTTTGCTCGGATTTCACATCACTTTCGCACTGAAATTGACTTTCAGTTGCTTGTTCATGCACTTTGAAGTGCGTGCTTTCTTATTGTATATATTGAAAAAGTTTATCTTTTTCATTCCAGTTCTTATTTTTCTTTTTTGCACTCTGCAAAAGCGAATTATTTTGTAACTCAACATTATTTTCAGATTAATACAGCAGCAAGTTTACAGGTCAATTAGTGTGTTTTTGTAGAAGACTCCTTTCATTACCATCTATTTTAGAATTTGCCTTCAAGTTTTCAAGCATCATTGTCATGTAGGATTGATCGAAGTGATTATTGTGTTTGTAGTTTATGAAATCTTTAAAATATTTATGTCTCCTTAATGAAATTTTGTATGCATCCAAGTTAAAATCCACTGGTTAAACATTGTGCTAATCAATAATCGAACAGTCTAGTTGTGGAAATCATATTTTCCTTCTATGATTGTTTCTTTAAAAGCCTCTGTTTAAAATATTCAAGTGTTTTAGCTTTTAGATCTAGTTGTGCGAATGAAAATAGTGAGTAATCATTTTGTGAGTTAAGTCTGCATATTGAATTCTTCGGTGCATCACCATAGTTAAATTTCATAGTTCAGAATTTAGATTTAGTCTTTCTCCCTTTTCTAGCAAATCACTCAGTTATTAACCAAAAAATTAAATAGGAACTAGCCTAGAATATGGAGGTCTAATTCCTTATAGGATACCCACAGCCTGGAATTAGTTCCAATGTTTCAACAGATTGTTGAATTTCAATATTCAAGCATTCGGGTGCAATCTGTTTGACAACAAATAGTTCTTCACCTAAAGCAATAATATCATCATGTAATTTGGCATAAGGAAAAGACTAAGTGTTCACCATCTAATATGTATCGATAATATCACCCAAATCATTTGAAGGAAAAATACTTAAAAGTAACATATCATCATGCTTGTCATTAGCCCTAGGCATGCAAAATATATGATCAAGATAAAGCTCATGGTTTAAAGAAGTGAGTGTATCCAAGAGAAGTGAGTGTATCTAATAAGGAAGGATAACTAATCACCAATTTAGTTATCCCAATTTACAAAACTACATATCTAACCTAGGTGGGTAGATTCAATCTCCATAAATTTTATGAATGCACTCCTTTAGCTTCTCTTGAATATTTATATTTGTTCTTACATTTAAAACTTGGTTGTGTGGTTGGGACCTTTCCAATGGTGAGTTTGATATGTATCCCTTTGGTAAAACCCTTAGGATATCAATTTAATTACTTTGTATAGGGTGATCCCACAATAGTGGTTTACAATTTTTGGCCAAACTGGACACTAAAATTATTATTTTTAACTAAATCTTCACATTCGGGCACCTATAGCGGCTAAACCGTGAGGAATTTGAAGATGATGCAAACTAGAGTCTCGTCACATTTTATCTGTAGATTCTAAAAATATTTTTTTCAAAATTTTTGGAATCAGATTGCACTTCTTTTTCCATCTCCCACGAAAACTGGTTTTTTTCATAAAACAACATTTTAAAAAAGTGACGCACACTGTATAATGCATAACTTTTTTTCCATGAAGGATAAAATTCTAATTCTTTTGAATTTAGATTTGTAACTCTGATATCTAGTGCTTCCACTTGGTTAGATAGTTTTTTATTGAATATTTTTTCTTTAATCAAGTTTCAAGTCAAACCAATTACAATTCGGACATAAGTGATAACCCGTAAATTTTTTGTATATATCAAATTTTTTTTTTTGTTGGATCAAGGACTTCAATATCGTGCACTCATATTTTTCAATTTCTTTTTTGATAATCTGCTATTTTTCCACATGTGCGAACAAAGACCTTCATTTTCGATGAAAAACCTATGTTTAATAAAACTAAAAAAAAAATACATAATAAAACCAAAACATATTAAAATTATATTCGTTGGATAGCTCGTTCGAGGACTACCTGATTCCAGTTGGGTTTGTGAAGAATCCTCCATTTTCATCCTCAACCCGGCTTCGAAGCATAAAAAATTAGGTTTTCAAAGTGCTTGAGGGGGAGAATGAGGGCAAAGGGGGGTTCGCTCGAACCCAGGTTCGGCCAAACCCCCTTCCCAAAAGGGGTTTTCAAATTTTTTTTGTCCGTGCATGCATTAATTTGGTTCGCTTGAACCCTAGTTCGACCGAACGCTTTTTTGGTTTGTTCGAACCAACAAGTTCATTTGAACCCCCAAAATCAAATTTTTTGCCATGGGCTCATTTTTTGTGAGTTTTCCTTCCTCCATCAAATTGTAAACCACTATTGTGGCTTCACCCTACAAAGATGGAAGAAAATAATGGTCATGTAGTATGCCCTAGAATATTTATGTTGATGAACTTGAAATTGATACAAATTCAACACATTGTTTTCCTTTATTCCTAACACATTCTTCCCTCTTTGCACTTCCTTTTTGTCCATTTTTGTATAATCAATCTTTTGAATGCCGAGATGCAATTTTATGTGAAAATAAATAGAGTTGATTAAGTTTTAAAGGAAAGTAGGTAGAAATAGAGATTAGTAGGTTAAAGTAACTATATCTATAACTAAACTTGCCTTTTTTGGTTCCAACTATTAAAGTTCATCAACAAGTTCTAATATAATTTATACAAGATGAGCTACATAATAGGTTCAAGTTATTTTTGGATGGAGGATGCCTTGTAAAGTTCATATATTCTAAAGGAAGAAAAGAGTTAAAAAAAATCTAGAGTTCATCAAAATGAAGTTTGTTAACACATAAATATAATAGTTTATTAACAAATCATAATTGACGACTAGAGTTGAAAAAATATGTGAAAATCAATTTGATGTTATTTCTAGCCTATGCCATTAAACATTATTAATTCATCCCAACCACCACAAAAATAATTACAAATGGGAATAATTTGTTATTTATTATTTGTAATAATTTGTTATTTATTTTTTATACATGCATTGTAGACATGTATATTATAATTACCGTAGTCTTTGTAGTCATGTAAACTTAAACTTCAATATTTGATAATATACAAATAATCATTTTGGAAGTAATATTTTGTTTTGATTGGAAATCATGTAATTGAGTAAGTGAACTAGTATTATTGAGGAACATGAGAGGTAGGTGATTATAGTGAAAAAGGGCACACTTATAAGAAAATCCACTATTTAGTTTTTGTACATGATAATATGTTGGTATTTATTTTAACATAGTGATAATAGTTTGAAAGGACCACATGTTGTGTGATTAAGGTTGAATTTAGAGACATTCTATTAGAGATTTTGGGAGAGATTAAACGAGATTTTACAAAATAATAATATGTTTCTATATTCCACCTTCACTTCACATAATACGAATTACAAACATATATATAGGATTTCTTATATCCTATATTGTGGGAGAGTTGTTAAATACATCCTTTAACAACTCCCTTTACATAGTCGAATTGTTCTAAGAACTCATAAACAAATAAACCATTTAAATAATACCAATAATAATTACGTGAGTTGTAATAACAACTCATTATTATTCTAACCCATGTGAACACTAATAATGCATTTCCCAACATTTCCCCCCTTAGTGTGAACATGGTAAGAACTCACACCCTTCATTTGCAGGAAGCCCAACTCTTGTGGGTCATGATCTTGATTTAAAATGAAAGGAACCTCCCATCAACCTTTCATGGTTTTCACACAGGTTTACCACAAACTTGGACATGAATAGGAACCCATCAACTATCCACCTCATGTGGTTTTCTGGATCTTCCCACAAACCCTTTCAAGATCCATGAACTGCATTACACTAGTGCTTTTGTTTGCCACTATGTTTGTACATCGGGGAAGTTATATATCACAAATTTGAAAAAACCATACTAGAAAGGTTTCACATTGCATTCCATAAGTACACAATGTTCTTAATTGCAGTCACTATTATTGATCGCTACCACTCGATCTTGAACAACATAAACAATTGCCACTGGCATTGGAAGCTGCCCTTGACTTTAGCCATTTTGGCGCAAAATGGGAATGGAACATTGGTTATTATTCCCCCCCACAATGTGAAATTCCATTTATTCACACAACTAGGAACACTGAAAAGCAAATCATATCAAGTTGCATACTACTGTCTGGATCTTGTTGTTTAGATCTTGCTACACATGATCACATTTTCCAATGAATGTATTCACTAACCGATCATCTTTTAATGAAGTATGGCAGTCAGAGGATTACCGTAGTCAAAGGACCTCTATAGTCATCTGCTCTTCAATACAATCATTTTCAGCATTCACACACCAAACTAAAAAGCTGAAAAAAAAAGCACACTACATAATAGAAAATAAAATGCCACCATAGCTGATAAGAGACCCCGTTGTTGGTGACTGACGAGAGGACGCTAATTGACCTCCAACCTTCGATGCCTCCATCCTCCATTTATTTGCTGCTAGCTCAACCAAATTTGACTATGAGACTCATTTCATCAATTGTGAGGAAATAAAATATTTTCCCCACTCTTGATGTGAACTTCTTATAAGGAGTGTCGGGTACCACCGATCATGCACTCCAATTACAATTTGACATGAAATTTAAAAAATCTTGAAAATAGAACCTATTATGAATAAAATAGTACTTCCTAACTTTAACTTGCCTTAACTTTTGAACTATGACAAAATATTTTGTGAGAACTAATAAAAAAATACTCGCCCTACATTAACCACCTACCACTATAAAACATGACATCTAATTATGACCAAATATCTTAATTCTGCTATGGCACCCGATCCTCATCAAAACAGAGTATACAAAAATACTTTGTGCTTGCCTGCGCGGAGAACACTATAGACGAGTTGATGGAGTAGCCTCTTTTGTATGTCGTGTAGCTTGTGCAAAATTCCAAGGCCAAACTTTGAATGTGCAAGACTTCATACTTTAAAATCAGTAAGAGTATTGTCCTTCAAACCATTGCAACAAATGACGCGCACCACAAAACCCTCTCATCTTGATTTCAGAACAATCACAAATTTTCAATAGATCCTCCTTGATTTAATCACACTGTTAGAAGAATAAAAATAGATAAAAATCACCAACCCCAGTGCTAGATAAGGCATTCAAAAAAGGGTGAATCTAAATTTCAAAACTTGGGCGAATTTTCCAGATCTACTGCTTCAATTTGATTTAGATTGGCTCTTTGGAAACTTTATGACACAAATTTTCAGGCCCATTTCAAATAGCTTTTCAAACTACAAATTTATAAGCATAGAAATTAAAATGGATCTCCACAATAAATTGTTAGGCGCATCAAAGATGAATTATCATGTCCCACTCATTAGCTTTCCAAAACATTATGAATTTTTAAAATTCATTGAGAAATGAATGAGATATCGCAATTTTTCTTAGACTACATTATACTGGTATAAAAATACCTAAATTTAAAATTAAAAAAAAATATATACCACTCCTCTTACTTGCTTGCTTCTTCCAACTCTGATACCATATTAGAGATTTGGGGAGAGATTAAAGGAGATTTTACAAAATAATAATACGTTTCTATATTCCACCTTCACTTCACATAATACGAATTACAAACATATATATAGGATTTCTTATATCCTACATTGTGGGAGAGTTGTTATACATCCTTTAACAACTCCCTTTACATAGTCAAATTGTTCTAACAACTCATAAACAAATAAACCATTTAAATAATACCAATAATAATTATGTGAGTTGTAATAACAACTCATTATTATTCTAACCCATGTGAACACTAATAATGCATTTCCCAACACATTCGTGATGTTTAGTTGTTGAAGTTATATTTGAAGCCTCTTATTCCACTTGCTTGTAATGTTGTTGTCTTTGAAACCTTCAACTATCTTCTAATGGGTTGCATGCATTTAGATCCACTAAAACACGTACTTATAGCTTCTAACATAGATTTCCCATGACATGGTACAAGTTTATGTCCCATAGTTTGACAAGTGTGTTGCAAAATATTATATTTTAAATTTGTATCAACATTTATTTGAAATATGTTTTGATTGGTCAAATGCTAGTTTTAACTTTTAAAAACATTGTAGAGACTTAATAGATATCACATGAATAATACTTTGATGCTTGTTTACATATGCAAGAGTTATTCCTTAAATGCATTATAAATTATCCTTTTTCTAGAAATAAATTAGGGTTAGTCCTCAAATACAATTACAAAGCGTTAAATAAAATGTTTCATATCTTGAATCAAAACACAATGACTAGATGGAGAGAAAAGAGTAGGCCCATAATTCAAACTTAAAATTTAAAAGTTTTGGGGTCACTTCTATAATTATGCATTTGACCTAGGCCATTTCTACAAATTATGGATTCAACCATGGGTAAGAAATGGATGAATCCAAGGACTAGAATCAATTCATAGAAGTGAGTGTAGGTGTAAGGAGGTACAAGGTTCATATTATGTGCCAACTCTTAGTATAAATTATGCCACTTGTACACTTGTCAGTGCATAAAGGATAAGCCATCCATTTAGTGAGTCCAAAAGAAGGAGCGAGTATAAAGTATGATTTTCTCCATTATAATTATAAACTAACATAACTATCTTAAAAATTGTAATGATAAAAATTGCATACGCATGTCCTTTTCCCTTATGTTTTAGGTCCGCTTTGACTAGGTTATTGTTGATGCATTGATGAACATGCAAGTTAAAGCATTTTTGTGTGGAAGTTTGCAAATAACTTTATCCTTTATTCATTCCATATCGACATATTCCAAGGATCAAACCTAATTTGCAATCTCCATAATTGATCACCTTGGTTTAGATCCACATGTAGGGAATGGATCGGGGTCACTTGTGCACATGGCTTTGAACTCCAAAATTTTAAAAATAAAATTTAAATTGGGCTCATATTTCACCTTTACTACTAGAGCTAACTAAATCATTACACATTAAGATGACGTATTTAAGGACATGCCCTAATTCATTATTGTCATGATATATCTATATTTGAGAGCATTCACATGAGAGTATCATAGAGTATACCAATTACGTCAACACCCTAGGCATGCTAAATGCTAGTCAACTTGATTGAGGAGAACATGACCCTCACTTAGGAAGTTTTCAAATGATGTTTATAAACACTAGCCCACTTTAAATATAAATCACAAACACATATACAAATATGTTATAAATTTTCAAATTAGAGAAAGTTAGATCCATGCACAGGTTCAATTATGCACTCAAAAAATGATGACAATCACATAATAATTTTGTAGCTCTAGAATGATTTGTTTGATAAATCTTGATTTTTTGATACATTTATGAATTAGTTTCAAACACAATAAATGATCAGATTTTACATCATATTTAGAACTAAATACACTTCATCTACTCATTTTGACATTGATTATAATATTATAATGTTATTAATTATTAATCACAAATCTTAAATATAAATTTATTGTTAATTAATTAATTCATTTGATATTTATGTAAAATATTTTATCTTCCAGATATATGTATCTAAAAAGATAAAAAATACTAATATCAATATATCTGTTAAACCTATTTAACAAATTCAATATAACCATCTCCACAAATAAACAGATATTTTTATATTAGTTAGAATTCAAAATATTAATATCAATATATTAATAAATTCAATATAAAGATCTCCACAAATATCTCTCGTATCTTTTAAACAGATGTTTCTATACTAGTTAGAACTTACTAACAAAACTCTATCCATACTAGTCACCGTTTGCCAACAAAACTCTTAACAAGTCCTTTTAGCAATTCTGCAGACTTGAAAATACAAAATGTATTAAAAGCTCAAAAAAGACAAGGTTGTATAAAGAAAGTGATCTAATGTTAAGACTATATGCTTGCTGTTGGCGATAAAGATGATTATGTGGGCGGGATTAATGGTTTCAGTAGTGGGCTTGGGATTTGTCATTTTTCCCAAAGCCAAACAATTGTGGGTTGAATGCATTTGGATTCCAAACTGTCTTGTTAAGTGCTGTGAGAGACAAGGGATCTCTGCTATTTCTCACCATCAGATTGGCCAGGTAAATTACCGTCAGTTCAAATTTTTGAGATTGGGCATTTGGTGGTTCAGATTTTCAAATATTTTTTAAGATTGTCTTTCACGACCTTTTATTTATAGAAGAGGATATTCCCGATTTTGAAAAATAAATATATTGATAAATTCTCCCCGTAATCTTATACTTGGTTGCTTTGACCAGTTTTAATGATTTCAACATTTAATTTTACTGGTTTAAAAGATGTTTTTAATCTGGTAAATTACCTTTTCCTTTCAGGAAGGCTTAGGTTTAGTTGCCGCGACCTTGGGCTATGAATGGAATATTTTTGAAGGGGTACCTGGTTTGATATGAAAATGTAGTTTTTACATGGTAAATTCTCTTTTTGGAGATAACCTTGAGCTTAGCTGCCGCTACCTAGGGGCATCTCTTCCCTCAAATTTAACAGGGACTTAGAGTGATTTAGATTTGGTATTATTACCCTGCATACACTACATATAATTGATTTGCATGCCAAAAATGCCACATAAATTGGCTTTCACTGGACTGCATGAACTTCTATATTTCTGACCACACCCAATGTATATTCAAATATATGTCCCACCACCTAGAATTTGCTTTATCATTTCTACATGTTTCCATAAAGGTGAACTTGGGTTGATTTTGAAGTGGGTTGGACCATGGAGCTAATACTGTTTGCCATTGTAATTTTTAAGGCAATAAGTTTGGAAAAAAGATTTAGAACATGTTCGAGAATCCAAACAAATGAAAAATTATTAAATTTTTTTAGCTAAAACTGGTTGCCATTGAGGTATTGTCAAGAGTTAGCATTCTTTCAATACTTGTCACAAAGAATGCAAATACTCTGATCATTGGAGACTACGAAATCAACAAACTCATCTGTAACTAGATCCTCTATATTAGGTTTGAGGATGAGTTTAGCAAATGCTGCATGTGTCCTTCATTAACTTCTACATCTTTGTTTGGTGACACTCTTGTTAGCAAAGAAAAGATCTCATCAATGTAATATTTGAGAGTCAAAGGCAAGAAGATGTAGTTGGGTGGTCATTTTGTTCCATTGCTCAACACAAATTGTTTGCATTTTTTAAGAAAGTTTTTTGAGGATCTTTTTATTTTTTTATTTATGATGGACTTCATATTCTCAATAATTGAGTTGATGGCATCATTAACCTCTCCCAACTGGCTTATTCATGTCTATAAAGTGGATCATACTCATGATGGGCTCGGTGAATCTAAGAAGATATTCCATTAAATCCCACCAGGTGTTAATTAGGATCATTCGTATTATAAGTTGTCTGATCACCATGTGAGAAAGTACCTCTTGTACTTTCACAAGTCATCTTAAGAAGATTTTTTGGAGGCAAATTTGGTCTTAGCAATGTATTTGAAAATTAAAAAATAAAAAAATAAAATAAAAATAAAGAAGAAAACATACTTAAAATTCAAATAATAAATTACTAAAGTGAAACATAAAATTTAAAAATTCTTTTGTTTCAATAAACTTCAACAACTTCAACTGTGAGAATGATCTAAAAATGGTCTATGCCATTGGTGGTTTGTAATAAACATTTGGATCTCTTTGGCCTCAACATTGAGTTTTTTGATCCAATCTATTTTCTTGCACAACTTTTGTAGCATGAGGTTGAGCAAGTGGATAGCACAAGGTATCCAAAATATATATGAATACCGTGACTCAACCAACATGCTAACTGCTCTATAATTCTTTGCATTTTCCATTATCACTTGGACAACATTTTGAGAACTCACTTCCTCAATGCACTATATAAGGAATTGAGTAATAAATTATGCATCCTTCACTTGTCCTTCACGATCCATGTATAAAAACCGCCCCTTAGGCACTACAATATTTTTTTTCAATTCACCACCACTACCAACTTAATTGATCGTGCATATTATATCTAAATCTGAAGTGTTAATTTCAAAGGTTCTTCATTCATCTTGGTGACAACAAAACAACATCACTACTTCTATGCTTACACTCAAAAGTGTTAAGCTCATACAACTAGGGTCATTCCTAGAACCAGACCTAAACCTTGAGGGTTCATGGTGACCTTGCCTACGTATCCCCTCGTGGGAATCAGAGGCTTCATAGTTCGCCCCACAATATTAGAGGGAGTTCATTCTCTCTTCTTGCATGAGATCTTTGATCTCACTTTTAACCCATGGCTATTAATTAAGTACATGTAAGTAATCAACTTAGCTAGTTATAATATAATGATAATAACTTTGCCATCAAGTGTTGGGTCCATGCCAAACATTACCAAGCATTAGTGTACAAACATTCACAATATTCACAAGGGGCATATCATACCATAATCCCAATGATCATACACAATGACTATCATGAGCATACCTCCATATACACAAGTTGACTAGCTCATACACATCCCAAGTACAACAATGACTAGATCATACACAAATCACAAGTACAATAGTGATTAGCTCATATGTACATCACAAGTACAACTGTAATTGTCTCATTTGCACATCACAAGTACAACAGTGACTGGCTCATACTCATATCACAATTACATTAGAGACTAGCTCCAACATACATCACAAATACATAGTGACAAGCTCTAGCACATCACACATACACAGTGACTAGTTGACACATCACAATGGCTGACTAACACATGTCCATAATGCATCGCAGATAGAAAAGAATGTCGATGCATTGTGCAGTACACCGTGGGTCCCATCCTTTCCTTCGGTCTTCTGCAGCATTGGACAACTGGGTAGAGGTTTCGGTGCATCCCATACTACATTGCGGGCCCGTCCTCAACCCTACAAGGCCAAGTATACAATTTGACAACTAGGAAGGGGATTCAGTGCATCCCATACTACACCGTGGGTCCATCCTCCATTCCAAGGCTTTCCACAAGTAATGAACCTACCATAACCTAGTGGATTTTGACTTCAATCACCTATAGGCCATTGGCGACAAGTCTTTCCACCCAAGAAGAAGTAGCTTCTGACATATACCACCTTGTGACCTTAGTGATTGTCAACTATCTTCTTCACAATCCCGAGTAATACTTGGCATCAGTGACTTCCGTGCTTATTAGTGACAACCAGTGAACCCCCTTGATACAACGGTTAGCCCCAGAGTACTGTTATCTGCATGGATGGGTCCCCATCTATGCAACCGTTATCGTATCATAACCAGGATAACCCATAGCAACCTTCACCTCCACGAAACAGGTGAATGTCGGCTAGTCCCTAGCAGTAGCCTAGACATCGATCATTGGCACGGTCCAATGACTGCTTGTCACTGCTCAAATATCCTGAAGGTTCACACTTGGGCGGGTCATACATAACATGAATCACAATCACAATCAACAGATACACGGGCCTATACATAGAGACCTCTAGATATGGAGTTGAATTACACAAACACACAAGAGATACATGGAACCAACACGAGATGGCCTTTACCCAACATATACATACAATCAAATACCGACTATAAAGTAGTCAATCTATTACTTCATTCAAATTAGTATTCAGAAGCTCATTATGTATTAATTATAAGTTATCAAGTTTCCTTAATTCCTTCATAACCATCTCATTTCCATTTCAGTCTCAAATTGAAGCCTACTAAGAGGGAAGGTCAAACAAGTTAGGAACAACCCCAAACCCTGGAGTTATTCCCCTGAACCCTCCCCCTTTGGACTTGAGGTCACAAAGGCATCCTTCACCCAAGGACCACCTACATACCTGTTTCCAAACAGATCAAAGTCACACGTAGTTCTCAAGGGACGTATACGCACAAGTTTCCCCATAATCAAGATTTCATTAATGTATTTCTTCTATTATTAATGCTTATCAACAATTAGGAAAACATAAATAAATATATAATTTAACAACCCATACTATAACACCTTCCTTTAAGGATATCAAGGTCTTGAAAACTTGACCCATTATTATTCATAAACCAACTTGGATGTCCTTGGGTTCATCTTATCAACATAGGGGCCTAGGCTTATTACACAACATGAAATTACCTTGGTTCACATAAACCCATAGGAAAGCACTTCCATTTGAAATTTACATATTAGTTTCAATGTTAAGGGGTCAATAGATTTCTTTGGAGGACATCCAATAATATTTATAAGCTTGTTTTAAGTATAGTTAATGACTGAATCCTACTTAAAAAAGTTGGCAACTCCAAATCCATTTGACCAATATATGCAAATATAAACCCAATGATAATATTACTAATAATATTCTTGTTCTAATTTCCTTTACCCTATCGTGCAACTCCATATTCTTATAATAGTCTAGTTTTAGACTAGATAGCTTATTCATACTTTCCCTTTAAGTTAAACTTAACCGTAACAGTCATTAGTAAGGTATCAAGAGATGCTACGTAGGATTTATCTCATAACACAATCTTTGTAATGTCCCCTTCTCATCAGTGATCTGTTCTGTAACTCATCAGCCTATTCTGGGAGCTTGTAGGCTTGTTTGAGGTAAAATTAGGGTTTCCAGTTCTTAGGACCTATGGCTTTTCAAGGAGTTTACTATTTATAGTAAATTCTAATTTTGGCAGTATGAAGATTGTCATCTTTCAGGAACACTTTCCCAGTTGGAGCAATTATCTGAATTCAAGTTTTGGCTTCTAGAAGTCTATTTGGTGAATTTCATAAATAAAGGCATTAATATTTTAAATTGCAGTTGACCCCTTGGCCTAGGAGAATAACTTCAAAAGTTGTGTTAAAAGGTGGTCATGAAGGGGCACGCCTTCATATGCTTTAAATATTAATTATAAAGTTTTAAATGCCTTGGGAAAAAATGACGCCACACTTTGAGGAGTTGTTTTAAATAAAGTGAAAATTATATTCTTGCAAAAAGGGACGCCATTTGAAGGTTTATTGTTATTTTGGAAATTTGAAGAGTCTCATGTGACTCTTGGCGTGCTTCCTTGAGGAATTGAAGAGTCTTCTACTCTTCTATAAAATGAATGCTTTGCTTCAGCATTGGTATCCATGAAAATTATGCTAAAGTTATGCTGTCGGAATGACAAATGATATTTTGCTTCGAGGATGTCTACCTCCTAGCCTTTCGTCCAATTTTGTGTTTGCAAGATAACACCTAGTTGGCTACATTGCTGCTTCTCAACATCAGACTAGCAGATTGAGCTCATTTGATTGAAGAATTTTGGAGTTTTTGGCAATTTTGGTTTGCTGGTTCATCTACAGCTGAAGGTGATTTTGATTCATAGCTTATTTTCCAGTTTGAATTTGGTTCTGGGTATTTCATCATTCCATTTGCTGACCTTGGGCAACCCTTCATGTTTAATTTGGGATTTTATTTCGAAGAGTCTGATTTTTAAATGAAAATTGCCCCTTCAAGGAGGGTCGTACTTTTCTAAGAGCATTGGGACTTGTGCAAGATGTTATAAGTTGAAGTTTGCTGCTGTTTGGTGTCTGTTTTTGGGCGCCTACCTTCTAGAAGACCTCTGCAAAAGACATCATTCGATTCGGAGGTGAATTGAGTGAGTTATGAATACTTTATTGATTTTCACAGTTGCTGGTTGACATTGTCAGTTTACTTATTTTTGTATCAGACTTTAGAAGTTCTGATTTTTGATTCATTAGCAGCAGTTAGAGAGATAATTATTTGTATGAGATCATCTATTACTCATGTGCTTGAAGACTATTGTAATTCATATGTAAATTGCAACTTATTTCCTTATTTGTAAGACTGTAACAGTAGTATTGTTCCAGTTCTAATCGCTGCAATTAATTCTTCTTTCTTCTCACATTAAGTACCCCTGGATGGTGTACCGCCAGTGTGGATAATTGATTGTATCTCTCTTTGTACCCACTTTCAAAGTGGTGAATCCCCACTCTCAAGTGGATGCCCGCCGCAGCGGATGAATTAGTTTGTTGTAGCTTCATGATTGGTTATCCGCCTATTAGTTTCCAGTTTTCAATTAATCACTCCGTCATATGTTAGCACCTCGCCCTCAGTGGGATCTTGAGTGCACATTCTTAACGTTGAGTTTGCTTCAATTCAAGTTGTTGTTTGTAATTACTCCGCTATATGACAACACCTCTCCTTCCTTGGGATTGAGTGTGCATTTTTGGCGTTGAGATCTTTTCAATTTGGATTTCAATTTGGAGTTAACGCTAATCAAGTTGGCTGGTGCTGGTTTATGTTGTGTAAATCTTCCAAAAAAATTGGTTAGCATATTTCAGTGGTATCAGAGTAGAAGACCTTGCCATCCTATGGCAATTTGCAGTTGGTTGTCGGATGAGTGAAAGAGACACTAGACCGTTCACCAGAAGTCAGGCCAGAACTCAGCATCAGTTCCCACCTGTTCCAGAGGCAGAGACTTTTTCAGAAGTCTTGAGGGGTCTTGGCAAAACAGTGGAAGGTACAGAAGAGACAGTTGAAATAATGTTAGACAGTGTAAGGCAAGCTAATGACGAGAGGGATAGAGTTGAGAAGAAGTTTGATGGGATGATAGACATAATGTCCCAATTATTGTCCAAGTTGGACCAGCAAGCAGCTCAGAATATCATTCAGCCCCAAAATAACTCAACTGGAGAAAGTAGTGGAGTTAATGGGAATAACAATAATGGCAGTCCTGAGGTGAATACCAGAAACAGAGTTGTGGGTCAGCATGCCGCAATTCCTAGTGGGTCATCCTCTAGACCTCTTTTTCCCGTCTTCACGACAATGGAAGAGCAACAACCGGTTGAAGCTGCACCAAACTTTGTTGATGATGCACGTCAAACTTACATGGAGTACGTCTCTTTACCTCTTGACTTGAGAGGTACTTGGACCTTTGATCAATTCATGAATCAAAGGAGTCGGAGAAATGGAGGAAGGAATGTGCAACGTCCTCCTATGGTGCCTAGAAATGATTTCTACCAAGCTTTGGGAAAGATAACTATGGAGCATTTTGATGGTAGTAATAAGTGCACAGCCAGATCATGGGTGCAGAAGCTAGATAATTATCTCTCTCTCAGACCCATGCCAGAAGGAGATGCTATCAAATTTGCTACTTTGCATTTGGATGGGATAGCTCACGAATGGTGGACTCATGGTTTGGTCACTCTTGGCTATAACCTCATTCGTACCTATGATGAATTTACCAACAAGCTGATCGAGAGATTTGATACCAAGGATCTAGAGTTGAGATTCAGAGAATTGGCACAATTGAAACAGCAAGGATCTTTAAAAAATTATGTGGCTGATTTTCAAAGGTTGTCAGTAATGGTGCCTAACATTACTGAGAGAAGGCTTGTGGTACTCTTTGCAGAAGGATTAATGGAGCCCTTGAAAGGATGGGTCAAAGCCTTTGATCCACCAACTTTAGATGAAGCCATTAAGAAAGCGAGGACCATGGAGTTGGCAGCCCCAAGGCCTAAGTTTCATTCAAAACCTTTCAGCCATAAGAAGGATAAAAAACATTCTTCAAATCTGCCAAAGAAGTTTCCACCAAGGTTGTCAGAAGAGCTCAAAGAACAGCTTAGAAAAGATAGAGTTTGCTACACTTGCCGTGAACCTTGGGTTAAGGGTCACCGTTGCTATGGAAGAGGCAAAGCAAACCTAATGGAGGGCTATTCTAATTTTGGATCAGAATCTGATTCGTCTGATCAACAATACGAATCAGCAAGTAGTGAAGATGAAGAAGCCCCAGAAGAGAAGCCTGATGAGGTGGTAGATGGTAGTGCTTTCGCACAACTATCAAGTTTTCAGAAAAATGAATCCTTTCGGGTTCATAGAGTAGTTAATTCACAAAGGATTGTTGCTCTAATTGACACGGGAGCAACTCATAATTTTATTGATGAAGGATTGGTTGCTAAAAAAGGTTTGAAGACTGAGGAATTTGATGGTTTCAAGGTTATGGTTGCAGATGGTTTTACTATGTCTTGCACGAGGAAGATTCCTAACCTCTCTATGCAATTGGGAAATTATGAGATTAAAGATGATTTTTATGTGGCGGGAATTGGAGACACTGATGTTGTACTAGGCATACAATGGCTGTGATCTCTTGGTGAGATCACATTGAATTTGCAAACTATGGAGCTTAAATTTCAATCTAATGGAAGGAAGGTTGTTCTAAGAGGGATGTCAAATGGGGGCCTTCGAATTGTGTCTTTGAAGAGGATGAAAAGGCTGATCCGTCACGATCAGGTTGAATGGGCTGTTGAATGTTTGGTTCTACCAGCTGATCCAATGGAGGAAAAAAGGCAATATCACCCTGATATTCAAGCCTTACTTTCAAAGAAGAGAAAAGTCTTTGGAAGCCTACCTCCTGGAAGACCTCCTGAAAGAGGTTCTGAGCATGTAATTGAATTAGAAGGAGCAAAGCCCGTCATGACTACACCATACCGTTATCCAAAGAAGCAAAAAGATGAGATCGAAAAAGCCATCAAGGAGCTATTAGAGTCCGGTTTCATTAGACCAAGCAAGAGTCCTTTTGCTTCTACAGTAGTGTTGGTCAAAAAGAAAGATGGCACAATGCGTATGTGTGTTGACTACCGTGCATTGAATCAAAAGACAATCAAGAATAGATATCCTATTCCTAGGATAGACGAGCTTATTGATGAGCTCCATGGAGCTATGTTTTTCTTAAAGATTGATCTTCGTTTGGGTTACCATCAAATCAGAATGAGGGAGACAGACATAGAAAAAACAACATTCAGATGTCACTTTGGGCATTTTGAATTTCTTGTCATGCCTTTCGGTTTGACAAACGCTCCAGCAACATTTCAATCTTGTATGAACAAGATTTTTAGACAACAGTTGAGGAAGTTTGTGCTCATCTTCTTCGACGACATTTTCATTTTCAGTAAGTCATGGGAAGAGCACCTTAAGCATTTGGAAGAAGTGCTTAGTATTTTGGAGGCAGAATGTTTGTTCACCAAAGAATCAAAGTGTGAGTTCGGGATGACAGAACTCTTATATCTTGGCCACATTATCAGTTCAAAGGGTGTGAAAGTTGATCCTGAAAAGATAAGGGCCATTCTTGATTGGCCAACTCCAAAGAATGTTTCTCATTTGAGAGGATTTTTGGGGTTATGTGGATTCTATAGAAGATTTGTGAAAGGATATTCTCATCAGGCAGCCCCTCTCACAGATCTTACAAAGAAAGGAGCTTTTCTTTGGACCAAGATGGCACAAGAAGTTTTTGATAAATTTAAGCAAATCATGAGTACATGTCCTGTGTTGGCTCTTCCGGATTTTACAAAATCATTTGAATTACAATGTGATGCTTCAGGTGAAGGTGTTGGAGCTGTTATAATGCAAGACAAACATCCCATTGTCTTCGAAAGTCGAAAGTTGAGAGGAGCAGAAAAAACTTACTCCATTTATGACAAAGAGATGCTTGCCATCATGCATGTTTTGTCTAAATTCCGTCAATATTTGGTGGGAAGTAGATTTGTTGTTAAGACTGACCACAATAGTCTTAAACATTTTATGCGCCAAAAAGATTTGAATGAAAGGCAGCAGAAGTGGGTAAGTAAGCTCCAGGCATATGACTTTGACATTGAGTATCTCAAAGGAAAAAATAACATAGTGGCTGATGCTCTTTCAAGAAGGCCTCATTTGCAGTCACTTTGTGAGTTATTAGCAGATTGGAAAGAGTTAATTGCTGCTGATTATGCTAAAAATCAGTTTGCAACTAGCTTGTTTGAAGGTCATTTGGTTGATGAAAAGTATAAGTTGGTTGATGGGCTAATTATCTATAAAGGTAGAATCTTTTTAGTGCATGAATCTAAGCTTAAAAAGAAGATTCTACAGTCTTTTCATGATGTTCCCCTTGCTGGTCATCAAGGCATGTTCAAGACTTACAAGCAGATTAGAGAAAGGTTTGCTTGGAAAGGGATGAAGGATGAGATAATGAACTATATAAGAGAGTGTTCTATTTTCAAAAGAAAAAAAATGAACACTCTTATCCAGCTGGTCTGTTACAGCCCTTGCCAATTCCAAATCAAAAATGGGAAAGCATTGCAATGGATTTTATCACGGGATTGCCCAAGGTGCAAGGACGAGATTGTATTTTTGTTGTGGTTGATAGACTAACAAAATTTGCTCATTTCTTTGTTGTCACCACTTCATTTATAGCAGCTCAAATGGCTGAGTTGTTTTTTAGAGAGGTCTTCCGTTTGCATGGATTGCCTAAAACTATTGTCAGTGATAGGGACAGCAAGTTCCTAAGTGTTTTTTGGCAAGAGATCTTCAGATTGAGTGGGACAATGCTTACTCCAAGCACTAGTTATCACCCACAAACAGATGGGCAATCAAAAATTGTTAACAAATGGTTAGAAGGCTACCTAAGAAACTATGTTTCAGGACAGCAAAGAGCTTGGATTAAATGGCTTCATTTAGGAGAGTATTGTTATAACTCTTCCTATCATATGTCAATTAAGATGTCTCCTTTTATGGCCCTTTATGGATATGATGCTCTTAACTTAGTTGATTTAGTGTTTGGTGATAGTAGAGCTCCACAAGCAAAGGATATGTTACAATAGAGCCAAGATATCTTAAAATCTCTAAAGGAAAATCTGCAACAAACTCAAAACCAGCAGAAGTTATACGCTGATCAGCAGCGTATTAAGAGATCTTTCGAAGTAGGAGACATGGTTTATTTGAGGCTTCAGCCCTATCGACAATCTTCCCTCAAAAAGAGTGGTGCAGAAAAGGTAAAGCCACGTTTTAATGGTCCTTTCAAAGTCACCAAGAGGATTGGTGAAGTTGCATATGAGTTGGAGCTTCCAACTGAAAGCAAGGTGCATAACGTCTTTCATGTGTCACGCCTCAAGAAGGCACTTGGACACAATGTTGTGGCTACTTCAGAATTACCTCCATTGGATGAGGAAGGTTAGTTGGTGTTGATTCCAGAAGAAATTCTTGATACTAGAGAACGTTCCTTGAGGAGAAGGACAATCAAGGAATACTTGGTCAGATGGAGAAATTTGCCTATTGAAGATGCCACGTGGGAAGGAGAACAGATTTTGTTGCATCCATCTTTTCAGTTGCTTGAGGACAAGCAATCTCGAGGAGGGCGGACTGTAATGTCCCTTTCTCATCAGTGATCTGTTCTGTAACTCATCAGCCTATTCCGGGAGCCTGTAGGTTTGTTTGAGGTAAAATTAGGGTTTCCAGTTCTAAGGTCCTATGGCTTTTCAGGGAGTTTACTATTTATAGTAAATTCTAATTTTGGCAGTATGAAGATTGTCATCTTTCAGGAACACTTTCCCAGTTGGAGCAATTATCTGAATTCAAGTTTTGGCTTCTAGAAGTCTATTTGGTGAATTTCATAAATAAAGGCATTAATATTTTAAATTGCAGTTGACCCCTTGGCCTAGGAGAATAACTTCAAAAGTTGTGTTAAAAGGTGGTCATGAAGGGGCACGCCTTCATATGCTTTAAATATTAATTATAAAGTTTTAAATGCCTTGGGAAAAAAGGACGCCACACTTTGAGGAGTTGTTTTAAATAAAGTGAAAATTATATTCTTGCAAAAAGGGACGCCATTTGAAGGTTTATTGTTATTTTGGAAATTTGAAGAGTCTCATGTGACTCTTGGCGTGCTTCCTTGAGGAATTGAAGAGTCTTCTACTCTTCTATAAAATGAATGCTTTGCTTCAGCATTGGTATCCATGAAAATTATGCTAAAGTTATGCTGTTAGAATGACAAATGATATTTTGCTTTGAGGATGTCTACCTCCTAGCCTTTCGTCCAATTTTGTGTTTGCAAGATAACACCTAGTTGGCTACATTGCTGCTTCTCAACATCAGACTAGCAGATTGAGCTCATTTGATTGAAGAATTTTGGAGTTTTTGGCAATTTTGGTTTGCTGGTTCATCTACAGCTGAAGGTGATTTTGATTCATAGCTTATTTTCCAGTTTGAATTTGGTTCTGGGTATTTCATCATTCCATTTGCTGACCTTGGGCGACCCTTCATGTTTAATTTGGGATTTTATTTCGAAGAGTCTGATTTTTAAATGAAAATTGCCCCTTCAAGGAAGGCCGTACTTTTCTAAGAGCATTGGGACTTGTGCAAGATGTTATAAGTTGAAGTTTGCTGCTGTTTGGTGTCTGTTTTTGGGCGCCTAACTTCTAGAAGACCTCTGCAAAAGACATCATTCGATTCGGAGGTGAATTGAGTGAGTTATGAATACTTTATTGATTTTCACAGTTGCTGGTTGACATTGTCAGTTTACTGATTTTTGTATCAGACTTTAGAAGTTCTGATTTTTGATTCATTAGCAGCAGTTAGAGAGATAATTATTTGTATGAGATCATCTATTACTCATGTGCTTGAAGACTATTGTAATTCATATGTAAATTGCAACTTATTTCCTTATTTGTAAGACTATAATAGTAGTATTGTTCCAGTTCTAATCACTGCAATTAATTCTTCTTTCTTCTCACATTAAGTACCCCTGGATGGTCTACCGCCAGTGTGGATAATTGATTGTATCTCTCTTTGTACCCACTTTCAAAGTAGTGAATCCCCACTCTCAAGTGGATGCCCGCCGCAGCGGATGAATTAGTTTGTTGTAGCTTCATGGCTCGTTATCCGCCTATTAGTTTCCAGTTTTCAATTAATCACTCCGTCATATGTTAGCACCTCGCCCTCAGTGGGATCTTGAGTGCACATTCTTAACGTTGAGTTTGCTTCAATTCAAGTTGTTGTTTGTAATTACTCCGCCATATGACAACACCTCTCCTTCCTTGGGATTGAGTGTGCATTTTTGGCGTTGAGATCTTTTCAATTTGGATTTCAATTTGGAGTTAACGCTAATCAAGTTGGCTAGTGCTGGTTTATGTTGTGTAAATCTTCCGAAAAAATTGGTTAGCATATTTCAATCTCAACAACATTGTCAACCTAAACAGTTGTCACCCTCCACCTAGCATGCAATCATATTGTGGTCTACTATAGCTATAATATCCTTCACTCACATAATAATTCCAATATCAGGGTTCTCGTATTTAAGAAGTTGATAGACATAATGTAAGCATTTACCACAATATCAATAATTTATCAAAAGTGCCAAGTTTCAATGTTAAAGATATGTCTAGTAAAGTGTGGTTGTAGTGTCACTAAATGAAGCCATTATTCCTTATATTGTTATGTAACTACCAAGCAATTAGACACAACAACACTATGCATGTAAGGTCTTTCAACTCAATGGTTTGTCCTCACCATTTAGTATTCAAAAATGGTATGAACATTTCTTATTTCAAACATTTTAGAAGGATATAGATAATAAGGGAATTAGGCCCCAAATATATATATATATATATATATATATATATATATATATATATATATGTATACAGTTTTTTGAGTTTTTTTGGGTTTTTTGAGATCCTTGGTGGACAGAAACTACTATTTTTAGTCACACTGCATCTCAGATTGGGCTTATTTTGAGTTTGGACATATTTACTATTTTTAGCAGTATGCTATTTTTAGTAAGTGCTATTTCTGGCAATGGTCCTAGCAGCAGTTCAGTATTGAGTTCCCAGTATTGGCAGGGGTGGCATTCTCAGTTGTGAGTTCTATCAATTTTGCCAGTTCAATGCTTTCACCATCCTTGGAGTTCAAAAAAGGCAAGTTTGGAAACTTAAGTTATAAATTAAGTTTTAAAAAGGTCCCTTGGACCCCCACGCCTAGACATGGTAACTTTAAGTTATTTTTAAAAGATGTTTTTGCCTTTGCTAAAGTGGACGCCTAGATGAAGGATTATTGAATTTAAAATTAAATTAATTCCCTTTTAGACTTGGGCGTCCCATTTGGAGGGAAAAGGGAATTCGAAAATGGTTGCCCTAATTTCTCCCTCATTTCCTATTTAAACGCACTTGAGCTCTCATTTGAGGATTATACAATTTGGAGATAAAGTTATGTTGTCGGATTGGAACCGGGGTGTTCTTTCTTGAATCTTCAGAGGACAAAAACCCTCTTTAGGTTGGTGGTTTCGGATTTGAAAGATAATCCCTAGTTGGTGGAGTGTGATTGCATTCAGTAATCACCATTGGAGCTTATCAGTGACAGTTTGTTTTCAATTTTTCGTTACTTATGATGATTTCTAGCTATGTTTTGGAATGATAACTATTCGTGTAGAGGTTTGGAGTGTTGTTTTCAGATTTTGGAGTTGTTGGTTCGTGCTTTTCCATAGCCTAGCCGTCCTACCTTTTCACTCATGCTGATTGGAAGGCTTGATAACATTTTGTGGGTATTATTTCATTGGATTCCAAGTACTTGGGCACCCCTTTGCTCAAGGTTTGGGATTTTTTGAAGATGATTTGGATTTATTGGAGCTGGTCACCCCTCTAGAGAGGTTGTACATCTTGCTTGAGGGCATCTTCGTTGTTGCAACTTCCTTTGCTAGGAATGGCATTTGCTACTTTAGCACGTGACGTATATTCATTTTAGTTATGCCATGATGGATGTTCAAACCCTCTTCGAGAACTCCAATTTGAGGGAATGAATGAGAATGCTAGTTGCATATGCTTAAATGTTTCCAAATCCCTTTTAACAAACAATTTTGTAACTTACCTTGCCACCAAGGCTCTCCAAGAGAGCACATTTCTGCCAAGCATTTTGTCAAACAAATCACGTTCCTTGTTTAAGCTTCCACAAATTGCATACAAGTTTGTTTCATATTTGTGATTCCCTTCTAAGAGCAATAGTGTAATCCTTTTCATGATGCCAAAAGGTCATATAAATTGCAACAACTCCATTTTTGGGGAACCTTGTATATGTTTCTTATGCCTTATAGAACAGGGTGAATAAATAAAGATGTATTGACTTATAGTTTTAGCAATTATTGTTTAGTTTCCTAGGTTACTTTGTTCCCAACCATACATGAATGGACATCAACAAGTAATTAAGAATGTTTTTCCAGGAGTGGTGCTCAAAAATCAATTCACACAAACATTCCAAACCTAGATACCTTGTGCAGATAGAAGAACAGAGAAGGAATCTGCAATAGTGTCCAAACTCGACCTGGCACTTTGAAGACCTTCCAATTGACCAACAAAAGCATGACTTTGACTTCTACTATGCCTTCCTTAGAAATTCGTCCCACATTCACCAATACCCTTTTCGTGAATCTATTATGTGCATACGTTGCCCAACTGTCATGCCATTCTCTCTTTCACGCTTCCAAATAGCCACGCTCCACCCCCAATCTTCCTCCTATCAACCTCTGTTGCTCATGTTTTTCCTCCAATATATCATGCGAATGCCCAAAGAAGGGGATCATGAGGGTTTTTAAGGTTGTGTAGGTTTTTATTTTTCCATGTTATAATAGAATTTGGTCACCCAAGGAAATGGGTGCCATGCCTGACGCCCTTCCTCTTGTCTTCTCAATTTAATGCCTGCATAGTAGGCCCATATCGTAGCCCATGCCTCATTAATTAATTTGTTGACTCTTCTTCTCTCTTTTTTTATTTATTTTTATTTTTATTTTCCCCCTTGTGGTCGGTCCAACATGGATGTAGCTGGCGGGGATGTGACACCATGACTTTCAAAACATTGCCTCTTTAAGATACACTACAATCACATTGATTAATGGTTGATTGACATCCTTCCATCCATAAAAATTGGACACTCTTGTATGTTTCCACAAATGCCTAATGGAAGCTAATGAAGTGTTTATATTTTTGACTTTCTTTTACAATAAGGTGCTACGCACCTTCTCATCCCTTGGGTTTGTGTAGCCTTTTGGAGCATAATTTATTTTTCTTACTATATCTTGTCAATATGGTGACTAAACAATATTGAAAGATAAGCCATTTGCATAGAGGCATCTTGTAATGGTTTGATCAACAATCTCTCTAGTGTCATTTTGAAATGCCTCTTTGTGGTACTTTGTTCTCTTCACATTAGTAGGCTAATTCTAAATTCATGCCAAAAAACAGGTGGCTTTCTACCACAACTTCAGGGATGATGCTAGGAGATGTGGAAGCAAGGGGCCTAGGTGACCCCCTTCGTCTCTTCAAAGGATGCCCTATTCTAAGGACAACTGTTGCATTTACTTTCATTTTCTTTTTAATATATTCCATTATTTTATAAGTTGGCAAAAGTACACCATTATTTCTTGGGGAAGCTTTGATTCTCATGCCAAGAATGCCACACAAATGGGATTTAACTTGACTATTTGAGCTTGCATGCCTCTGACCGCACCCATTGCAAATTTTGAACATATGTCCCACCTCTTGGAATCTACTCTATCATTTTTACATGCCACCATAAAGATGAACTTGGGTTGATTTTGAATCAGAGTTGATCCATGAAACTAGAATTGGTTGCCATTTTAATCTCTAAGACACCAAGTTCAAAAAACAAACATTGAACAATACATCCTAGAATCCAATCAAATGAAAAGTTGAAAACAAAAAAAGATGCTAGAAGGCTAAATCATTTAACAATTTCAAATTTCAAATTGTAAACACACATGAATGAAAAAATTAAACAAAAACAAGTAATTTAATAGTTACAAATGTAGATAGTGCTAAGTTTTGGTGTTTTGGCCATTTGGGTTTCCAAATGAGGTATCAAAGCAATTAAAGGCCAAATGTTTCAGGATTAACTATTTAACAAAATGCATAAGAGAGAGATAGGCTTTTGTCACCTACAAACTAGTCATGGAGACCATCTCTTTGATGCATTTTGTTAAACAATTAGTAGAGACCACATCTCTAATGCATTTTGTTAAACAATTAATAAGAGCAATACTTTCCAATATATTGCTCCATGTCTTGCAGAAATATACCCAATGTTTTGCTTAAATTCATACTTACCATATAGTATAAATAGAATATATGATTAATATAGATAAAATGAAGAATTACTATAAAGAGAAAAGTACTATTTTTCGCTCTCGACAAAGGGTTAGCAAATTTAGGACTTGAAAAAAATTTGGCAGGGATAGTGGGCAAATTTGTTCCAAAGTCTGTCTAAACAAGCAAACAACTAAGAAACTCCTTAAGAATTGCAAAAAAGTATAGGAAGTATTATGGAGTAGGAAATATAGGAGCATTTGTTTAAAAAAATGCATTAAAGATGTAATCTCCTTGATTATAGTTCATAGGTTCTATACATGAACCGTTTATTTTAATTTCTTCTTGAGAAATTTACGCTTATTAAAAAGGCAGCTGGTCAAACCTTAACAAATACAAAATTGCAATTCTAATTTAGTGTCTAACAACACGATAATATCACAAAATATTTGGAAGTGGCAGAATCTATCCCAAATATTTTAAAAGGGGCCATGGCAGATAACTTTTATAGTTGACACGAAAGCAAGAAGCTTGAATTTGAGAATGGATAGAAAATTTCAAGGAGCTGAAATTATGTTTTTAATTGTGTTTGTATTAGTTATGAATGTTGGTTTAGGGTTTAAGGAAACTTTTTTGAAGGTCGATAGCTATGTTCCATAGGGTTTCAGAATGGGGAGATTCAAGGACAGGTTTTAGGGTCGGTTGACTATGGACCAAACTTGGGGGCAATAGGGGAACGGTGATGTAAATATAATATAGTACTTGAAAAAATAGTCATTATAAAATGTATAAGAATTGCAATTGAAATATAATATAATATAGTCAATTGAAATATAATACAATGTAGGCAGCTTAGAAGGTACTTAGGTGCTCTGTTGAAAATCGCTCTACACCATGGTAAGCAAACTCTAATCTTAAAGAACCCTAAACGAGATAGGTTAAAAAGAAAGCCAATCATAACTGCTGAACTTTAAATGCTAGAATATACAAATACATATACTAGAGAAACACTAGTTGATAAATATTCATACATACTCCAAATCACATTATTCTTTTATTAATTAGGAAACATAAGTTACAATGCTTTGGAGAACACATTAAAAACTGCATTAAAAAAAATGCTTACTCTAGGCCTTCTTTTATTGCTGAAAAAGATACCCTAAAAATAGCATTGATCCTAAAACTAGATTCATCAACCTTTAATCTAATTTTATTCTAGGAATTTGCGCTCTTAACTAGAAAAAGTTAAACTTGAAAAAAACAAACTGCTAAATGAAGAACTGTTATTCTAAAATTGGAAAACAAACTACAGATAAGCGATTGCTAAATCCGGACAGCCCTGAATAGAATTACCAAGAATGGAACTGCTGTTCTTTGTGACTGTATACTTTGCTGAAGTGTGCCTAGGTTCCACATTTGTGCCATGCTAGAGGATGCATTTTGAGGCACCATAATCTAACACTCCTTCTTATTGAGGAATGTGTTCACCAATCGCAGTCTCCTCGTAAACATCATCAGAGTGTGTGCAACCTGCTGATTTGTTTGAACATAATCTAGAACAACTACTTCCTTTCAAACTTTGTCTTTGAGAAAGAGACGTTTGATGTCAATGCGCTTGTAGTGGTTTTTAAACACTGGATTCTTAGTGAGTTTGTTACAACTTTGATTGTCACAGTAAATAATAGTGGGATCCACTGTCTCACTTGTCAACTCTATAGTCACCCGGAAGTTAATTGAAATGTTTTAGTCGGCTCGATAGTAAATAAATAAATAAATGACTATGTTTTGGTTTTACGTGTTAAGTCCCCGACAGTTGTTGTAGTTGGTTGGTAGTTGCCAAGAGTTGGTATTCTTAACGAAATCGACAAACTATTTATATGTTCTTATTGTCATAGTCGGGGACCACTATTATGCTTTTGATGTACTCGTTGCAAATCTGTGAATGAATGAGAATCAAGTTTTATCCTTCATGAATTGTGCAAGTACTTTATATCATGTTCTGAATTCTGTTACTTTCATTTACTCTGTAACTTATCAAGTAGAATAAGCGAGTAAAAATTTGGTGCCATTGCTGATACAAACTCTCATACACAACACAAATGGGAATATTGGTGTCATAATGGGTCAGCTAGCTGACGAGCCGGTACAAGCTAACGAACAAAGAGAAGATGCGTTGATGAAAAACCTCATAAACCTATGGGATATCTCACAAAAGGAACATGTATGGAGGGTAGCTCTCAGGCGAGAGGTCCCTCAGGCGGCCATCTAGGACAAGCTCATGGTCAACCCAAAAGTTCACTGCCTTCTCGATAGACTATCGAGATTGATAGCACGCCACTACATCATACTCTAGGATCTTCGGGCTGACAAAGATTGAGAGCAAAGAAGACAACAAATATTGCAACAATATGACGAGTGAAACAAATGGGAGGAGGAAGAGCGCTACACTTGTCGTAGGTGTACTCCCAAAAATTAATGCCTATACGACCAAATAAAGACAAGAACCAAATCCCAAGCGATCAAGAATCATCAGAAGAATGGGTACGAAGATCCCTGAGAGTAAAGGAACAAGAGGAACGATGAAGACGATTATTACCAAAGAAACAAACCAAAACCTTGCCGACCAAACACAACAACCGTCCGTAGCGATAGTACCAGATGACGAAGAAGAAAAAGACTATGAAAATGAATTAAACAAAGAAATTGAAAATAGCATACGTCGCATCCGAGAATTGGAGGATCTAAACTAAAGACCCCTAGACAGAGGGAGTGCAAGAATGATCCCTAGGATACCCAAAGTGCAGTGGACGCTGAGGGTGGACGAGTGGAGGACTCGTACATGGCCGTGAGTGCAAGACAGGCACTAGCACCTATCGAGCAAAATAGTCCAAATAGGTCCAATGCATAGGGAGAACATCAGGGAAGGAAAATGGTGACTCCTCTAGCCATTCTAAGTGTGGGAAGGCAAAAATTGCCAAAATTTATGGGGAATGGGTCAGAGGATGCAGTGAGACACTGTAAAATTTGCAAGACCATATGGATAGCAAGCGGTCAAGAAGGCAGAGATTATTGGCAGAGAGCATTTCCAGCGACTCAGAGGCATAGCAATTGATTGGAGTACATAATTAGCTGTAGCACACAAAGCCACATGAGAGGCATTAAAAATAGCATTTTAGGAAAATTCAGACTCTTGAGGGATGGCAATAAAATCATCGCAAAAATATATAACATCAAACAAGGGAAACATGAAAACTTACGAGCTTACAATCGGAGGCTCAAGGAATTGTTGGTAAAGTTAGAGAACCAATTGGCTGATGGATTGAAGAAGTGGTGGTTCATTGAAGGACTAATTCCCTCGTTGCGGAAGAAAATGAAGGTAGTACCTCCATTGTCGTATGTCGAAGGTAGTACCTCCATTGTCATACATTGAGGCTTACAATCGGGCAATGGACATCGAGAGTGAAAATAAAACATCCTCTCAAGCAAAGAGAAAGACGGATGATGATGAGAGTATAGATGAGAGCAGTGACGGAGAATCTAAAACTGTTCATGCCCTCCGATGAGATATGATGCGCATGATGAAAGAACTAAAGGCCGACAAAGATACCCCTAAAGAAATTAAAGAACTGTGGTGCACTGACTGTAAAATAGCTCACACAAAATTAATTTTCCAAAGAAATCATTTTGTGACATCTGTCAAGTACTAGGACATTCCATCAAAGAATGCCCGTACAATTTACAGACAAGAAGTACACAAGTACTCTTTACCCAAGGGGAACAGTCAATCCCTCTGACCACTCCTAAACCTCAAAATAATAATAACAGTAATGCATCTCTTGGTGGGTATTGAAATAGAAGAGGAAATAATGATCGGTACAACAATGGGTTGAGAAGCCGAATCTAGTACGATTCCAAGGGAAGACCTATGTTAAAATGTCGAAAGTGCAATGAATGGGGTCATTTTTCTAGAGAATGCTAGAATAATCAAGGTAAAGGAGGAATGTTATGGAAGTGGTGCAGACCGGGTGACCACGAAGACACTGACTACTCGAAGCAGAAAGGTAGATCAACATGCTGGAAGTGGAGGACAAGGAGGTTTTGGCAATTACCAAAGCACAAACGAAGAAGGCCATGTACCCAGACCCTCATACAGAGAGGGAAAGACTCTGAAAGGGCCAAACAAAAGTAGAACAAGCGATGGCCAAGGAAAGGGAAACCTCCAATGAAGTAGCTAGTATGTCATTATAGTTGTAGTTGGAGAACATCATAGGACAAATGTTACAAACAACTGTACCTATCAAGGTAACAAATCTTCTACAGACAATGCCACAACTGAGAGTGGCAATTCTGAACATAGTCGATGACAATCGAGTTCGATTGGGAAGCCTAAGCAAGGATGGAACAGTACCACTAATCGAAGGTAAACACGAATCCAATCTAATGTTACTCATGATGAACACCAGGAGGAAGCCAACCATTATACAGATAGAGATCATGGGAAAGACACTCACAAACACCATCGTCGATGGAGGTTCGAGAGTCAATGTACTACCAGAGGAGACCTGGAAGTGTCTTAAGAAACCAACTCTTTGGCCACCAACATTTCACTTGGTAGGTGTTGATCAACATGGTATCAAACCATTGGGTACATTGATGGCACTAAAGGTGACAATTGACACAACAATTTCTACTGAACTTTGTCATCATCCCACTACAAAAGAAAGCGTATGATGCACTACTTAGGAGGGGTGGTTGATTGCAGCCAAGGTAGATCATGATTGGATATGAAACACACTCTCTATTGAGAGTGGTGGGAGGAAGTACGTCATTGACTTGAAGAATCAGGTTGTGAGTGAAGAATTGGCATCCTCTGAGTTAGACTCCAACGGAGCAGAATTAGAGGCAAATGAAGAAAGAAAGTTTATGGAAACCAATGACGAAGGGGTAGTTGACATCGAGAGTTACTTTGAGGATGAAACAAGTTCTCTCAACGGTCTATTCCATTGGCAGATGGAAGACTACGATGTGTTCCACCCAAAGTACAACATGCTACAGTTTGGTGAGTTTGAGGAAGAAGATAAGGGCACGACTAGCTAGACATTTCTTGCCGAGTATGGAGAATACAAGAAGGGAGTAGCAGAACTAGATGACACGCCAACCCACAAGTTTGAATGAGACAAAATAATCAAGTACGAGGAAGCAAGGATGAAAAGGTGAACTTGGGAGGTGAAGACAAACCAAAGACAATCTTGGTTGGGGATGATTGGGACCTAGTACTGAAAGCGGCAACATTCAAGGATAAAAAGCAAAAAATTAAATCGACGAAGTTGAAAAATGAAAAAACAGCAAAAAGCAAAGGAGAAAAATAGTAAAATTTGGAAAGTATTAAAATTAAAAGTGGATTAATGATAGAACAAAAATGGTAAAAGGAAAAATTAAAGATATTCTAAGAGGAGAAAAATCAAAGTATTGACAT